>JARQOC010000005.1:134218642-134472406 GCA_033576535.1 Allobates femoralis
TTGCTGGTCTTCCCCTTGTTCCTTCCATTCTTCTTTGTTATACATATAACATATTATATATAACATTTATACTGGTGCATATACTGGTATATATACTGGTGAATTAAACACACTATAATGGATATGTGTGTTTGTCATTTGAATTTACACCTAGTCTGCTTATGTTTGCACTGGCTTACTTCTTTCCTCGTGAGACTCCCATAGTTTCGCACCTTGGAATAATTATTTTTACAAACCCTGTGTACTTTTTTTTGTCTTTAGATGTACATATAATTCTGATTTCTTTATATATTTAGAGCAATTCTAAAAAGTGGTGACATCAGGACGTCATTGCTCCTGCTCTTATGAGCGAAAAGTCACTGCTGATTAAAATTGCCGGGTCATACAGAGTCCAGCATGAGCCAGGAGTGTTGGTTGATCAAAGCCTACGGAGTCTCTTTCTAAAGACCTGCGTGGGAATTTTGCTTTCTAACAAATTTGTGAATGAGACACAGTGTCTTGTTTTATGTTTTTCAGGCCTCCTTTTGTGGACTATGACAGATTCTGTGGACTAACGCGGATTCCCCGGACAACTACTGATCACCTGCTTTTTTTTTTTTTTTAATAAAGTGAATGAGGGAAAAGGTTGGGGAGTGTCTATTTTAATAACATATTTTTGTACTTTTTTTTTTCTTTTTACTTACTGGATTAATAATGGCGTGTATGATAGAAACGTCTCCATTACTAACAATAGGGCTTGATGCCAGCAGTGTTTTTGCACACTACATAGCTGACATCAACCCAAAAGACATTACCTCAATTGCCACTGCATCATGGCAATCAGGAGGAACAGAGGAAGTACAAAAACTGACGCATCCTATGTGATGCGCTACTTCTGGAGCCGTAGGGCTAGTATTTTTAGGCTGGAAGGCCTAAAATAACTATGGACCTTTTGAGCCTGATATCAGCCTACAGCTGTCTGCTTTACCTTTGTTGGTTACAAAAATAGGGGGGACCGATGTCATTTTTTTCATGTATTTAATCATAAAACTTTGCCCAATAAGCTCCACTGGGTGCTACTTTATTATATTTCGGGGTTTATGCAATGGGAGGCACAGTGGCTCAGTGGTTAGCACTGTGGCCTTGCAGCGCTGAGGTCTTGGGTTCAAATCCCACCAAGGAGTTTGTATGTTCTCCTCGTGCTTGTGTGGTTTTTCCTTCGTGCACTCCGGTTTCCTCCCACATTGTAGAGACATACTGATAGTATATGAGCTTCAATGGGGATAGCATTACATAGTAACATAGTAACATAGTTTTTAAGGTTGAAGGAAGACTTTAAGTCCATCTAGTTCAACCCATAGCCTAACATGTTGATCCAGAGGAAGGCAAAAAAAAACCATGTGGCAACACTAAGCTCCACATTGGGGGAAAAAATTCCTTTCTGACTCCAGATACGGCAATCAGACTAATTCCCTGGATCAACGCCCTATCAAAGGATCTAGTATGTATAACTGGTAATATTATAGTTTTCAAGAAAGGCATCCAGGCCCTTCTTAAATGTTAGTAGTGACTCACTCATTACAACAGCATGTGGCAGAGAGTTCCATAGTCTCACTGCTCTTACAGTAAAGAATCCGCGTCTGTGATTATGATTAAACCTTCTTTCCTCCAGATGTAGAGGATGTCCCCTTGTCCCAGTCTCAGGCCTAAGAGTAAAGAGATCATTAGAAAGGTCTCTGTACTGTCCCCTCATATATTTATACATTATTATAAGATCACACCTAAGCCTTCGTTTTTCCAAGCTAAATAACCCCAAGTTTAATAACCTGTCTTGGTATTGCAGACCCCTTAGTCCTCTAATGACTTTTGTCGCTCTTCTCTGGACCCGTCCAGTTCAGCTATGTCTTTCTTATACACCGGAGACCAGAATTGTACACAGTATTCTAAGTGTGGTCGCACTAGTGACTTGTATAGAGGTAAAATTATGTTCTCCTCATGAGCATCTATGCCTCTTTTAATGCATCCCATTATTTTATTTGCCTTTGCAGCAGCTGCCTGACACTGGCCACTAAATGTGAGTTTGTCATCTACCCATACACCCAGGTCTTTTTCAGTGACAGTTTTGCCCAGTGTTTTACAATTAAGCACATAATTATACCTTTTGTTTCCTCTGCCCAAGTGCATGACTTTACATTGCTGATGTATGTAAAGTGCTATGGAATTAATAGCGCTATATAAATGAATAAATATTGTATTATATATTATACGTTTGTCTATATGTCTCGCTCTAGAACCTATATCTATTATCTATGCCTAAAATTCATCCTTGTCCAAAACCACTAGAAAACCGCATCAAAAACAAAGAAAATGAGCCAAAAAAAGTTTTTGGGCCTTCGTTTTTCATACCAAGAGATGCAGAAATTTCTGCATCGAAATACTCAATGTGTTTACATAGCCTTAAAATTAATATTGTGCTTGTTCTGTCAGGCAACTACATTCATGCGGTATATGTCTAACAAGAGTTCACAGTCTTGAAACTTGAAAGGAAGAAACTGCTCTGGTCAGATGAGACCTCAGTAGTACTTTTTGTGCTAAATGTAAAATGCTATGTGTGCCAGAAAACGAACAGTGCACATAACCCTGAAAACACCATCGTTCCCATTAAACATGTTAAACATGAGGGTGGGAGTATCACGCTGTGGGGATGCTTTTCTTCAGCAGGTTCAGGGAAGATGGTCAGAGTTGGTGGGAAGATGTTTGGAGTTAAAAACAGGGAAATCAGGGTGGAAAATCTCTAACAGACAGCAAAATAGTTGAGACTGGGGTATACGTTCACCTTCTGACAGAACAACTCTAAACACACTGCTACAGCTACAATGGAAATAGTTCGGATCAAAACATATTCATGTATTTAAATTGCTTGAGTCACAGTTCAGACCAATATCTCATTAAGAATCTGTGTCAAGACTTGAAAATTGCTGTTCACTGATGCTCTCCATATGATCTCACTGAGCTAGAGCTAGTTTGCAAAGAGAATGGGCAAAAATGTTAGAGTATGTGCCCATAGGACGTTTTTTGAGCAGTCCTGAACGCAGCAAAACCTGAACTGGTTTCAAGGATCCTAGAGTCCTTGCCAGGGGATTTGCTGATTTCAGGTCCTGCGTTTTTTGCGCGTTTTTTGTGTGTTTTTGCGGCGTTTTTTCTCTTGACTGCACCAAAATCGCAGGAAAAATAGAGCATGTCAATTCTGTCCCATCTGCACCAAAAACGCAGGGATTTGACAGTTCTTGACACTTGCAACAGCGTTTCTGTGAAAACATTGGTTTTGCTGGGAAACAAAACCGCAGGAACAAATTAGCATACATTACCATAAAACCAATGGTAAACCGCAGGCAGAAACCGCAGCAAACCCACAGCAAAAACGCACTTTGTGCACATACCCTTTTGCTTTAAATGTGTAAAACTGATAGAAACATAACACAAAAGAATTTTAGTAAGAATTGCATAAAAAGGTGGAAATACAAAGTATTAATCCAGGGAGATGAATACAAATGAACTTCACAATTTTCCGATTTATATTTTTAAAATACTTAGAAAACCATGTATGATTGCCTTTACACTTCTCAAATACTTGCCATTTTCTTTTGGTTTATCACAAAATCGCAATAAACTACGGTACATTAGTTTGTGGTTGGTAACTTAAAAAAATCTACAAACGTTAACAGTGTATGATTAGTTTTACAATGCTCTGTATAGTGGATGTACCGTAGTGGTAGCTTATTCCTTACTGCCATATGGCACATGTAAAGTAGGAGTTGTACATGCAGTAGTCATCACTTGTCCTTTTCACTGGCTCAACCCAGTACAACAGCTGTACCATAATCATAGTCTTGAATTAAATATGGTTTATAAAAATTAATGCTATACATACTTGGGGGTGGGAGAAAGGGAAGCTGCTTTAATGCTGTAATGTATGCATATGATTTTTAAAGTTTTCTGCTAATTTTCTGTGCAAAAAGTGATGGTAAACTACATGAGATTTAGCAAAATGTACATTAGTAGCTGTTGCTATTTCCCCAACTGATGTACATTAACTTAGGAGTTAGGGCACACAGTGCACTGTAATTACATGCATTAGTACTGTGTTCTAGCATTATAGCCATGACATCCACACTGATTGGAAAGGACATTACCACTATAGTCTGTTCACATAATGTCCCTATGAAGAATGGGTACGGGTTCTTCTTGTTGATCTCTGGGATAAAACCACTCATCAGGGTAAAGGAATAATCTAATCATAAGTCACCAAGATGGACAACTTGGACATACTGATACATAGACCTTAGTTTATTTATCAGTAGCATAAAAAGGAAAAAAGATAGCGGCACTCACCGGGCGTGTTTCAAAGGTGCTTTATTTGGGTACCCTCATTCCAGGGTCCCACTCGGAAGGGAGGGGGTGCAGAGACAGCAGAGATGACGGATCTCCGTTTCGGGGCTCCTACCCCTTCCATGGACCTCAATTGAGGTCCGTGGAAGGGGTAGGAGCCCCGAAACGGAGATCCGTCATCTCTGCTGTCTCTGCACCCCCTCCCTTCTGAGTGGGACCCTGGAATGAGGGTACCCAAATAAAGCACCTTTGAAACACGCCCGGTGAGTGCCGCTATCTTTTTTCCTTTTTATGCTATATTGAGGTGATATATAGCGGGCACCCAGAGGCGGTCAGCATTGCCCCACCTCGCATATACCCATATGATGAAAAATAAGCACTTCTCCTAACTTAGCAGTGCCCAGTGAACGGACTCTTTTTGATTATTTATCAGTAGGTACAACAGTCTGTTGTATTTATGTTTTTTTTGTGGGCGTTGTATGTTTTGTCCTAGGGTTTTTTAGAATTGTATAATAAAGGCTGTATTTTATATAAATTGTCGGGTTTCGAGTCTGATATTTATAACTTAAAATAGGACCCCTTTATATACCTTTTTGCCTACTCATATATAAACGCACACACACACACACACGCAAATGAATGTACATACATACATATATTATATATATATATATATACATATATATATACATACATACACACATACATATATATATGCATACATACATACATACAGTGTTGGCCAAAATTATTGTGCAATTCTGTCAGATAATACTCAGTTTCTTCCTGAAAATGATTGCAATCACAATTTTAATGAAAACAACACGAAAAGAATTGTCCTAAAGCCAAATCAGATATAATTCCACACCAAACATAAAAAAGGGGGTGGACAAAAGTATTGGCACTGTTAGAAAAATCATGTGATGCTTCTCTAATTTGTGTAATTAACAGCACCTGTAACTTACCTGTGGCACTTAACAGGTGTTGGCAATAACTAAATCACACTTGCAGCCAGTTGACATGGATTAAAGTTGACTCAACCTCTGTCCTGTGTCCTTGTGTGTACCACATTGAGCATGGAGAAAAGAAAGAAGACCAAAGAACTGTCTGAGGACTTGAGAAACCAAATTGTGAGGAAGCATGAGCAATCTCAAGGCTACAAGTCCATCTCCAAAGACCTGAATGTTCCTGTGTCTACCGTGCGCAGTGTCATCAAGAAGTTTAAATCCCATGGCACTGTGGCTAACTTCCCTAGATGTGGACGGAAAAGAAAAATTGAGATTTCAACGCAAGATTGTGCGGATGGTGGATGAAGAACCTCGACTAACATTCAAACAAGTTCAAGCTGCCCTGCAGTCCGAGGGTACAACAGTGTTAACCCGTACTATCCGTCGGCGTCTGAATGAAAAGGGACTGTATGGTAGGAGATTCAAAAAGACCCCACTTCTTACCCCGAGACATAAAAAAGCCAGGCTGGAGTTTGCCAAAACTTACCTGAGAAAGCCTAAAACATTTTGGAAGAATGTTCTCTGGTCAGATGAGACAAAAGTAGAGCTTTTTGGGCAAAGGCATCAACATAGAGTTTACAGGAGAAAAAAAAGAGGCATTCAAAGAAAAGAACACGGTCCCTACAGTCAAACATGGCAAAGGTTTCCTGATGTTTTGGGGTTGCTTTGCTGCCTCTGGCACTGGACTGTTTGACCGTGTGCATGGCATTATGAAGTCTGAAGACTACCAACAAATTTTGCAGCATAATGTAGGGCCCAGTGTGAGAAAGCTGGGTCTCCCTCAGAGGTCATGGGTCTTCCAGCAGGACAATGACCCAAAACACACTTCAAAAAGCACTAGAAAATGGTTTGAGAGAAAGCACTGGAGACTTCTAAGGTGGCCAGCAATGAGTCCAGACCTGAATCCCATAGAACACCTGTGGAGAGATCTATAAATGGCAGTTTGGAGAAGGCACCCTTCAAATATCAGGGACCTGGAGCAGTTTGTCAAAGAAGAATGGTCTAAAATTCCAGCAGAGCATTGTAAGAAACTCAATGATGGTTACCGGAAGCGGTTGAGCGCAGTTATTTTGGCTAAAGGTTGTGCAACCAAGTATTAGGCTGAGGGTGCCAATACTTTTGTCTGGCCCATTTTTGGAGTTTTGTGTGAAATGATCAATGTTTTGCTTTTTGCTTCATTCTCTTTTGTGTTTTTTCATTGAAGACAAATTAAATGAAGATAATAATACCAAAGAATTTGTGATTGCAATCATTTTCAGGAAGAAACTGAGTATTATCTGACAGAATTGTCAATACTTTTGGCCAACACTGTACATACATACATATTTACACACATATAGACGTGGACAAAATTGTTGGTACCCCTCGTTTAATAAAACCAAAACCCACAACGGTCACAGAAATAATTTGACACCCCTAAATTACAACATCAATGCTGAATTATTCTGCACATGGGACAAAAAAGTACATTAAAGGAGACACTGAGGTTACTTTTGATCTTCAGAAAATACAAGTTCTCTATTGTGTGAATCGTCCCTGTGTTTTCTCAGGCAACGACAATCCTGACCTACTGTATAACTGGAGAATATGCTGGAATAGATTTCCTAAAAATGTCATGGTCCATTATGGATAGGGAAATAAGAAATATAAAATGAAAAACATATGAAGTTTCATTTTACACTGTAAACGAAATATCACATTTTGTATTTCAAGCTTCACAGAAAATGTCACCAAAGACATTTCTCTTTGTGGAGACTGACACACCAATCCGGTATGCCAATAGTGAGGAGCCTTAACCTTCGTCCGTCTGAGTAGGTACAATTGTCACTATTCTGTTTTTAAAATTGCAATAACTTTTTTTCGAAAAGCCGTAGATGGCTTAAATTTCGTGACATTTCTGGAGTTTTGGTCCAGAATATATTGGCCAAATTTCAATAATAATATATGAAGGTACAATTGTACCTCTTCTGCAGCCTGTTAACGTTGTAAAATTATGCAGCCTGGCGAACGTTAAAGTCATAATGATCCTCTGGGAAATATTGCAATTTGAGAGAAAGAGAGGAAGTGGGAGAACTGGTGCCACCTATTGGAAGTAGCAATTCTAAAAGTCAAAATTGACCCAAAATTTACTTTTACGATTGCAACTTCCAATAGGTGGCACCAAAGTTTGTATACTTCCTCTCTGAAGAGACAATCTGCATATTTCCTAGAGGAGCATTGTGACTTTAAGTCTCCTCACTTCTGGCATGCCAAAATGATGTGTCAGTCTCCTCAAGGAGAAATGTTTTCCCCTTAGATCCCCATCTTAACCTTTCCTACAGTCAGATCAGACCTCATACTTTGCACTGATGAGGGGCAATCACCCCAAGACACTGTTTACAAATTGAGGTTTTGACCAGGCATAAATTTTAAGTCACACGGCAAGGCTCGTTAAAAGGTCTATATGGACTTTTAGGATCACTACTTCCAATAGGTGGCACTAGAGTTCGCTTACATTCTCTCTGAACACACAGTTTGCACCAAAGACATTAAAACAAAACAAAAAAAAAAAACATGCTTTTTTTTTCTTCTCTAAGTGTAGCTCATAATATGATCCTCTTGTTCTTTGGTCCAAAAACTAGTTGCTTATTAATTAAAAGGTTCTATATCTTCGTATTTGAAAATGTTTTACAGCAAATAACTCCAAGGTCTGTATAGATAAAATGGCAATTGCTTACAAATACCACTAGAGAGCTGGGGAAGCTCCCTGCATTAACCCCTTCCTTCTTTAGAAAG
This sequence comes from Allobates femoralis, assembly GCA_033576535.1. NCBI lineage: Eukaryota > Metazoa > Chordata > Amphibia > Anura > Aromobatidae > Allobates > Allobates femoralis. Next base: position 134,226,793 of record JARQOC010000005.1, read on the forward strand.
TTTTCATTTTTGTGCTTTTTTCTCCTTCCGTTCTTCCAAGTGTCGAAACTTTTCGATTTTTCCATGATTTCTATGATACCGTATTTTTCGCTTTATAAGACGCACCCCCAAAGTTAATGAAGGAAAAGAGAAAAAAATAATTTTTAGTGTTAAATGTGGTCCGTCTTATAATGTTAGTGTCCGTCTAACAAATCATATAGGGTATATGTCCCTCATAGCCCCCTCATCCTGGTACATTGTCCCTCATCCTGATATATAGCTGATAAATTGCTGTTACCCCTACCTCTCCCCACATTTCCTCCGCCTCACTCTCTACTTTTGACCCGGTCACAGAAGATGAAGTCTCCAGTCTCCTCTCTTCCTCTCGTCCCACGACATGCACTGCTGACCCCATCCCCCCACACCTACTCCAGTCTCTCTCTCCGGTGGTTACCACTCACAACCAAAATCTTCAATCTCTCCCTCTCTTCTGGCATCTTCCCCTCCTCCATTAAACACTATCATCACTCCTTTAATAAAGAAATCTTCTCTCGACCCTTCCTGCACAAACAACTACAGACCAGTTTCCAATCTCCCCTTCATCTCTAAACTCCTGGAGCGCCTGGTCTACTCCCGCCTCACTCATTACCTCTCCACTCACTCTCTTCTAGACCCATTACAGTCTGGTTTCCGCCCCCTACATTCTACAGAAACGTCCCTCATCAAAGTGACCAATGACTTTCTGACGGCAAAACGTAATGGTCACCACTCTCTGCTTATCCTTCTTGATCTCTCTGCAGCCATTGACACTGTTGACCACCATCTCCTACTCTCCATGCTGCACTCCATCGGCATCAAGGACACGGCTCTCTCCTGGTTCTCTTCCTATCTTTCTGACCGCTCTTTCAGTGTATCATTTGCTGGCTCCACTTCCTCCCACTATTGGAGTCCCTCAGGTTTCAGTCCTTGGACCTCTTCTCTGTATACACAGCCCCGATTGGACAGACCATCAGCAGATTTGGTTTCCAGTACCATCTTTATGCTGATGACACACAACTATACGCCTCTTCCCCTGACCTTACTCCCGCTCTAATAAAGAACACCAATGATTGTCTAACCGCAGTTTCCAATATCATGTCCGCTCTCTACCTGAAACTTAATCTTTCCAAAACTGAACAACTCCTGGTCCCGCCCTCCACTAACCTCCCTAAATATGACATCTCTCTCTCCGTGTGCGGCACCACAATAGTGCCGAGACAGCAGGCTCGCTGTCTGGGTGTTATTTTTTTTTTTGATTCAATAATTTTTATTGGGATTAATATCAACAAGAAAAATATAACAACTAGGACAGCGCATCTCAATGCATCCCAACAACAGACATAAGAAACAGATAATAAGGGGGGGGAGGGAAGGCAGAGGGGAAAAGGGGAGGGGAAGGGGTTACTCCACACCTCTTATACAGAGAGATGTCAAAATTGGTCCATACATCACAGGTTAAACAGTGGGAACCATGCCCAGCAAGCTCTTAGTCCAACAGCGGGACCGCTCCAGGATGTCTCAGCCAAGCCGCCCAACTATCCTTGGTCCTAGTTCTAGTAGGTAGGTCTAAAGCAAGACGGTGTTCATGGTGGAAGATAGAGTTAAGGCGGTCAGTGACCTCTACAATCGTGGGAGGGTCAACATCTCTCCATCTAGCCGCCAAGGACAATCTAGACGCAGTCAATACATTGGAAACCAGTACGTGGGAGTCTCTTGGGAACAAATGGATCCCAATGTGAAGGACCGCCAACTGGGGGTGGAGCCGGACATTTAATCCCGTGAGCGTTCTCAAAAGCGCTGTAACGACAGCCCAAAAGGGAGCCACCCTAGGGCACAGCCACCACATGTGCGCCAAGGAACCCTGGCCACCACATCCGCGCCAACACAAAGGGGGGAACGGTCACGGGAGAAAATCGCCAGTCTCATTGGTGTATAGTACCACCTCATGTGGATTTTCTTCACGATCTCCAAATGGTTGACGCACCTAGACGCTTTTTGTAATATCCTAAGACCCTCATGCCAATCCTCCTCTGAGGCCAGGAACCCCAGATCCTCCTCCCAGCGCCTCATGTAACTAGGTTTCTGGGTGTTATTTTTGACTCTGATCTTTCCTTCACCCCATATATACACAATCTCTCGCCCGCTCTTGCCGCTTGCACCAGAAGAACATCTCCAGAATTCGCCCCTTTCTCACTTTGGAAACCACAAAAACCCTCACTGTGGCCCTGATTCACTCCCGCCTTGACTATTGTAATTCTCTCTTAGTTGGCCTCCCCCGCATTAGACTGTCCCCTCTCCAGTCCATCCGTAATGCAGCAGCCAGGATTACCTATCTAGCTAATCGTTACTCAGACGCTTCTGCTCTATGCCAGTCATTACACTGGCTGCCTATATACTATAGGATCCATTTCAAACTGCTTGTTCTCACCCACAAAGCTCTTCACAGTGCAGCACCCCCATACATCTCCTCCCTCATCTCTGTTTATCACCCCAGCCATTCTCTTCGCTCTGGAAGTCACTTTAGACTCACTTCTGCACTAATCCGAACCTCCCACTCTCGGCTCCAAGACTTCTCCCAAACCGCACCAATTCTTTGGAATGCTCTACCCCAAAAAATTAGATGTATCCACAACTTAAACAGTTTTAGGCGATCCCTAAAAACACATCTCTTTAGGGCAGCCTATCATGATCGCTAGTCAGTAATCTAGACATAGCCTATGCGCTCCGCCTCAAGTGGATCACATATAATGGGTTGTGGCCACTTATTCTGCTCCTATCTGTTCCCCATCTCCTCAAGTTGACTATACCATCATTGCAAATGAGCACCTATACCTTGTCACCCCCACCTCATTGTTCGATTGTAAGCTCTTATGAGCAGGGTTGCCATTTTTTTGCTCCAATTATTGTTTTATGTTATGCTTTGTAATGTATTGTTTTTTTGGCACTGTATTGTATTTTCTAATTGTTTCTTATGATTGTTTAAATGTGAACTTTGTATTGTGAATGTGAAGCGCTGCGGAATATGTTGGCGCTATATAAATAAAAATTATTATTATTATTATAGCCCCCCATCCTAAAATTAGCCCCCTCAATCTGGATATGGCCCCCTTATATTCGATATAGCACCCTTGTGTCCCCCGATGATGCTGCATGTCCCCTATTGCTGGCACACGTGCCCCATGGCTTGCACACATCCCCCATGGCCAGCACAAGTCCCCCTGTGCTGGCACACATCCCCTTTGGCGGCTGGCACACGTCCCCCTTTGGCTGGCAGACGTCCCCCTTTGGCTGGCACACACGTCCCCCTTTGGCTGGCACACGTCCCCCTTTGGCTGGCTATGGCCCCCATGCTGCTGCCCATACTAAAATAACAAACACTTTACTTACCCTCCTCCAGCGCTGTCCTCCATGTCTCCCTGCTTACAGCTGAGCTCCTCCACTTCCTGCTTCTCACTCAGTGCCGGTCATGTGATCAGCACAGCAGAGAGACATCGTCTCAGCGTGCCCGATCACAGTGGCAGCAGGGAGAGCGGGGAGACATCGGGAGGACAGCGCTGGAGGAGGGTAAGTAAAGTGTTTGTTATTTTACTGGGGCAGCAGCATGGGGGCCATATCAAACAGTGGGGGGGAGGGGCATGTGCCATCACTGGGGGGGCGCAAGCACATATAAAATGCGCTGCTCCCCTAGTAAATCACCATGGTGCGGTTTCAGCACCACGGTGATGGACATTGGCAGTGCATATTATATGAGCTGGAGCAGGAGATCTCCCGCTGCCTCCTGCAGCCTGCCCCAGCCTCCCTCAGCCCCCGGACAGGCTCCAGAGCCCCCACACTTCCCCTGCAGTATAATCCGTATATTCAGATAAGACACACACCCCACTTTCCCCCAAAATTTGGGGAAACAAAAGTGTGTATTACAATCCGAAAAATATGGTAGCTTGTTTTATTTGGGGAGAGGTGTAGCTTTGAATGACACTATCCATTTTATTAGTCTATATAGAGAATAATAGGAAAAAATTCCAAATGGGGTAAACTGCAATACTTTTGTGAGCTATGAGAATTTTGTATTTTATTATTACAACATACTTCTGTAGTAAAAGTTACTCTGAATCATGATCCTCCACTTCAGTATAATTTCCAAAATATCAAAACTTGTATAGATTTTTTTTTTACTTTAACTGAAAAAAATAAATATATGGGGGGGTAAAGGGTTGAGTCACTATACTCCGAGGACCATAACATATTTGTTTTAGTTTTTTTTTCCACAACGAGTCGATTGTTTTTGTGACAACGTGATTGGCTAGATATGAAAATCTCATCTATTTTATAGTGCTTTATTTACTTACCGCATTTATTTTCAGGAAGGTGTAGTGACCAAAGACAAACATTTCTGGTGTTTTCATTTCATTTCTTACTGTGCCATTCACCAATCCAGTTACCGTATTTTCCGGCATATAAGACGGCTTTTTAACCCCTCAAAATCTACTCTGAAGTTGGGGGTCGTCTTATACACTGGGTACATAAGATGACTAGTCTGACAGAAGCACTAACAGCTTTTGTGCCTCCGCGCATAGTGTTAACAGCTAGGAACACTAAGCGCTGCAGTTATTGCGGCCCTGACAACCCGATGTTTACCTTGACAACCGATTCCGATGGTGCCCCACAGACATCCTCCTCCACACTGCTCTGGCAGCCCCAGAGAATGCAGCCCTGAGACGGCACACACTGCCTGGAAGGAAGCATCACCGCTGCATCACGTCAGGACATCTGCCGGAGATCACGCTGCCAGTGCAGCCACAGGGAGTGCGGGGAGAAGAGGGACACTAATCACCCGCAAGCATCGGGGAGGAAGCGGTGGCAGAGACTTTTATAAGGCACCTCCCCCAGCAGCCCAATAACAAGGCAGATGCCATTGTGCTTTCCCCCTTAATACCTTGCCAACTGTCTCTATTCAAAGCTCCCAGAGACCACTTTAGGACAGCGCACAGGAAACCGCTGCAGACTGCGTTTCCTGTGCACTGTCCAAAAGCTGTCTCCGGGAGCTTTGAATAGACACAGTTAGGAAGGTAAACATCGGGTTGTCAGGGACCATAATACCGTAACTACCGTACTGTAAGCTATCAATCCACCGGTACCTCTTTTAAAGTTCCCATAGTGGGTCGGAAGAGAGGTAGTGGTTATACGGCAAGTATATCCCAAAATCTATATTTTAAGTGGAAAAGTTGGGTGTCGTCTTATATGCGGGAAAATACGGTAAGTCCATATTTTGATAGATCAGATGTTTATGTACGTGGCAATATGAAGTGTGTAATTTCTTCACTCTCAATGAGAAAGGGGGTGATTTGATTTATATTTTTAAAAAACTTTTTTTTTTTATAGTTTCCTTAGGGGACTTGAAGCTGCGATGGTCCGATTGCTTATACTACTGGATTTTTCAGACCATAAGACACATAAGACACACCCAGGCTTTGGAGGAGGAAAACAGTAAAAAAAAATTTAAGCAAAAAATGTGTGCGTGACACTTATGGAGGTGGTGGATCTGCTGCTGACATGGTTATAGGTGTAATATTCTTAAATTCTGTACTAATGTCCTCCTATCCTGGGCCTCTTCCTCGTATATACTGTATGTCCTCCATACTGGTACATTATTCCTATCCTGGTTTGTGGCCCCTCCAGGTATATATAGCCCCCATTCTAGAATACGGCCCCCATTCTGAAATACGGCCCCCATCCTAGAGTGCGGCCCCCATCCTAGAGTGCGGCCCCCATCCTAGAGTGCGGCCCCCATCCTAGAGTACGGCCCCCATCCTTGAGTACGGCCCCCATCCTAGAGTACGGCCCCCATCCTAGAGTACGGCCCCCATCCTAGAGTACGGCCCCCATCCTGTTATACAAGTGCATCTCAATAAATTAGAATATCAGTGGACGGCATGAACAGTTGCCAAGTCCTGCTGGAAAATGAAAACTCCAACTCCACAAAGCTTGTTGGCAGAGGGAAGCATGAAGTGCTATAAAATTTCCTGGTAGACAACAGCACTGATGTTGGCCTTGATAAAACACAGTGGACCTACACAAGCAGGTGACATGGCTCCCCACCAAACCATCACTAATTGCGGAAACTTCACCCTAGACCTTAAGCAGCTTGGATTGTGTGCCACTCCACTATTCCTCCAGACACTGGGACCTTGATTTCCAAATGAAATGCAAAATTTACTTTCATCTGAAAACAACACCTTGGACCACTGAGCAAAAGTCCAGTTCTTTTTCATCCTTGGACAAGGTAAGAGGCTTCTTGCATTGTCCATTGGTCATAAGTGGCTTAACATCAAGAATGTGACAGTTGTATCCATGTCCTGGATACGCCTGTGTGTGGTGGCTCTTGAAACACTGACTCCAGCATACATCCACTCCTTGTGAATCTCCCCAAACGTTTTTTCTTAACAATTCTTTTAAGGCTGTGATTATCCCGGTTGCTTGTGCACCTCTTTCTACCACACTTTTTCCTTCCACTCAACTTTCCAATAATATGCTTGGATACAGCACTCTGAATAGCCAGCTTCTTCAGCAATAACCTTTAGTGACTCACCCTCCTTGGAGTGTGTCAATGACTGCCTTCTGGACATCTGTCAAGCCAGCAGTCTTCCCCATGATTGTGTAGGCTACAGAACCAGACTTAAAACACTTAGTAAGACTTTGCAGGTGTTTTGTGTTAATTATTCTAATTTTCTGAGAAAATGAATTTTTGATGGTCATTGGTTGTAAGCCATAATCATTAACATTAACAGAAATAAACACTTGAAAAAGATCACTCTGTTTGTAATGGCTTTATAAAATATCTAAGTTTCTTAAACTTTTTGATGATATTCTAATTTATTGAGATGCACTTGTATATAATCCCATAGTGTGGTATAATTAGGACCCATCTTGGTATGGTATGTGTGTTCACGGTATGGTATGTGTGTTAAAGAATTGAGGTGTATCAGCACCGCTGAATTCACTGCCGTGAAGATAACATGTCAGGGGCAGAGCAACATAGAGGAATGCAGTCTATGTTCCATACCTCAGTAGCACAGAGCGCAAGCTAACGATCTCAGCCTGGCCATGACACAGAGCTAGATAACAGGAAGTGGATGGTCTCCCATCTAGCTCAAGTGCTGCAGTGGTGTAATAAAGAGGCAGGGCCAGGGAGACAACGCTCTGTACATTTTGGTGATCCTCCGGCCCTGCCTTTTCATTCACTGCAGCACTTGAGCTGGACGGAGTTCTGTCCACTTTCTGGTTTCTAGCATGGCGGCACAGCTAGGCTGAGATAGTTAATGTGAGCACAGAGCCTGCGCGTTGTGCTAAAAAGGCATAGAGTATGTGGTGCTCTATCCCTGTCATGTAATCTTCATGGAAGTGTCTTCAGCACAAGTCCGATGCTGATACACTTGCCACAGCTGGCATCCTGCTCCTCCGTCCTTTTATAGCAGGCGCCTGATCTCACCAGCAGCTTCAGGAAGCCGGCAGCTGGGAGACAACCACTTGTGCTGGCTATTTAAGAAACTGAATATTCTCTTCTACCCATGTCATCTCTCTGCTCTGGTGTTAGTGTCGAGAGGTGGGTGTGGGGAAACATAGAATATTCATTTTCTTAATTAGCCGTCACAAGTGGTTTCCCCAGCCACTGTATTCTTCAGCAGGGACCCTTTTCTACCTCCTGTGACTCACTCTACTGTTTTCCGCCAGCAAACCAAGTACTGCTACATCTGTACTAGAATACGCAACCCCCACTTTCCTCCCAAATTTGGAGGCAATAAAGTGTGTTTTATAGTATAAAAGATACGGAACTTTCTAATTTATCTTATCAGATGGCAATTGTTATTGAGGAGAGTCTACGTAGATAGCAGGGCTGTGGAGTTCATAAGCCTAACCACCGACTCACGACTCCTCTATTTCCTTGACTCAGACTTCAACTCCATGACTCCAACTCCTTCACACACGGCTCATGTTTAAGTGATGAATTTATTGTAGTACAATATCTCAATTATTACAATTATTATTTTTTATAATACTCACAAATGAAAATGGGATGTTTGCAAAAGAAAAACCTACCTAAGGAATCTTTTTTTCTTCTTGGCAGAGTCCTCTGGAGTTTTAGCGTTAGCATCCAGTTTCTTTTCTGGTGTTTGGAGAAGAACCTGTGCAGTTTTCAACCAATCACTTGCCAACTTCCCACCAGAGTGCATACCACTATCATGACCTACTAGCCTATCTGCTCTGGTAGCCATAACAGTAGGTTCATCAGGTGGATCATCAGAAGAGTATTCAACAATATCCACAAACTAAAACAAAGAAGAAAAAGAGAATGTCTTAAAATAGGAAAAATAGATGATATAAAATTGTATCAACCATGCGAGTTACTTCCTTTGATTTGTGGAAGGAACATAAAAACTTGCAGGTACATTGGTTCACAAATCTATATTGATTTAATAGGCCAAATTGCCATTTACCTATAAGAGTGCAGAAATATAATCATTGGAGTCAAAAAGGTGGTTGTGAAAAAATGTAACTCATCAATCAGTCCAGGATCACACTGATCTGGTGAACCAAGAGAGTAAACCTGCCCCCCTTCCCCCCAATGTATATTACAAAAAAAAACCTGCAAAGTCCACTTCCACAGTTAAGAGGCAGCATTGACAGGCATATAGAGAAGTGAGACGTTAGTGATAAGGACCATCCACATGAGCTCACCTTGACATGGTTGGATAGCTTTTGCACTGGATAGCTTATGCACTTTTTGATAAAAGAAAAAAAATGTTAAGACATTACCTTACATTTTTAAGGTGTACAGCAATATTGGTGTTCATGTATTCATCACTCACAGTATGCTGAAGCATCATGTATGGATATGATAATACAATCATTACACTTCCCATTTCTAGTATTTAGAATACTTTACACAGTTAGATAAGTTTCATATTTTTTTCATACATATGATTTCCAATTCAGAAAGAAATCTAAAGCAAAGAGACAAAAGAGGCGTAGAATGGGTCTTATCGTTTAGGATAAGATTATTTGGACGGGAGTGTATGTGCTCACCTGGTTCGGTTGTGCTAACCCACAACTAGTATGTTTGCCTGGACAGCTGCTGCTGGATCCACACTTCCATGTGTATTGTGGTGGTGTATCCAAGAAATCCCAAAAGAGTAGTGCCAATATAATCCACGCTGCTGTCAAAGATAAAAGACCAGGAAGACAAGGCTTCTTACGTGTTGCTCCTTTATTCCTAACGCGTTTCGGTGCCGTCCCTGCACCCCTGAGGAAGGAGCAGGGACGGCACCGAAACGCGTTGGGAATAAAGGAGCAACACGTAATAAGCCTCCTCTTCCTGATCTTTTATCTTTGACAGCACCACGAATCATATCTGCACTACTCTTTTGGGATTTCTTGAATTCAGAAAGAAAGACGTACTTGACCGCAGTGAAATCTCATAGGTAATATGCACTTCACAGGGGGAGAACTATAACAGATACAGGGACTGCAATCTCACCTGGGCCCTTGAGCCTAAGGGGCCCAAAAAGTCTCCTTGGCCTACAGGAAAAGACAATGCTACTAAAGATTTCCAATACTTGGAAGGGGGGGGGTCGTTAGAGCTTTGGCATTGGGGCCAATGAGCTTCAAGTTAAGCCACTGCATTTGGACTTATAAGGAAAAAACAAAAACTGTTTAGGGGCCAAACCAAATACTTTGATTATATCTCTGCAACAGAAAGGCAAAATAGTAATAATAAAAAAAAAAGTTTTAGTCTACTTTGCAATGTCTATTAAGCTATGTGTCCAGCTCAATATAAGAAAAAATCTACTTCTTTATTTGTAAAAATTAAGATACAGTAGATACATGCCAAGATGAAGAATGTGGTAAAGGGTCCTTTTTAAAAACAGGGACAAAAGTTAAGCTGTCAAGTCTGAGACCGGACAAGCTAGTTAAGGATAGGGGCACCTGCTATAATAGAAGTATACTAACAGAAGTAGTATAAATTACTATTTAACACAAATTTAAAGTGGTTATTTTCATCTTGTAACATTAATGGCATATTCTGTGGGTATGGCATAAATGTCTGAAATGGCCTTAGCCTCTAAGTATCTTCAGTTTTAGTGGACAACAACTGCATTTCAGGGTTAAAATAGTAAAGTCGCATTCAACCATGACAGACTCATCTATAATATTATATGGAAAAAAGCATTTTTAGACATCAGCACATTCTAAGTCAGTCATTCCTGGAAAAACAAACCCCACTGTCCTTTTATTGCTTTATCTTTCAACTATTTATATAAAATCTAATTCAGGCTTCTGTTGCAATGAATTCTGTAATGTACCTTTCCTAAATACTTAGCCTCATATTAAAGGAATTTCAGCACAAATTCAACAGGAATTCCACGTACCTTTAATTTACTATATTGAAGACTTATTTAATGCGTTCATGCATGACAGAGAACTACTGCTGCACAGATGTTAAGATCATAAACGTATAGATTATTTCTAGATTTTTCCCCTTTTTTGGTAAAGAGAAAACCACAGTTGTCAGGAGTATGAAACAGTATCTTATGTGTTGAAAACATGTTTTCTATTATTCAGAACTGGGGAAATAATAGTATAAACTGCAAAATAATGATGAGCAATTTACACTGCAGTCCACTACATCTGCAGCCCGCCTCAACTAGACAGCAAGAAGAGAAGCTCGTTGGTATGTGACTGTACAAGTATGTCCAAATAATATCTTTTAGACACCATACTACTTGCAGAGTTTTCCAAGACAAAGACACTTCTGAAAAACAGCGTCGCTGTTTATATTGAAGTCGCTGACGGCATTTTTATTTTTTGCTACATAAACCTAAAATAGAGGTAGATGTCCAAAAAATTAATAAGCTAATTATTTTAACCACTTCCCAGCTAAACCTGAAATGCTTAATCCCTTCACGACATATCAAGTACAGTTGTGTCATGTTAGGTCATCTCAGGTCCCTCACTTTGATATGGGCTCACATACTGAGCCCACATCTTTCCCAGCAGATTATTATTAGATTATTAGAATTATTCAGCCATCATCTGCTTCTATCAGCCACAGGTGGAAAGGAGCTACGCCCATGGCTGTTAACATGTTACATGTTGCTGTCAATCTCTGACAGCAGCATTTAATGCATGCTGACATAGGGAAGTGCCATAATAAAGGGGAGCACTAATATTGAGATTATGGGGTGCCGATAGTTTGCAATAACACACAGGGTCATCTGAAGTCCCCAAGCTTGTCATAACTGTTTTCTTGTGAAAGCCAGCATTTACCTCATGTTCTTGGGGTGGTTTTACACTAGTGGTTCTATGTCCTCGGGAGAAACTGGATGCTACCAGATCTGGTTTGTTGACTTACAATGTAGAATCCGGGACATGCGGTTGCATTTGGTTTCTGATGGATGCGGCAGAAAGTTTTTTGTCAAAAGCACACCACCAACTGGATCTAAAAGGATCCAGCATATATTAAAATGAATCTGAATGAACGACGGACCCAGTCTTACCAAATAAGGCATGACATGGTAAAACCGGATCCAGTTTTGCCTACTGAGCATGCAGGCTGACTAGAAGATAGACAGATAAAAGCTCACCAGTTTCCCACTGCTTGCTTCTGGAGCCGCCCATCAGGCTTCATGAATATTCATTGCACTGACCAACAAAGGCCAATCACAGAAACTCACTCTCTGCGAGAGGTGTCTGTGATTGGCTGTTGCACTCAAACTGTGCTCCCACAATCTGTACTACTGTCTGTGCTTGGTTTCTATACACATTAGAGTATGGCAACCAATCTGCCCTCATAGTGTGTAAAATATATAAATAATTAAAAAAATGCATAAGACAGATATAGTTTTCATTCTCACAACAGAAAGTGGATGACTGCAGGCTGCCACCCACAGCTGCATAGTTTTATCTTGGCTGGCAAAACAAAAATGTGTGGGCTTCACCCTATTTTTAATTGCCAGCCAAGATATAACTAGGCAGCTGGAGGCGGGTCTTCTCAGTGTAGTGGAGGCCCATAGCTATTGTCCCCCTCCCCACATGCTATAGAATAGCTATATTTAGCTGTTACAATGGTACTGGAGCTGTGTCCTCGGGTGACCTCAATGATTCACCGCTCATACAGCCGAAGCTCTCAGCGCTGTCATTCTGTGCTCAGAGACCGCGATGACAGTACCCTTCTTGACCACGGCCTCCGAAGCAGCAGAGCTGAGATTGCGACGTGGAACTTTATTATGGATTATCATCGGAGGGTATGTTGTTGGGGCTTTTAATAAATGGGTAAATGAGGGTTGTCAGTGTGTTTTATTTCTAATAAAGACTTTTTTTCAAGGCTTTATTTCTAATAAAGGAATTTTCTCTGTGTGTTTCTTAAAAGATTCACATACTGGATTGGTAATGGGCAAGTATCAGAAGACGCCTGACATTACCAATCCAGGGCTTAATGACAAGCTGTAAATCATCAGCAGTCATTAACCCCTTTATTACGCAGTTTGCCACTGGCACCAGGGCAACTGGAAGAGTTAGGTAAAGCGCCAGGATGACACTTCTAATGAATGCGCCAAATTCTGGGGTGGTTGCCGGCTGCTATTCTATAGCATGGGGTTGCCCAATCACTATAGGCCCCCACCATGCTGAGAATACCAGCCCCCAGCTGCCTAGTTTTACTCCAGGCTGGCAATTAAAAATATTGTGAAGCCCACACTTTTTTTTGCCATCGAAGCTAAAACTAGGCAGCTGAGGATGGCAGCTCACAGCTCTCTGCATTATCTGTGCTGAGAATAAAAAATACAGCGAAGCCCTACTATTTATTTTACACACTGAAAGCAGGTTGGTTGCCATATGGCAACCAAGCACAGACACAGGCACAGATCGTGGGAGAGCAGTCTGAAAGCCCAGTTACACACACAGATAATTGTGCAGAGATTGTTCGCAGATCTCTGGTTCCGGAGAAATCATGGACACATTGTTCCATTTGTACACGGCCCTAAATGTAACAATGTGTCCATGATTTCACTGCAACCAGAGATCTGCGAACAATCTCTGCACAATTATCTGTGTGTGTAACTGGGCCATGAGTGCAAGAGCCAATCACAGACGCTTTCAGAGAGTAAGCCTCTGTGATTGGCAGCTGCCAGTTAGTGCAGTGGATATTCGTGAGGATTAATGGGCGGCCCCCAGATGCAAGCAGCAAGAGAGGATCTTGGCGTGTTATACTAAAAACTCTACGTCTGATCTGGCAAAAAAAACGAATGCAACCGTACAGGTATTATGCCGGATCTGAGTATCAGATCCAGCATAACGCCACTGCAGTTGCATCCAGCTTCACAAAAAAAAAAAAAAAAACGGAAGCGGTCAGATGCGTATTCCTGCCATATCAAAACGAAATGAAAGTGTGATACTAGCCTTAGAAGACTGTGATTTTTGCTATAGATGCACTGTTATGTATAGTTCAAGCAATCAGATGACTGCAAGTACAAGTACCCTAGGGGACTGATACAGTAGAAAGTGAAAAAAAAAAAGTTTTAAAAAATATAAAATATTATATTATATATGTATACACATACTAGAAGGGGGCCCGATGCTATCGCATTGGGAGGGTGGTGATGGCGGCTGTGTCTCCCCCTCTCCGTGCAGTCTTCTCCGCTCTGTGCTCTCTCCTTTGCCCTGTCTCTCCCCTGTGCGCTCCCCTCTTCCCCCGTGCCTTTTCTCTCCACCCCTGTGGCGTCAAAAGATAGCGGCGGCGTAAGTGCTTATGTGCGCCGGGTATACGCATTTGCACTTATTCAGGTTGTGGTGATGTGTCAGCGGTGGTGGCTTTGGGTTCGGGTGCCATATTTGCACACCTATTACTCTCTGCCCCCCTTATGCATGCTCTCACTGTCTCCCCAATACTGTACCCCTTTTATACTGTCCCATAACTTTGTGTCCCCTACCCACATTACCAAGTGTGAATATTGCACTCCATTCTAACACTCTTCCCAACATGCAGTCAACTGACAGTGTCCCACCACACCTCTCCCCCCTATGTACCGTCTCCCTCACAATACCCTGTGTATAAAAAGTCCCTTCAGACTAACCCCCTTCATATGGTTCTCTTACACTATCCCCAATGCTGCCATTTCTTTATACTGTCTATTAGACGCGAGTACAAGAAAATGCAGGGATCTAGCATTTTACATGTTCTCCAAGCTAGCTATAACTCGCTCGGAGAATAGCTGAATCCCTCTTTTGAGGGGCAGCAAAATGCTGGCACCTTAGAGAAACCTCTGACAACCACATGAGGTGTCCCATTGGGGCCCTCTTGATGACTGCATCCATGGCAAATGCCCCACATGTTTCCTCCCAAGTATTGCCCTTGCTGTACAGCATTAATATTCTGTAGTAGTGAAAATATAATAAGATACTGGTGTAGCAAGACCTTAAAAAAAAAAAAAAAACCTGTCTAAATTTCTGAAATGACATACTATGTTTGAACTGCCAACAAAGGGTGAGCATGCAGTGTTATAGCTTTCTTTGCTGTTTGTTTATACTGTCCTGATAAACTACCTTGAAGACATTGAAAAGGCATAAAGAACAAAATTCCAAATCATTTTAAGTTTACCTCTGGCACATTAAAGGGTGGAAAAGTATCACGTATTAAAGACTATCTTACTAAAGTTCCCATAAATCCACACCCCCTACTTTGCATTATTCGACATGGCCCAGACTTGCATTTTGGCTTGTAAACCTGACTGCGTAGGAGACTGATGATTGATAATCTTGAGCCTTATGTCAGTCACTTACGGAATGTTAGGGAATGTTTGGAAGTTTTTGAATCACTTTTAGGGCTAGTATTACTACCTGTTAATCACTCTTTAAACTGTGTATACTTTACAATAATGCACATGTATTAATTCTATATAATTCAAATACTAGTCATACAATATGTTTGACATAAGCTAGGTGAAAACAAATGTCGAGTTATGAATCATTAAAGCACCACTCCAGCTGGGTTTTCATTCTCCGCTGGAGTGGAACTTTAAATCTAAGCTCCCTGCCCCTGTTCTTATACTTACCCTACGGCGTCTTCACCTTTTTTTCGGCACCATCTTGTACCCATAACTTCTGACTGGCTGGAAATCAGAAGTTGCACCATAAGCAGAGGTGTATCTAGGTTTTTTGTCACCCTGGGCAAGAATTTAGTTTGGCGCCCCCCTCTCCCAAGCAGATTGAGCAGTCATCATGTGACCGATCATTCATATGTGATTTTCACACTTAGTCATGTGCTGATAAGCAGTTCTACCTGATTCTCTCAATGTTCAGTGAAAAATCTAAATTACTTACCGGTAATGTGTTTTTCATGAGCCACGACAGCACCACCTGAGAGATAGGACCGCCCATCCAGACAGGAAACCTCTGAGATAAAAAAGGAGGGACCTCTCCTGAACCTCAGTTTCGGTTACAGAGACCGGAGAGGGGAACCCAACAAGCATTAGTACACAACCAAAAGAATTCAACAAATCACACACCCCATTCCAACAGGACCAACACCAACAGGCAATAGGGAGGGATGCGGTGGTGCTGTCGTGGCTCATGAAAAACACATTACCGGTAAGTAATTTAGATTTTTCCCTATCGCCACGACAGCACCACCTGAGAGATTTCAGAGAAAAGAAAAGTAGGGAGGGACCACCGCTAGCAGAACTAGTCTACCAAGGTCACCACCATAGCGGCAGCAAGATCAAGCCTGACATGCTTGAAGAAAAGAGAAGGAGCAGCCCCACAGATCAAGGCCAAGGGGACAACAGCCACCTCCGCCCAGGAAGCAGCTACTGCCCTGGCGGAAGCGCACAAAGGACCCCCCACGGGACCCACACCTGACTGGAAGAAGCAAGAGCGAAGGCCTCCTGCAACCCCCAAGCAAGGGCACCCACGGACACAGCCTCACCCCCAGAGGCCCCTCGAAAGAGAAAACAAGAGGGACAGAGACAGACGCCAGGCCGTGGCCCGACGAAGCAGGCCAGCAACTCCCACTAGACCACGAACTCGTGGAGAACCACGGCCATCAGAATTGCAGGAAGACCACAGAAGGAAGGGAGAACAAGCTCCCGCAGTCCGCGGAACATGAGAGCCACCGTGGAAAAAAGGAAGGAACCAGGTAGAGGACGACCCCGTCCAGCCAAACCCGGAGAACCAGGCCCCACCGACAAGGCCAGGAGGACACAAAAAAAGGCTGGCGGACGGCAAGCCACCGCCCAACAGGACCAACTGGCGAGGCAGGACCCTAGACGAAGCCAGGCCGTGGCCACAAGAGAAAAGGCCCAAAGGGAGGCTTGGTCAAGGCATCCAGAACTAAAATGAGACCCCAAGGAGCCACCCTTGGACAGGGACCCATCGAGGGAACAAAAGGCACAGGCCCCCAAGCCGAAAACCAGAGCTCCAGGGAGCGACAAGACCCATCCGCCACCTACTGGAGGAAGTCGGAAATTGCCGACACAGGAGCCCACTGTCGGGACTCGCCCCCGAAGAGGACAGAAAAGGAAAAACCACCCGGCACCAGAAAAAAAACGGTGGCAACCGGCGACCGACCGGACCACAGCCACCAGAGAATCCCCCACGTGACCGGAGCCGCCTGGGCAAGTCCCACGCCGGCAGCCGAAGACCAGCGGAAGGGGGACCGGCCCCCGCAGGAGAGGCTGGAATAGGGGGAGAGTCCAGGGAGCCAGGCCGGACAGGCGAAGGAGCCCAAACCAAACTCCTCGGGGACAGAAGGGCACCATCACGATGACCCTCGCCCTGTCCTTCCTGACCCCCCGAAGCACTGCAGGAACCCAACCAAGGGAGGGAAGGGACACAGAAGGCCCCAGGACCAGGGGAACAGGAGAGCGACCCCAGCCCAGGCTGGACTCCGGAAAACAGAGAACAGAATCCACACACCAGACCGTGTGGTCGAGTGGCAAAGAAAAACCATCTCCAGAAGGCCCAACATGGCCACAATCGGAGCGAAAACCAAAAAAACTCAAATCCAGGCCCCACTGCTCCCATTGGAGCAGCACCCGTCCAGGAAATTGCCACCCCCCTCCGCACGCGAAGGGCAGAGAGGGAATCAGACAGGCGTTCCAACAGCTGACAACGCCCTGCGCAACTCCCATGAGGGCCTGAGACCGGGTGTCCCCCTGACGGTGCCAGGAAGCCACCAACACACTGTAGCCGAATAGGACACTAAGACGGTGCCTCCGAAGGGAAGTAAGGAACGCAGAACTGCCTTCCAAACAGCCAGGAACTCCCGCATAAGGGAGGACAGCCTGGAGAGGCGAGGAGTCTCAGGCCCCCCCCGAGCGGACAGGACCCGAAGAAGGGCCCCCATCTCCAGGAACAGGCTCTGTGGTAAGCATCGGAGACCGGACCAGCCCACGGGACGCCCCTGGAGAGGCGCCCAGGGAGCAGCCCCCCTCCAGAGAACCTAAAGGCGGAGGGGACAGAACAATCCATGCGTCCAAGGCCACCCCGAACCCGAGCCGACGCTGGGGAACCATCCACAGAAGGGCCCGAGAGCGCACCTGTGCCCAAGGAACAGCGGGGATACAGGACGAGAGGGAGCCCAAGAGGAACACAGCCCTCCAGAAACCCAACTGAGGAGGGCCCCTGTACTGCAGAAAGGGATCACCGAAGATGCAATGGCCTCGAGGTCAGCGGGGAGCTTCCCGACATTATGCCCCTGCGGGGTCGCTGGACTGCGTTCAGTCACGTCACGACCCCCCCGACGGCCAGAAGGAGGCAAAGCAGAGACTGGGAACCCATAATAACCCCAGAACCAGCTGACGCGTGGCGGGGAACAGCCTGGCCGTCCTAGAACAACAATCCAACCCAGCAGACCCGGGGAAGACTACACCAGACGCAGACGGGCACAAACCCCAGGAGTCCCGCACAAGCAGCAAACGTCCAGATATGGAATAATGAAACCCCACGGACATCAAAAGCGGACACACCACTGCCAGCAGCGCCGTGAAAAGCTGAGGAACCATCGCCAGGCTGACAGGGAGAGCCTGGCACAGCAAGGCAGAGGAAGCCCCCCAAACCGGGCGAACATCAGAACTGCCGGTGGAGACGGGGAACCGGAACATTGTGCGACGCGCCCGGCAGAGCCAGCCCCACCCTGAAACAAGTGGA
Source organism: Allobates femoralis (assembly GCA_033576535.1). Classification (NCBI taxonomy): domain Eukaryota; kingdom Metazoa; phylum Chordata; class Amphibia; order Anura; family Aromobatidae; genus Allobates; species Allobates femoralis. Next base: position 134,245,009 of record JARQOC010000005.1, read on the forward strand.
ACCAGCCCCAGAAAGCCGTTCCGGGGATGCAGGAGTATAAAAGACTGGAACGAACGAGCTGGCTGTGGCACGAGAAAACAGCGGGGAACAGAACCCCCTGCCGCAGGCGGCTGGAGGAACCGGGGAAACCCCCCTTAGTCGCACAAGGGCCCGTACCCTTCTTATCAGAAAAGCGCCTTTCCCTGAACAGCGGACAGACGCAATCACCAGGGGCCCCCAGGAGCCGAAGCGAACCCCAGTGTCAACCAGACACTGAGAAGAGCGAGAGCTCCCTCGCAAGCCCCAACCCCGGAGCCGGCCGAGAGAAGGGGTGAAGCCTTCCCCCAACAGGACCAACCCCGACTACATGCTTCCCCCGTTATCCCAAGAACTTTGGGTCCGACTAGGGGACCTTCGGTTAGCAAACCGAGGTACATGAAGGGGAACGGCCCCGGAAGGCGGGAGCCGAACCCCGGAGGGAAAAGCATCCACATCGGCACAAGCCCGGGCCAGGATATCAGCCAGCGACGTACCAACCGGAAAAGCACCAACACCAGGTAAAGAAAACCCAGAGTGGGCAACACCGGGCCAGACCCCCACCATAAGGTATGATGAGTAGTATAAAAAAAAAAACGGAGCCTTTGCCGCCAATTCCATGAGGAAGCTGCCAGCAAGGCTGCCGCAGCAAGAGTCAAAGGAAGGAAGACAAGGTCTCCCCGTAGGAAACCCATCCCTCACTTGAGTAAAGTCAATGCAGCTATGGTCTCCCATTGAAATTGCGATAGAATCTCCCACTGAGATTCCTATTGGGTCACCCATAGAGATTCTCATGAGGTCTCCCATTCAGCCCGTGACCAAGGCTCTCACTGCTTAGCTTCAATGGTCTGTCAAGGGCACGCACAATAGGTATGGAATGGATGCTGACATCCACCAACTGCTGCCACCAAGACACGAGGGACCAAAAAAAACGCCAGCAGTGGACTCCCAGGAAGTACGCCAGTAGCCCAAAAGGAAGAGAGCCCTTCCGAACAGGCTTAGTCCAGGAGCTAACATGTTTGCCCGGGCCCTCAGATTTAAGGGAAAAAGTCCGACTCTGCGTGGAAGACAGACCACCGAACCTTAAACCGCCACCGAAGAGGGGCCACGGACACCAACCAAGCAGGCGAACAGACCGCTGTAAGCAAAAAAATCAGAGCCATCATGTGGAACCCCCGGCGTCCCCTCTCTGCCGTCAACAGAGGAGGAGGACGACGAGGATGACGAGGCAGAGGATGAGCAAGACCTGAGGCTCCCCCCTAGTGAAAACCACGAGTGGCACTCAGTACCAGGGAAGAGCCCAAAGCCTTCTGCCGCCCCATCCATCCCGGCTAGCTGCAGGGACGGAAAAAAGCTTCCCACACTAAAGTGCCAAGGCTAGAGGCCGGACCGGGGACAGTGATCTGCACAGTCTCCCCAAAGCAAGGGCCACAGAAATCCGGCAGTACACCCTCTGGAAGAGGAACCCTGCAGAAAGCACATACCTCAGGTGGTGAATTACAGACAGTACAGCCCGAAGGCACTCACCCACCAGGCGCATACCGACTTCCGGGGCATCAGGGTCCCATCATCCTGGATCCCATCACTGAGGACCTGCGGCCGCCACTGCTGAGGCTCCCATGACTGGAGCCGAAAGGAAATGCTGTCACACCGCTGGACGCTGGCTGGCTCTGCCCTCTTTGCTTGCCCCTCACCATCGGGAACCGCTCCAGCGTCTCCGTGCTGCCGAACGCTGGGCGCCGCCATCTTGGCCTGCACAGAGCATGCGCGAAACGTCACTTCCGGTCCGCGCCCGAAACCGGAAGTAGCGGCTCCCGGCGCGAAATTCAAACCTGCCGCCGGGAAAACCGCTCCCAGGCCCATTACAGACCCAGGAACGCTGCGCCCTGCCTGCAAACCATCCTCTTCACCCGGGGCACAGACTGCAGGGCCGCCACCCACCGTGCAGCTGGGACACCCGGGCGGCTACAAGGGCCGAGAACAAGCCGCTGCTGGCCCTCTCCAGACCCCGTGCCCTCCACCACCGCAGGGGATACCCCGTGGAGGGGCTTCTGCACCCAAGTCCGGAGCCACTGCCTAAGTAAGGTCAGCTTCTTCCAGCTACCGGGTCAGGCCAGGACCGCATGAGCTTCAGAGGTCTCCCACCTCCAAGACAGGAAACCTAAACTGAGGTTCAGGAGAGGTCCCGCCTTTTTTATCTCAGAGGTTTCCTGTCTGGATGGGCGGTCCTATCTCTCAGGTGGTGCTGTCGTGGCGATAGGGAAAAACAGAGAAGCAGGAAGAGAAGCTGTCACATGACATGTCTATAATATATGTTATAGTATGAAAATTACATAGGAGAGGAGTGTCCATGTGATGACTGCTGGAATCAGCAAGAAGAGCTGAATCCTGACAGTGAGTAACCATGGCACAAAACTTTATTAACATAGCCATATCTAACATACCGTATATATTCGAGTATAAGCCGACCTGAGTATAAGCCGAGGCCCCTAATTTTACCCATTAAAAACTGGCAAAATATATTGACTCGAGTATAAGCCTAGGGGGGGAAATTCAGCAGCTACTAAAAATTTTCAAAAATAAAAATAGATAGCGTTTTTTTTACTCGCCGCAAGTGCCGCACATGTCCGCAAGTCCATAGGAAATAATTGGGGCTTGCTGCAGTCTTGCCGCAAATGAGCCATTACATGGCAGATGCAGTAAAGCTGCTGGATCTTCCCCTAAACGGCAGAAAATGCTGATTTGAAAGCACCTCAGTGTTTCTACCTGTTTGCGGCAGATCCGGCAGCTTTGCCACATCTGCCGTGTAATGGCTCAAGTCCTATGGGACTTGCGGTCAGGTATTGCAAGTGCCAGATCTGCTGGACATCACTTGCCACACCACACTGCAAGTCCCATAGGGAATGATTGGGGCTTGCTGCAGTCTTGCCGCAAATAACCCAATATGCAGCATATGCGGCAAAACTGCCGAATCTGCGGTAAAATGGCAGAAAATGCTGATGTGAAAGCAGCTTAAATTTACAGTATCTCAGTATTCATATTTCCCTCACCATCCAATAACTGTAAACCTATCCCCTGCTCTATTATTACTTTCCCTCAGAATTCATCTTTCCCTTGCTCTATTCATCTTTCCCTAAGCATCCATCTAACCCTATAACCTGCTTTTCTTCCCCCTGCTCTATTATGGTATATGGTACTTATAATGCCACCTCACCTCCTTCCTGTTTACAGTGAGACTGTAATTAAGATCCACTGAGCATTAAGTCAGAATCTGGCCGCAGGGGATTTTTTTTTTTTTACTGTGGGCAGGAACACTGCAGCGGAGGGGTCAGGGCGCAGTGTGCACGGAGTGATACAGCGGAGGGATCCGGGCCGACAGAGCTACAGGAGGACGGAAAGATGCAGCGGAGGGATCCAGGCTGCAAGATTTTGAATGAGTGGCGGGAGGATGGAGGTAACAGGCACAGGGATTCAGGTGCGGGAATCCAGGCGCAGGGATCCAGGCACAAGGAAGACTGAGGTAACCGGCGGGATCCGGGCGCAAATTAATGAGCGGGTGGCAGGAGGAAACCGGCGGGGGGGGGTGAACTGGGAGCAAACGCTGGTGTTAAAAAACTGGAGGACAGAAGGAAGCGGCCGGGGGAGAGGCTGAGGGGCGAGCACGCACACTGGCAGGCTGCAGATTGACTCGAGTATAAGCCGAGGAGAACTTTTTCAGCCCAGAAGAAGGGCTGAAAAAGTCGGCTTATACTCGAGTATATACGGTGATCTAACAAGTTATGAATTGTTACATGTGTACAGGATCAGAACCAGTAACAGCACAAAGCTACATCACCAGAACCCTCATCAGTACAGAAACAATATGTCAAAAACCTTCATCAGTACAGAAATCAGAAATACATCACCAGACCCACCAGAGGCACAGAAATACATCTTCAGAACTCTCATCAGTGCAGAAACAAAGCATCAAAACCCCCATCAATACAGAAATACATAACCAGACTCATCAGAGGTACAGAAATACATAAATAGAACCCCCATCATTACAGAAATCACAAACCTTCATCAGTAATAATTAATCATCAGAACCACCATCAGTACATGGTAAAACAATTTTAATATCGGGTTAGACCCATACACATTTGTACTGCATACCTTAAACTCCTACTACATCCTTAACAATGGTAAGGAGCACTGGGAGGTGTTGTTACCAGCCATCAGTAAAAGCATACAGGAACCACAGCACTGATGAGAATTAGTCATTATCACAAATAATCATTTACATCCGGGTGCCTTATAGATGATTTTGTCTCTGATCGGTGTCATCTTTTCCTTTTCTTCACCATGTCCAGGCATTATGATGACTTTTCACATCTACAGCTTGTTTCTGGAGACGTCCATCTTCTCCGGTCTTCTTCATCACATCCCGGCACGATACCCTTAATAATAGCAGAATGATCAAAACTCTCCTAAGAAAATATATCTGTCCTACACTGTCTCCCTGAATAAATAATTGCTCCTCACAGTTCCTTGCACAAAATCCGATTCAACACTGTCCCCACTTATGGCACATGCCTTCCACATTGCCCTTTCCTTTCCATACTGAGCTCCCGGGTCACACTGTCCTCTTACACTGTGTCTCCCTATACTGCCCACTGTTTATACTGTTCTCCCTCATCACACTCCACCTCCTCGACATACTGTCCTCTTGGCTGTGGCCTCACATTGTCCCCACATGCTGCCCCTTCTCCATACAGCCCCAGACCACTTTCTATTCTGTGCCCCCTTACATTTTTCTCACCCTCTACTTTTTGTTTCACTACTTCCTCCCCCCCTCACTCCACATACTGTGTTCACAACCATCCATCCTACACTTCATACTTTACCGCAGCCATCCCCCCCACACACCTCATACTGTGTCCACACTGATCTTCCCCTCACTCAACATTCTGTGCCACAGCCATCTCTCCCCTCACTCCTCATACTATGTTCATACCCACCACCCCTCACTCCACATACTGTGCCGCAGCTATCCTCCTCACTCCACATAATGTCTCCACACCAATGTAATCCCCCCTCACTCCACATATTCCACTGTCATCTTTCTCTTACTTTTCATACTGGATTCTCAAATATACCCTCTTGTTTCCCACAATGTCCTCCACATACTGAGTCTATACCCATCACCCCCTTGCTCCGTATTCCTCAAATCCCCCATTTGCTGTTCATGCTGTCTCTGCATACACTTTCCCTGGTTTGCACCCCCCACTCTCTCCACCTCTTTGGTTCACATATTCTACCCCCACAATCTCCTCTCAATTTGCTCCTCTTACACCCCCTACCCCTTACCCAGTTTGCTCCTCATACCCACTCATCCTCTCCCCCGTTTGCTCCTCATACCTCCCACATCCTCTCCCCTTAATTTACTCCTCATACTCTCCTGTCCTCTCAGCCGTTTGCTCCTCATACTCCCCCAACATCCTCTCCCCCCAGTTTAGCTCATATATACTTCCCCCACCCTCTCCCTCTAGTTTGCTCCTCATACTCCCCACATCCTCTCCCCCCAGTTTACTCCTCATACTCCCCCCATCCTCTCCAAGTTTGGCTCACATATATTCCACCCACCCTCTCCCCCCAGTTTGCTCTTCATAATCCCCACAACCATTTTGCTCCTCATACTCTCCCCATCCTCTCCCAGTTAGCTCCTCATACTCTCCCCAACCCTCGACCCCCAGTTTGTTCCTCATACTCCCCCACCCTGTCCCCCTTCCCTTAATTAAATTAATATTCCATGGCTTCAGCTCCTGTGTGGAGCGCTTATCACCTCCACTGCCTCCAACCTTCTGCCACCTTTGCCAAGTGACATCAGCAGTGTGATCAGGTGATCTGATCACATTACTGATGTTCCCATGACCTGGAAGTGTTGGGAACCAAAATGGATGGGCACTGCTTCCATTGTATACGTGTCCAATAGATGCCTATACAATGGTTTGCAGGAGCTGGCGTGCTGCTGATCCTCTGCTCCCGCCATCAGCGCAACATTTAGCCGGCTGGAGAGACCTCGGCCGTTGCAGCACTGCAGCAGAAGGCCCGATGGCGTCCCCTTGCCTGCTGCCCCCGGGGCAGATGCCCCGCCATCCCCCCCCCCATATATTCCACTGACTTAAGTAAGCATCTCTATGAGGAGTAAGAATAAGGCCAGAATGAGTCTGTCATGTTTTTTACCTCCAGCTTGCTCCATGAAACACTGGAGCTGCCAACAGAACACAAATCGTCGGAGACTGACAGGAGCGTCAGTGAAAGCAGATGAAGATGCCAGAAAGTGAGTATAAAAGACAGGGAGGCAGGAGACTTGCATTTAAAACACCACTCCAGCTGTGAATTAAAAAAAAACAAAAACAAACGCTGGATAGGTGCTTTAATTATTTATTTTGTAATTTCTTAGGTTTGAGAACTTATATGTTCCACTAAAAAGCCAGTTGCCAAATACTAATTTTCAAATGTTTTCATGCAATTTGATAACTTAGGGTACTGTTACACGTCGCAACATTACATGCAATTTCACTTGCAATTTGATGGTTGCAGTGAAATCATGCACACATTGTTCTATTTTGTTGCTGTGTACAAATGGAACAATGTGTCCACGATTTCACTGCAACCAGCAAATTGCAAGTGAAATTGCATGCAATGTTGCGACGTGTAACGGTAACCTTAATGTTTTTTTCAATAATACCAGATTGAAAAAACTATTTTAATAGAAAATAATTTACATAGCTGAACTGGCATCATTCAGATAAATTCTGATAACTTTATGACAATTCTATACAAACCAAAGAGACTTTTGAGCCACTCCCCCACTATGGGTCACAAGTGAGATACACTTATGGCAGACTTTTTTTGTGCTAAAATTGACATGTGTTATGGATTTAGAAATGATCAATTCTGCTGAGAATTTTCATTTTGCGTTTAAGCCCTTTTAATGGGATATCCATTGCGAATTTCCACCAATATCTGCATGTTACACTTAAGGTACCGTTACACACTGCAATGTTGCTGCAATGTTGCCGGCAACTTCACAGGAGCGAGCACGTTTTTGGCACTTTTCCAAGATTGCCTTGTAGATGTCACACAGGGAGAGATCGTAGGCAACGCAACTAGGATGTTGAAAGCAACTTTCATTCGCTGGGTATGAGCAACCCAGCGAGCGATCCTTAACATTGTAGTGAATAGGGTAAGTTGTTTTCAACATCGCTATTGCGGTGTCACACAGAGCAATGCTAGCAGATTGCCTGAGCAACATTGCCAGGTTTCAGAACATGTTCAGCAACCTGGCAACTCCGCTCAAGCAACTTATTGCCGTTGAGTTGCCCTGTCACACGTAGCAACGCACTAGCGATGTTGCTTTAACTTCGCCACGCCCCTGAGTTGCGGACAATGTTGCCGGCGATGTTGCCGCGTGTAACGGTACGTTTATTGGACCTGTTGTGGATTCAGCACAGATTTGTGGTGCAATCCATATCAGCTTTTTTCCAGTGTATGTGGACTTTGTGAATATAGCCTATTCAGAATAGAAAGTCAGCTCAAACTGTGCAGTTCTGCTTAAAAAAATTGTAACCCAATTTGACTGCATCATGGGAAGAATGTGCCCTTATCAGCACCATTATTATTATTATTTTTTTTTTAAATCAGAATCCAGCTTCACAATGGGCAAAAGTAAAGTATTTCTCCATACCGGCTACTGAGATGCAATTTATTGGTCACACCCAATGTGAATATAAAAAGCCGTTCACAGAACAAGTAATTTAAAAACAGAAAGGTTTACATGAAAAAGAGTGAACATGTGTTATCCACAATTTATTACCTTTAAAATTAATTACCGTATAAAACTGTGAATATACTAGAAAAAGTACTGTTTTAAATTCTTTTTAGATCACTTACAAAAATTATTTTGTGCATAAATTATGGGTATTTTTTCAGTGAAAAATTACAGCATAAAATTAAACATTCAAATGAATTTATTATTCCTAACTGCCAGTGAAATTTACTTAAAGGAGCCCTCCCTTCAAGTTGTTTTTTTTCTACTAAATCTGTGCATATGTTGTGAAGGTCATTATAACAAACGAGATTCAGAGGCCCTCATGGCCGCTTTACACGTCCCGATATCGTTCCGATATTGTATACAACGGCACAAGAGCGCGCACATTTTTGGCACTTGTCCAAAATCGCATAGGAGATGTTACACAGGGAGATATCGGCAGGCAATGTAACTACGATGTCGTACTCCCCTCTTGCACAATGCGTTTGAGCAACTCAGGGAACGACCAATTAACATTGGAGTGAATAGGGGAAGTTGCACTCCAAATCGTAGTTGCGCTGTCACACAGCAAGATCCTGCCAGATTGTCAAGCCAATATTGCATGGTTGAAGAGCATGCACAATCCAAAAACGATATTGTAGTTGCATCGTTTTAGAGTTGCGTTGCCCATTTACACGACACAACACACGAACGATATCAACTGCAACGCCCCTATCACATGACTTTTTATCGGAGTTGCGTTGCAATATTATGCCGTGTAAAGCGGTCTTTAGATTTAAAGCACCACTCCAGAAGTGAAATAAAAGAAAATGCCGAAGTGGTGCTGTAATCCTATTAAAAAAAAAGGTTGTGGAAGGATGCTGAAGGCAATCTGATAGCAGGATTTTGCTATTTCTTCTGAGAGCAGCATAATATAGAGCACAAGAGCCTGATTACAGGGATTTATTACTTATTAGGCTGTGTTGTAGTTTCAATACAATTAGTATTTTATCAGCAGGAGATTAACACTATAAGACAACATGTCCAGTGTCAGCCAGTCAAGCCAAACTATATAATCCCACCCTCACCGTTGGTTGGCAGCTCACTGGCAATTCACAGTGTACAGAGAAAGCTGCCAGTCAGGGATGTGGGTAGGGTTATACACAGCCTAGAAGATGTGTCTCTGCTACAACTAATCAGACAAACAAGGATTCTATTAAAACTGCACTAAGCAGTCCAGTAAGGAATACATGTCTGGAATCAGGCTTTCTTGACATATATTGTGCTGCTCTCAGATTATATAGCAAAAACCTGCTGACTAGTGATGGGCAAACCCGAACCGTAAGGTTCAGAAGTCCATACCGAACACTTAGTGTTTGGGCGTGGACCCCAAACACGGGCTTCCCTGTTAAGTCTGTGTTACATTCGGGTTCGGCAGGGAGGGTTGTAAAAAGAAGCAAATGCTGATTAAACAGCAGCATTATACTTACAGAGTCTCCGGCAACTGCACACACACTACTTTCAGGTCCCACTCATTAACTTCCTGATTTAGTCACTGTACTGGCTCCAACAGCCAATCACAGAAGCCCACTCTCTGTGACAGCATCTGTGATTGGCTGTTGCGCCCCTTATCCATTATGCTGGCGTCTGCGATTGGTTGCCATACACAATGAATCTGCAGTCATAGTGTAAAAATAAATAATTTGAAAAAAGAAATTACTCTCAGCACAGATAAAGCAGACAGCTTTGTGGCTGCCATCCCCAGCTGCCTGGCTTTACTTTGTCTGGCAATAAAAATCCAGGGGAACCTAATATTTTTTTCAAATTATTTAAATAAATAATAATTTAAAAAAAAAGGTGTGGGCTTTGCCCTATTTTTGATTGCCAGCCAAGATGAGACTCAAGTAGCTGGGGCTGGTATTCTCAGTGTGGTTAGAACAAAAATGTATGAGAAGTAAAAAAGCAGCATTCATCGGGACATATAAAATATACTTTTTTTTATTCTTTCATTTAAAAACAAGGATGTACAGGTGGCAGGATGACGGCCATTTCGCACTTAACTAGCACTTCAATGGGTCCACTTTCTCATCATGGTGAAGCCAATAGTTATTGGGCCCCACCGGGCTACAAAATAGCAACCCACAGCCTCCCCAGAGATTGGCGCATTCATCAGAAGCTCCAAGTCTTGGCACTTTACCTGGCTCTTCCGATGCACTGATGCGGTGGCATCGTTGGGATAGAAGGGGTTAATGACAGCTGAGTATTGACAGCTTGTCCTTAAGCCCAGATTCATAACAGTCAGGTCTTTATGAGACCTGCACGTTATCAATAATGTGAGTTAATAGTTACAAAACACATCATACAGAAAAAAAACCCTTATTTGAAAGTAAACGCACAGAAACTTTATTTTCCCATTCATTAGCCTCAAACACATATCATTTGACGATAATCCACAACGATAGTCCCACAATTTACATGATCCTAGCTCTGGTTCATCCAAAGGCTGCAGTGATGGAACAAGCATCCTCTTCCTGCATTCTCTGCGATCACACTCACTGTCCGGGGAGCGGTGAGGTCACTCACTGAGCAACTGAGGATTTCCCGCAGCAGTGCACTTAGGTGACCCTGCTGCCAGATTGCAAGATATGGCAGTACAGCAGTCCAACAATACGGCAGCAGGGTCACTCAAGTTCACTGCCGCTGGGAGCCTTCAGTGACTCAGTGAGTGACGTCAGTGCTCCTCGGAATGTTTTGCTCATTTTCACAGCCCTGACCTCCCCCAGCCACCATTTCATAAATTTAATGTCCGGGTTCGGGGTTAAGGTCGGGTACAGTACTGAACCTGGACTTTAAAAAAAATTCTATCCAGATTGTCAAACCTGAACATTGGTGGGTTTGTCCATCTCTACTGCTGACAGATTCCAATTAAGTAAGCAATTCTTGGTAGATAACGCACCAATAAAACAATTTTATTCCATGTTGGATATTCTTCGATCCATTAGAATGGTAGACTTCCATTTTCTTCCCGTCTCTCTGGTTTTGCTTTCCATTTTAAAGCATTGGAGATCATTTAAAAGGGACACTGTCAGGTCATTTTTCAGTATGATACCAATATTACCCTTGAATAGTGCCTGGGCAGACCTTTTAACCCCTTCAGGACCCAGCTTATTTTGACCCTAAAGACCTTGGCATTTTTTGCAATTCTGACCACTCTCCCTTTGTGAGGTAATATCTCTGGAACGCTTCAACAGATCCTAGCGATTCTGAGATTGTTTTTTTGTGACATATTGGGCTTCATGTTAGTATTAAATTTAGGTCGATAATTTTTGCGTTTATTTGTGAAAAAAATCAAAAATATAGCAAAAATTTTGAAAATTTAGCAATTTTCAAATTTTTTATTTTTTTTCTGCTAAACCAGAGAGGTATGTGACACAAAATAGTTAATAAATAACATTTCCCACATGTCTACTTCACTTCAGCACAATTTTGAAAAAAAAATAATTTTTTTTTGTTAGGAAGTTATAAGGGGTCAAAGTTCATGAGCTATTTATCATTTTTCCACAAAAATTTACAAAACCATTTTTTTTTTAGTGACCACATCAGATTTGAAGTCCCTTTGAGGGGGGTACATGACAGAAAACACCCAAAAGTTACACCATTCCAAAAACTGCACCCCTCAAGCTGCTCAAAACTACATTCAAGAAGATTATTAACCCTTCAGGTGCTTCACAGGAACTAAGCAAAGTGGAAACAAAAAAATGGATATTTTAATTTTTCTAACAAAAACGTTCTTTTAGCCTCAAATTTTTCATTTTCACATAGGTAACAGGATAAAATGGATCCTAAAATTTGTTGGGCAATTTCTCCTGAGTGTATCGATACCTCATATGTGGTCATAAACCACTGTTTTGGCGCACGGCAGGGCTCAGAAGGGAAGGAGCGCAATTTGACTTCTGGAGCTAATTTTCCATTCAAAAAGTGAAATTGCGCTCCTTTCCTTCTGAGCCCTGCCGTGTGCCCAAACAGTGGTTATGACCACATATGAGGTATCGGTGTAATCAGGAGAAATTGCCCAACAAATTTTAGGATGCATTTTATCCTGTTACCCATGTGAAAATGAAAGAATTGAGGCTAAAAGAACATTTTTGAGAAAACAAAGTACTTTTTCCATATTCACAGATTAATTTGTAAAACACATGTGGGTTCAAAATGCGCATTATGCATCTAGATACGTTCCTTGGGTGGTCTAGTTTCCAAAATGGGGTCACTTGTGGGGAGCTCCAAAGTTTAGGTACACAGGGGCTCACCAAACGCAACATGGTATCCGCTAACAATTTGAATGGAAAATCAGCTCAAATTGCTAGCGGACACCATGTCGCATTTGGAGAGCCCCTGTGCGCCTAAACATTGGAGCTCCCCCACAAGTGACCCTATTATGGAAATTTGACCCCTCCAAGGAATTTATCTAGATGGGTGGTGAGCACTTTAAACCCCCAGGTGCTTCACAAATTAATCCGTAAAAATGAAAAAATTAATATTTTGTGGAAAAAAAAAGTACTTTTTCATTTTTACGGATCAATTTGTGAAGCACCTGGAGGTTCAAAGTGCTCACTATGCATCTAGATATGTTCTTTGGGGGGGGGTCTAGTTTTCAAAATGGGGTCACTTGTGGGGGAGCTCCTATATTTAGGCACACAGGGGCTCTCCATACATTACATGGTGTCCGCTAACAATTCCAATTGCTAGTGGACACCATGTTGCGTATGGGTAGCCCCTATTGTCTAAACATTGGAGCTCCCCCACAAGTGACCCCATTTTGGAAACTACACCCCCCAAGGAACTTATCTAGATGCATAGTGAGCACTTTGAACCCCCAGGTGCTTTACAAATTGATCAGTAAAAAGTAAAAAAGAAAATTTGTGAAGAAAAAGTACTTTTTCCTTATTACAGATCAATTTGTGAAGCACCTGGGGTTCAAAGTGCTCACTATGCATCTAGATATGTTTCTTGGGGGGTCTAGTTTCCAAAAAGGGGTCACTTGTGGGGGAGCTCCAATGTTCAGGCACACAAGGAGGGTATCTCCATACGCGATATGGTTTCCGCTAACAATTGGAGCTAATTTTTCCACTGAAATTGTTAGCGGACACCATGTCGTATGCAGAACCCCTGTGCCACCAGCACAAGGGTAACTGGTAGAGTTGGGGTACAGCACTAGAAAATGGCGCCTCTAATGAATGCGCTATTTTCTGGGTGGCTGTGGGTTGCAATTTGCAGTGTGGGGGCTCACGTTTGGGTCTCTCCACGCTGAGGATTCCAGCCCCCCAGCTGCCAAGTTGTACCTGGCTGGCAGCCAAAAATACAGCGAAGGACTTTTTTTATATATATATATATATATATATATATATATATATATATATATATATATATATATATATATATTAGTATATTGGTGCAGCACAGCTCCCCTAGGTGCTCAGCAGTCACAGCTCCTCTCCTCCTTGCTGTATAAGTATACAAAATAAAGGACTGCAGCACTCTTCTTTGTGAAACAACCGCCTTTATTCGGCCATCAGGTGGGTGGTGACAACGTTTTGGGATCCTGTCCCTTTCTCTAGCCTTTGGCTAGAGAAAGGGACAGGATCCCGAAACGTTGTCACCACCCACCTGATGGCCGAATAAAGGCGGTTGTTTCACAAAGAAGAGTGCTGCAGTCCTTTATTTTGTATATATATATATATATATATATATATATATATATATTTCTAGAACAGATTTTAGAAGAAAAAAAAAAAATTACGTGGGGCTCCGCCATATTTTTGGTCTAGCCATGTACAACTTGGCAGCTACGGACTGCCAGCAACCCCCAGCTGCCTCGTTGTACCTGGCTGTCAACCAAAACTACAGCGAAGCCCATTTTTTTTTTAGTTCTAGAACGAATTCCAGAAAAAAAAAAAAATGACGTGGGGCTCCGCCATATTTTTGGCCCAGCCAGGTACAACTAGGCAGCTGGGGGCTGGAATCCTCAGCATGGAGAGGCCCAAGCATTCTGGGCCCCCCATGCTGCTTATTGCAGCCCGCAGCCACCACAGAAAATGGCACATTTATTGAAGCGCCATTTTCTGGCGCTGTACCCAAGCTCTTCCAGTTGCCCTGGTGCCGGTGGCAAACTGGGTAATAAAGGGGTTAATGCCAGCTTTTTATTTGCAGCTGGCACTAAGCTCGAGATTCATAATATAGGGCCAATGTTAGACCCGCCATTAGGAATCTCTGGTAAATAGTCAGAAAATACACACAGAGAAAAATCTTTATTTGAAAAAAAAAAAAACAAACAAAATTCGGACTCCATCTTTATTGTAAAGATCCGACGTAGTCCACAACGAAGGTCCCACGACGCTCGATCGCCTCCGACGTAGTCCACAACAAAGATACCACGACGCTCGATCACCTCTGCTACATCCAGAGACTGCAGCAAGGGATCAAATGCCCTCTTGTTGCAGTCTCTGGGATCAGTGTCATGGTGCACGGTATGGCACATCATTGCCATACCATGCATCATGACGCTGATCCCAGAGACTACAACAAGAGGACACTTGATCCCTTGTTGTAGTCTCTGGGATCAGCGTCATGGTGCACTGTATGGCAATGATCTGCCATACAGTGCACCATGTCGCTGATCCCAGAGACTACAACAAGGGATCAAGTGCTCCCTTGTTGTAGTCTCTGGGATCAGCGTCATGGTGCACGGTATGGTACATCATTGGCCGACAGAAGCAGCAGGACGGCGCAGGAAGAGGACAGCGCAGAGAAGACCCGGAGCAGAGCGGGGGAAGACCGGAGGACAGAAGGAGAAGACCGGAGGACAGAAGGAGAAGACCGGAGGACAGAAGGAGAAGACCGGAGGACAGAAGGAGAAGACCGGAAGACAGAAGGAGAAGACCGGAGGACAGAGGGAGAAGAAATAAGACAGGTGAGAGGCCTGGAGAGAAGGGGAGAACGGAAGGAGAAGCGGTGATCACCGCAGAGCGGGAGGGGGGGGGGCACCGGAGGACAGGGGGGGAGATCGGAGGGCGGGGGGGGGGATGGGGGGAGATCTGGGGGGATGGGGGGAGATCCGGAGGGCAGGGGGGGAGATCTGGAGGGAAGGGGGGGAGATCCGGAGGGCGGGGGGAAGATCCGGATGGCGGGGGGGAAGATCCGGATGGCGGGGGGAAGATCCGGAGGGCAGGGGGAAGATCCGGAGGGCAGGGGGGGAGATCGGGGGGGGAGATCAGAGGGGAGATCCGGAGGGGAGATCCGGAGGACAGAGGGGAGATCCTGAGGGCAGGGGGGTCTCATTGGCAGCCAGGGGAGAGAGCAGAGGGCCCAGGATCGGCGGCACAATTGCAGCAGCTTAGAAGGGAGGGGACCCGCCGGTCATGCTGCCCCCACATCTGATTGGAGGGAGACGCTCTCTCCAATCAAATCTGAGGGGGGGGGGGGGTGACACAGGACCCCTTCTCCAGCCAATGCCTGATGCTATACAGCATCAGACCTTGGCAAGATTGTAATATCTCACCATGTTTCATTGGTGAGATATTACATTCACTCCGATTGGCACTTTCACTTTTGAACTGCCAATCGGAGCGGTCCTAGCCCCGGGAGGGCTAAGCCACCCCCCCTAAGGTACAGTGCAGGTCCTTCCATACCTGCGGCTCTATTAACCCCTTAGTGACCGCGGTTAATAGAGCCGCAGAAAGGGAAACCCGCGATGACGCAGCATATGCGTCCAAGGTCGGGAACGAACTTGTTTTCATGACGCATATGCTGCGTCACGGGTGCATGATGCATGTGTGCTGTGTGCATGATGCATGTGTGCATGATGCATGTGTGTGCAGGTGTGCATGATGCATGTGTGTGCATGATGCATGTGTGTGCATGATGCATGTGTGTGCATGATGCATGTGTGCATGATGCATGTGTGCATGATGCATGTGTGCTGTGTGCATGATGCATGTGTGGGCATGATGCATGTGTGTGCAGGTGTGCTGTGTGCATGATGCATGTGTGTGCAGGTGTGCATGATGCAGGTGTGCTGTGTGCGTGATACAGGTGTGCTGTGTGTATGATACATGTGTGTGCAGGTGTGCTGTGTGCATGATACATGTGTGTGCGGGTGTGCTGTGTGCATGATGCATGTGTGTGCAGGTGTGCATGATGCATGTGTGTATGATACATGTGTGTGCAGGTGTGCATGTGTGTGCAGGTGTGCATGATACATGTGTGTGCAGGTGTGCTGTGTGCATTATGCATGTGTGTGCAGGTGTGCTGTGTGCATGATGCATGTGTGTATGATACATGTGTGTGCGGGTGTGCTGTGTGCATGATGCATGTGTGTGCAAGTGTGCATGATGCATGCGTGTATGATACATGTGTGTGCAGGTGTGCTGTGTGCATGAGTGTGCAGGTGTGCTGTGTGCATGATGCATAGGTGTGCTGTGTGCATGATGCACGTGTGTATGATACATGTGTATGCGGGTGTGCTGTGTGCATGATGCATGTGTGTGCAGGTGTGCTGTTTGCATGATGCATGTGTGTATGATACATGTGTGTGCAGGTGTGCATAATACATGTGTGTGCAGGTGTGCTGTGTGCATGATGCATGTGTGTGCAGGTGTGCTTGCTCCAACCCTACCCCCCTGCCACCATCCTGCCCCGCTTACCACCATCCAATTCTGCCCCCCTCTGCCTCCATCCTGCCCCCCCTCTGCCTCCATCCTGCCCCCCCCTCAGCCTCCATCCTGCCCCCCCCTCAGCCTCCATCCCGTCCACTCTCCCTTCCCCTTAACCATCCTTCCCCCCTACTCCATCCTGCCCCCCCCCCCCCCGGCAGTTAGCGGTCATGTGACCGATCAGCTGATTGGTTTCCTGGGCAACGACAGGTCCTAAAGGCCTTTAGGACCTAGAAGACGGAGGTGGAGCGAGCCGGCGGACAGGTGAGTATCCTCACTGAGGATTTTTTTTACTTTTACTGTGAAGGAGCGGGGGGCCGCGGGGAGCGGAGTATCGCCATATAGTATAGTGCTACTATACATGTACTGTAATGTACCGCCATATACCATAGCGCTGCTATACATGCACTGTAATGTACCGCCATATACCATAGCGCTGCTATACATGTAATTTAATGTACCACCATATACCATAGAACTGCTATATGTAATTATATATATATCTACTATATAATTGCCGTAGGCACTTCCGTGTCGGACCCCGCAAAAGACCGTGGCTTCGTCACTCTGTGACGTCACCACGTGCGAGCAATGGCCGCGAAGCGGCCATTGCGAGTCGCTGGCCGAAAATCGAACCAGAGGCTCGGCCACAAAGTTAGCGATTTACCGCTCATGTAGCGCGAGCAATGGCCGCGAGGCCATTGCGAGTCGCTGGTCAAGTTAGTCGCTGCCTGAGCCGCCGCACCTGCCGCAAGTCCCCCTATACTTTCTATGGGGATTACCGCAACCGCGCCGCAAGTGTAACGGTTATGCGGCAAACGCGGCAGATGCGGTTACACTTGCGGCGCGGTTGCGGTAATCCCCATAGAAAGTATAGGGGACTTGCGGCAGGTGCGGCAAGTGCGGTTTTGCACTTGCGGCAAGTGCAGCCGCGAAAAAAACCGCAGTCAGCCGCGGTTTTTTTCGCGGCCGCAACTGCCGCAAGTGCAAAACCGCATTTGCCGCACCGGCCGCAAGTCCCCCTATACTTTCTATGGGGATTACCGCAACCGCGCCGCAAGTGTAACGGTTATGCGGCAAACGCGGCAGATGCGGTTACACTTGCGGCGCGATTGCGGTAATCTCCATAGAAAGTATAGGGGGACTTGCGGCAGGTGCGGTTTTGCACTTGCGGCAAGTGCGGCCACGAAAATCTTTAAAAAAATGTAAAAATATTCTAGACACCTGATGCATTTGCATCGGGCTCACAGCTAGTATATATATTATATATATATATATATATATATATATATATATATATATAATATATATATATATATATATATATAAATAAAAGTTCCACTGCAGCACTCCTCAAAGTAAAGTTCAGTAGTCCTTTATTTCTGGCTTCAGATGGACCAACAGACAGGAGATGGCCACGTAACGGGCACACACGCCCTTTGTCAAGCCTTGACAAAGGGCGTGTGTGCCCGATACATGGCCATCTCCTGTCTGTTGGTCCATCTGAACCCAGAAATAAATGACTACTGAACTTTACCTTGAGGAGTGCTGCAGTGGAACATATATAAGTGACCCGGTATCCATTCAATAGAGTAAAAAATGAAAAACAGCACCAGCAGTTCCAAAGAAGTGGATCTTTTTAATGCCTATGGCGTGGCGACGTTTCGGACTTTGTGTCCTTTTTCAAGCAATGTGAGTGTCAAACTAACAACTTCTTATAGGTGTTCATTTACAATCCATCAATTAACAAATTATATATTACTTTATAAGATACTATAAATGTATACCATACTTCATATTAATAAATGTGAAATCCTAATGATATAAAAAGTGCTTTACATAGTGCTATAGATAAAGCCCTAGTCTTATGTACAAACTGTACCAAAAACTGGACTTGCATGAATAATTATAAATTGGTGCAATTAAAATATACAGGTGCAGCCTGTTTCGTCTGGGAAACACATGTACTCACATATGTGGATAACTGTAGTCCCCACGCTGTCTTCGGCGTTCTCCTGTTCAGTCTGCGCATGTCCGCAGCCGGAACTGACGTCATACTCAGCATCCCCCATGCCGCGCATGCGCAGTACACAAATGAAGCTAGCGGTGCCATCTTTAGTAAGGTAGATAAACTCACTCAGTCTTGAAATTTAAATAGCGTTTTAAAACGCACAAATAGTTAACTGGGGATAGGTTTCTATTCACGATCAGTACTGTACATATATTTTTAAAGCATTATTCACTAAAGGGAGCATTGATCCCAATAAAACATTGTTTGTACTCAGGTCCGACTTAAAAGTCAATTTTTCAGCGTCACTCAGTGCAGGAAGTCCCACTGTGGATGGAAACATCCCCACTTATTGTGCTAATAGAGATCACATGAGATTTTATCCTCAGGATCTCTGCCCACATGTCGCTATAGACCCATTCCAAATTAGTGTATATTTATCCATATCAAACTCCCAATAAGCATTAAACAAATATATTCTTATGCAGTACCTTATTAATTCTTTTGAAAGATAAATCAATCTAGAATAATTTACAGAAAGTCACTTTCATTATAAACAGGATCCAATCCCCATTCCTATCAATATCGTAACCACTTGTGTATCAACTATGGGCAGACAGCGTTGGTCACCTGACCCTCCACATAATGTGAGCATGGATCCCATCTGAAACAAGGAGCTCCTGAATAAAATACAAACAAAAAAACAAACAATTAATACCAAAGAAATAAAATAATGTTTTTCAAATAATAGTCTGTCACTCAAAAACACAAATGAGATATAGAAGACAACAAAAAAAGAGGTGTTCCTAGATGACACTTGTTTTAAAATCAACATTGAGACCGTTGGGTCTCAACGTGTTCAATCTCATTATCCACTCTAGTTCTTTCTTCTTTAGGAGTCGAACCCGATCACCCCCCCTTCTCATTTGTGGAATTGTATCAATGATCCTAAAACGCAATTGCCTTTCTTTGTGTCCTTTTTCAACAAAGTGCCTAGACACCGGTAGATCTAATAGTTTTTTCTTAATGGTATGTCGGTGCAGATTTAACCTCGTCTTGAAATCACAAGTTGTTTCACCGACATACCATAGATTGCAAGGACATTGTAATATGTATATAACAAAGTCCGAATCACACGTTAGAAAATGTTTAATTCTGAATTCTTCTTGAGTTATCGGGTGTCGAAACATATTTACCCTAATTATCAAACAGCAATTTATACATGACAAACACGGGAAACATCCCTTCCTATCAGTTCCAGTGATAGATGTCTGTAATGATTTTTTAAAAGGCCCAATATCTGATTTGACCAAAATAGACCCCAGGGTGCGATTACGCTTATATGAAAAAATAGGCGGTTTTGAAAACTCTTTTACTTGCGGTAAACTTTTGTGTAACATGCCCCAGTGTTTTCGTACAATTTCCACAACGGATTTACTCTCCTCACAAAAGGTTGTTACCAAAGGGATCATATCAAAATCCTCCAATTTCTTTTGATAAAGAACATCCTGTCTTCTCCGTTCTTTCACCTTCAATTTATGTTTATTCAACAGATGAGATGGATATCCTCTATCAGAGAATTTTTTTAACATTTTGTCCATTGCTTTTTCGCTTGACTCCTCATTGCTTTCGATCCGTTTAACTCTCAATAATTGACTATAGGGAATCCCTTCCAGGTTTTTTTTAGGGTGTTGGCTTGCATACAACAATAAATCATTTTTATCTGTTGGTTTAATAAAAACCCTTGTTGCAAGTTTACCTTCCACCCTTTCCACGTCTACATCTAAAAATTGTATGTTTTTATCTGAATGTACAAGGGTAAATTTTATTGTTGCATCTATGGTATTGAGGAATCTGTGAAACTCCAATAGCATATTCTCATCACCATTCCATATGAGGAAGATGTCATCTATGTATCTCCACCACGCAGCAACATAGCTGAAGTGGTGGGACACATAGATGACATCCTCCTCTAGTATACTCATTACAATATTTGCATACGCGGGCGCCATATTGGCGCCCATAGCAGTTCCTCGTCGTTGCAAAAAATACTCATCACCGAATAAGAAGTAATTTTTTGTCAAAACCAATTCCAACAATTGCTTGACAAAAGTTTTTTCTTTTTCTGTCATTTGGGTCTCTATTTAGTTTTTTCATTACTGCCTCAATATCCCTTCCATGGTCTATGGATGTATATAAGGAGGTGAGGTCAAATGAGGCTAGAAAAACTTCACCCCATATTTCAATCCCCTCTATTTTCTGCAGGAAATCCGTAGTATTTTTTTACAAAAGACTCAGTATTTTGGGCAATGGGATTCAAGATTTTATCCAAATAAATACCTATCCTAGACAGGATAGAATCACATCCAGAGACAATTGGTCTACCCGGGGGTCTATGAGAGATTTATGTATCTTTGGTAACACGTATATCACCGGTGTCACTGGACACTTCACAGTCAGAAAATCATGTACATCTTGCTCAATTACTTTATCTTCCACAGCACTATCTAGTACAATTTTAATTTCTCTAGCAATGTCAAACTTTGGATCGTGTTGCAACCTCTCATAGACCCCCGGTTCGGCCAACTGTCTCTTTACCTCTTGTATATAGTTTTTTCTATCCATTATCACTAATTCCCCGCCCTTATCGGCATTTTTTATTATAATGCTCTCGTCTCTTGTTAATTTCCGTAGTGCATCCATTTCATTTTAAGTCATATTTGGAGATTTGAAATTTTTTTCAAAATTATGTCTCAAAGCTCCAATATCTTTATTCACTGCAGTAATGAATGCATCAATCACTGGTGGGGTATTAGGTGGTACAAATGTACTTTTGTTTCTCAGACCCAATTGTTTTAAACTAATCTCCCTATTAATGGTATCTGGTCGTATAGGAACATTACTTAAAGGGATCCTGTCACCCCCAAAACACCTCTAAACCTATTAAAAGCTGTCCCTAGAGCATATTAACACTTTCCCTACACTCCTTTTAGCTCCTAAATGCCCTTAGTCAAAGTGAAGAAAAACGTTATAATAGTACCTGATTAGTGATGATAATGAGTGACTATCTATTCATAGTCACTCATCAAGGCAGCCCCTCTTCTTCATATCACGCCTATTCAGGCGTGATCGTCATCCTAGATTCAAAATCGCGCCTCCCTGCGCGCCTCCCCACTCTCCCATAGCGTCCGTGCTTCATTGTGGGGCTGTATGACGCGATCCGCGTCATTCCCGGCGCCGGGTGATGTATTTGTAGCCGCGCCGCGCTGTCAGCTTCAAGTCCCGCACTGCGCATGCCCATGCGCATGCGCAGTGCGTATTTTGAAGCTGACAGAGCGGCGCGGCTGCGAATACGTCACCCGGCGCCGGGAATGACGTGGATCGCGTCATACAGCCCCACAATGAAGCACGGACGCTATGGGAGAGTGGGGAGGCGCGCAGGGAGGCGCGATTTTGAATCTAGGATGATGATCACGCCTGAATAGGCGTGATATGAAGAAGAGGGGTTGCCTTGATGAGTGACTATGAATAGATAGTCACTCATTATCATCACTAATCAGGTACTATTATAACGTGTTTCTTCACTTTGACTAAGGGCATTTAGGAGCTAAAAGGAGTGTAGGGAAAGTGTTAATATGCTCTAGGGACAGCTTTTAATAGGTTTAGAGGTGTTTTGGGGGTGACAGGATCCCTTTAAGTATTCCTTCAATTTAACATGTCTAAAAAAACAGATCCAAGTTTAATTGAAACCAGTTCACGTGTGAACTAATCCCAAAGGATAAACCTTTGTTTAAAACAGACTCCTCATCTACAGATAATATTCTAGAAGAGATGTTTACAATTAAACCTGTTCCTTGCTTCGTGTAACGATTTGCTTCTATACTGCTGATTTGTTTTTCCCTTTTTTGTTGTCTCCTATGTTTCCTTCCTCCCCTTTTCCTGATCTTGGTTTGTCCTTTAGTTGTTTTTCCGGAACTGAAAAAATTATCATTAATAGACATAGTACTTTTATCAATATGATATAATAAATTCCCCTTTGGCCAATAACCTTTTTTCTTCCAATTCCCTGTATTGTCTCTTTGCCAATTATATATATTGCCATTTTTATAGTCCTCCATGTCCCTGTTCCACTTCACATCCTCTAGTTCAAGACGAAACTTTTCCAACCTAGAATTCAACGCTTCAAAATAAAGGCTGCACCTGTATATTTTAATTGCACCAATTTATAATTATTCATGCAAGTCCAGTTTTTGTACAGTTTGTACATAAGACTAGGGCTTTATCTATAGCACTATGTAAAGCACTTTTTATATCATTAGGATTTCACATTTATTAATATGAAGTATGGTATACATTTATAGTATCTTATAAAGTAATATATAATTTGTTAATTGATGGATTGTAAATGAACACCTATAAGAAGTTGTTAGTTTGACACTCACATTGCTTAAAAAAAAAAAACACAAAGTCCGAAACGTCGCCACGCATAATATATACGGTATATATATATATATATATATATATATATATATATATATATATATATATATATATAGTTCACTCACGTTGACTGAACAATTTCTGTCAGTCACAGCATGTCAACTACATACATATTCTAGAATACCCGATGCGTTAGAATCGGGCCACCATCTAGTATAATATATAAATAATGCTGGCTAAATCAAATATAGGCGAGTAAGAAGATTGTTAGTTGGTAATACATACAGAGGTGGAAGTAGTAAAAAAGTCAGCATCTCATTCATTTTCTCCCCCCCCCCCTTTTTTTTTCTTTCTTTTTTTCCTATATAGTCTAATGTACTTCCAGACATGTAAATAGTTACGTTACTTCGACATATATGTTATATATTCGTTATATACATCTCAACCAAGTTATTGGTTCACTTAATGCATCTATTACCGCAGTCATTGACTAAGCATCTAAGGGCCCTTTCACATCAGCGTTTTTTTAAATTTGCGGCAGATGCGGTGAAAAAACCGCATCTGCCGCAACTGCCGCATAACGGTTCCACTTGCGGCACGGTTGCGGTTTTTTCCATAGGAAGTATAGGGGGACTTGCGGCAGATGCGGCAAGTGCGGTATTGCACTTGCGGCAGGTGCGGCAGAGAAAAAAACCGCGGCTTACTGCGGTTTTTTTCTCTGCCGCACCTGCCGCAAGTGCAATACCGCACTTGCCGCATCTGCCGCAAGTCCCCCTATACTTCCTATGGAAAAAAACGCAACCGTGCCGCAAGTGGAACCGTTATGCGGCAGTTGCGGCAGATGCGGTTTTTTCACCGCATCTGCCGCAAATTTAAAAAAACGCTGATGTGAAAGGGCCCTAAGGCCACGTGCACCTGTTCAGTATTTGATGAGTTTTTTTACCTCAGGATTTGTACCCAAAGCCAGGAGTGGGTGATTAAATACAGAAGTGGTGCAGGTGTTTCTATTAGACTTTTCCTCTGATTGCTCCACTCCTGGTTCTGTCTACAAATCCTGAGGTAAAAAACTCAAATACTCAGCGTGTGCACGTGGCCTAAAGCTCTGAAACGTACTATATGTTATTGAATAAAGTTTGTGACCATTCACATTACATACTTCTTTTTTCTCTTATACCGACCTTTGTATCACTCTAAATACGATTTTACTCTGTATTTGAAAATACAATAAAAAATATTTGAACATAAAAAAAAGTCAGCATCTAATATGTGGGCGAGTCCACTGTACCTTAGACCCAGGGAGTACTAATGCAGCAGGAGTGTGACACAACCTTACCACTCCCTTTGGGAATAATGTTGCCAACATTGCTGGAATGGCGATGCGGCGAGAGACAAGTATCCATTGATTGTATTTTTTCTGCGGTTCTAAAATTATTTAGCTGGGGTTGTTCAGTAACCCCTATAAAGATGACAACTACTACCTTTCTCAAGATACTACTGCTATTACATTTTTTTGTGTTGGCAAAAACAAATATGGTTGTCTCATTGTGCAACTATTTATAGCATTTAAAGCACTGCTGAATATATGGTCTGTTTAGATACCGTAGATACATTTTATTAAACGGGATATCCACAACTTGAAAACCTCTTCTTCAAAGCTTCAATCTGACGGACAAAATAAAAAAAATCTGCACACTTATTTCCCAGACCAGCAGTGCTACTCCAATCTAATTGCAGTTTCTACTGACTCAAGTGACAAACACGTCACATGACTGCTACAGCCAGTTATTGGCCACTGATTAGCTGCAGCTGTCTCTGTTTCATCAGAGTGGATTTCCAGAACTGTTTCTGTCACTTGATTGCAAGAAGATATATTGGAGAGATTGGAGGAGCAGTGTTGGTTTGGGAAGCATGGACACAGTTTTTATACATAGTTTAGCAGCAGATAATCTATTATTAAGAGGTTGTTCTGGAGTGGACAACCACTTTAATAACTTTGCAGTAGCGACGAGAGAGCACTACCGTGCTCGGGTGCTTGTTAAGAGCAATTGGATACATGGATGGGCTTAACTAGAGTGCCTGTGTATAATGGGAGTCAAAGTTCCCCATAGACTTCAATTAAACTCAGTTAGGCCTCATTCACACACTGTTTTTGTTGCTGCATATTTTTACGCACAAGCTCAAAAAAAGCCAGGAGTGGAACAATCAAAACCGGCAGTGGCACACTCAGAGGAAAGGTCTAAGAGCCGCTTTACACACACCAAATTCTGTGACCAACTTCTGAAGATCTCTGGTTGCAGTGAAATCATGGACACATTGTTCCATTTGTACACAGCCACAAAATGGAGCAATGTGTCCATGATTTCACTGCAACCAGTAAGTTGTTCAGAAGTTGGACAGATAAGTTGGTGTGTGTAAAGTGGCCATAATAGAAACAAGTGCTCCACTTATATGCTTAATCACCCACTCCTGGTTTGTGATAAGCTTGTGCTTAAAAATACGCAGCAAAAAAAGCTGTGTGTGAATGGGGCCTTAGGGTACCTTGCACACTTGGTGACGTTCCAGCGATCCCGACAATGATACGACCTGGTAAGGATCGCTGGAACGCCGCTACGTGGTCGCTGGTGAGATGTCAAACAGTCAGATCTACTCAATGACGCAGCAACCATAGGCCGACCTGTATAACGACCTCGGCGGTCGTTGGGACCCTGTCACACAGCAGCTAGTCTGACAACTCAGACCTATGTGGCTGAGTTCTGAGTCGCCAACGAGGTCATTGTTAAGGCGTCAAACACACCGATGCATGCTGGTGAGCGGGAGCCCGACTATCAAAAAATGGTCCAGGCCATTTTGACACGATCGGCGATGTCACAGCGGGGACCTGGTCACTGCTACGTGTCCAACATCGCTGTTACATTGCAAAACCTATGACACAACAGCGAACTTGCTAGTGATCTCGCTAGATGTAACGGAGGCTTTCCTCTCATTTGAGCATTCAACTTCTTGTAATGAGTGCCTAAACATGGTAGTGCTTGCTCATCACTACTAACCAGTTCAGATAAACACTTTTTATTTAGCAGGCAATCCCAGACATCTCAGCGTGACTTGTGGCATCAGCAGTATTTGGAAAATCAATGCAAATTTTGAAAGTGTCAGAAATCATTTGAAGCAGGAAACGTCAAGAAACAATTTATGGAGATAGTACATGTCATATTTAGTTCATGACATATTTACTGACACCTTCAAGTTAATGATCTATGAGTCATGAGCTTGTCTCGCACATTGTTTATTCTGTTTAGTGGGACACAGAAGGATTGGCTGAAAGGGTGAAGAGAATGTACCTTTATAGGCTGCAAATAGGAGTGTAGTATTCAGTCAGTCATGTCTACAAGCTAATACAAAGGAATGTACAACAAAAATATCACTGATAATTAGAGTATGTGCACAGGTTGAGTATTTGGTTATAGAAATTTCTGCACCAAATCCATATCTTGTGACAAAAAAATGCACCCAAAAACACGATGTGTTTTTGGTACATTTTCCTTGTGCACAAGAGAGAGTGAGGCTGTGAAAATCGTTTCTCGTTGCCAGAAATCATTTCTGAACATTTCCATAACCATGTATTTTGTTTGCCAAAAACACATCAAATCCACAATAAAACATTTTGTGAACACCTCTGCGTATTTGAAATTTTTAATGATTACAATGAGGTCAATGGGTAAAAAAATGCTGTAATTCCTGACATGGAAAAAAAGCAACATGTGCACAACATTTTAGAATTCTTATAGACTTTGCTGGAATACGAATACGCACCATGTGCATTGTGCACACAGCCTTAGGCTGCCTTCACATTTGCGTATGGAGCGCAGTGCACCAAACGCAGCCAAACGCTTGCGCACATGCGTTCCTATGTTTAACATGGGAACGCATGTGCCAGCGTATGGCTGCGTTTGGCCGCATTTGCGTTCGGATGCGCATAATTTATGCGCCCTCCGACCGCACTCCAGATGCAGCTTGCAGCATTTTTTTTGTGCGTTCGCGGCGCTTGTTCTATCCGCAAGCGCACAAAAAATGCATGGATCTCAATGGATCCGCAGTGTCCTCTGCATGACACCGCAGGAAAACGTTGCGGATCACATTGAGAGCTCTCCCGGTGACCGCCGGTGATGTCACAGGAGATCACCGACGGCCACCGGGAGATCAGCTGGAGCCTCTGATGATCTCCTCCTCCCCGCCGCCGGTAATCTCCCAGCGGTGTCGGCGTGGGAAGATTCAAACAGCTGTCATATCAGCTGTTTAACCCCGCTGACACGTCCCGGAGCTTACCGGCGGCCGGGAGGAGATCTCCGCCGCTGATCTCCGCCTCCGGCCCACACCCGGACACCGCCGATTGGCTGCCCGGGCTCCTTAGTGATGTGTCCGCATGCGGACATTCTCCGCTGCGGACACAAAAAAATTACCCTGCTTTTCACTGCGTTTGTGTCTGCATGCCATCAGCATGCAGACACAAACGCAAATGTGAAGCCACCCTTAGGTACTAGTCATATCATTTCCATCCATATTGCATTCAAAATTCCTTTTTCATGGTTCCAAATTGTGGGTGCAGAGCTTCTTAAATGCTGTGAAACCTTTATGGCCCGAAATTAAGTACGGGTAATAGTTTTTTTTCGATTGTCACAGATTTTCACAAAATGGCACCCAATGTACTAATTTTTTTGACCCCTCCAATATAATTATAGATTAAAGAGTGGATGCTGATGACTATGCACACTGAAGCAATGTAAGGTGCAGATTTTATATTTTAAAGTGTATTGTGCAGAACGAGAGAAGAAAAAAAAGTCTCTGGCAGTTTGATAGTGCACCCATGTTCTTTTAGTGTTACTTAATAATTGACAGTAAGGAGCTTACCAACCTTTGAGTAAATTCCCACTTCCGTTGTTCTTCATGTGCTTAAAGACAAAAGATTACTTACGCCAGCATCTTCCTTGTCCATCACACAAGGAAGTGGCTACTGCAATTTCCTGCTTGGCGATGGATGACCTGAGTTCATCTGATGTGTCATTGTGTATATTATATCTGAAGCTTAGCGAGTTGCATCACTACTGTGTCACCACCTTCTAAATTGAGGAACTGGAAGGAGAATTTTGTGGTTTAACTTACAGAAATGACTTATAGACCAGCATAAACAGCAGGTACAGCTTGTGATTTCTCCTATGTGTAAAACAGAAGTCATCTAATTAGCACTGTTTGCTTTTACAAGTTTGGGAAATAGCACAACTGCATCGTGCTACGTGCCACGTAAAAGGGCATAATTACAAAGATGTAGAACAATTGTACCTTATATTCTAATTCAGGTCTATACAGATACCCACCAGGAAGAGTTTAAAGGGATTGACCAGGATTAGTAAAACAAATCTGCTTTCTGCTATCAAAACTCAGCCCCCATTGAGCTGAATACTATGCACAACTCAGTCAAGAAAGGTGTGTTTCTAAGGCTGGCTTCACACTTGCAGATGCATCTGCAGCGTTTTGCAGATGCATCTGCAAGTATCAGCATGCAGACCACGGCCGTGGTGTGAATGCTCTCATTGATTCCTATATGTGAGCCGTAAGCAGGCGTATGCCTGCTTACAGATCACACTCTCCCGCCCGCACTATGGACGCGAGATGTTGCGTCCAAGGTGCGGGGCGGGAGTGTGTGATCTGTCAGCAGGCATACGCCTGCTTACGGCTCACATATAGGAATCAATGAGAGCATTCAGACCGCGGTGCGCCCTATTATAAACATAGGGACCGCGGTCTGCATGCTGATACTTGCAGATGCATCTGCAAAACGCTGCAGATGCATCTGCAAGTGTGAAGGCAGCCTAAACTAAAACTGCCATGTTTGTCTAATCCCCAAAACACCCTTTGGCTATGTGCCCACACAAAGGAAAGTGCTCAGATTTGTGGTTCTTACAATTCTGCATCAAAAAAAAAATTGCACAGAAAACGTATTGCGTTTTTGATCAGTTTTGACTGCGTTTTTTTCTATTTCGGAGACTTGCATTTTTATTAAAATGGATTCAATGTAGAAAACTGATCAATTAATTGACATGCTTCTTTTTTCTGATCAGGTTTCTGCACCAAAACCGCACCAGTAAAAATGCAGACGTAGGTGCAGTATTTCTGAAATATCATACACTTTGCTGACATCTCAAAAATTATCATTTTTTTTGTGCAAAAAAGCAGCACAAATAAATGGATAAAAAAAACGCAGCATGTGCACATAGCCATTAAGTGATTTTTTCAGATGGTGCTGCATGTAGTGGTCATGCTTAAATTACCCCACTGGCTTAGGCCAGTTTCACATTAGCGTTTGACACCGCAGCGTATGTTGCGTATTTCTTTTTTTTTTTAAATACGCAAGCGTATTGCGAACATATCTTTAATATTATTTATTTATATAGCACCATTGGTTCCATGGCTCTTTCCATAAGAAGTGGGGTTAACAAGGATGGTGTCCACATGGGAACGCAGGGACCTGTGTTGGCGTCAGTATGTCTGCGTCCCTCTGCATGGTTTATCTGAGCCCGGCGAACGCAACATGTTGCATTTTTTGAGGTTCGAAAAAAATGTGCAAGCATCTGCATGCGCACGAGTGCGTAAGAACCAATGCATTGGTGTCTATGGATACGCATTCGTCCACAACGACTTGCATACGGCTGAGTTCGATGCGCATATAGATTTCCCTTAAGCCCTTTGGGCGTGACCTGTCATGAAAATGGAAGAAAATCCAAGAAAACGCACCTGGAAATATTGAGCGCATGCACAAGAAAAACGCAAACACTCCCTCAAACGTCAGACAGTTGTTGGAGATGTATGGCCCAAAAAGGTACATATATCCACACTTGGTGGAGCTGCCCTGTAATACAACCTTTTTGGTGAGATGTGGGATGTTTATATCAAAGGGTCACATCTTCATGTATAGCTCTAACGGTAGAACTGGCGTTATTGAATCTACATACTATGTCCATGTCAAACTTCAAAAAGGATCTCCTCAGATATTTCTTAACAGCTGCGAGACGTCTGGTGCCTAGACACTGGAAGAAAACTGAGCGACCCTCGCGAGCTGAACTTGTAGTAGAATTGAACGAGGTCTGTAGAATGGAGGAATTAATTAGGTACAACATACCAGATAAGATTAATGTGGAGCGACACTGTCGCATATGGGCTCCATGGATAATATATAGAGACTCTAAAGGGTCTAGCGGAATGGATATCGGAGATGTAATGGTGATCATGGTCAAATAGTTACTGTGTTTTCGTTCTTCTTAGGTGTGCCATGGAGAATGCCTAATTATCATCATTATAGGATAGGAGAATTCCTCATTTTCTTTTCTTTTCTTTCATCTTTTGCTCTTTTTTCTCTCTCTACCTTTCTGAATATATTCTCACTTTTCCTTAGAAGTCACCTTCATGGGTGTCTCATTTATTACCGGATTTTGAATTGGTAAAGCATTATTTAGTACAGCCACAAAATAACAGCTTATTAAGATAATCACGCCCACGCTGATAGAAATAGAACTAAGTCCAAATTGCTATGTGAATAGAAACAGACAACGTCATGGATCAATATTATACTCAATTTTCATAAGGTGTACATGGAAATATGTTGGATATGTAATTTGCCAAACAAGTGATTGGTAGTAGTCTGTTTTGCATTATTCAAACTTAAAAATTGAATTACTAAAAAAGAAAAACGCAAACACGTACACATACGCATGTTAACGCATACATACACTGTTTTTCTACACATTTGCGTATGCTGCTGAAGAAAAACGCTGCATATGCATGCATTTCCGCATTGCAAGATACGGAGCGTTCAAACTCTGAAAGTAGCCTTATATATTTTGTAGGTGTTATTGCTTTGCTCGGATTTACTATACTAATAGTGATTTTTCTGTGAGTACTATATTGTTACTAAAAAAAACACCCACAATATGTCACTGCATACAGGAGGTTTGCAAGTTTCCATACAATTAAAGTGCAAAATACAGTGCATTAAATGGAATACATAGTCCTGTGAAAACTAATGTATTTTCCCTCTTTCAGATTTTCCCACATGTATCACACTGAATAATATCAAATGTAATTTTAAACAAAGGGAACATTAGAATGCTTCAGGTATTCTTCATCCATCATTAATAAAAAATTAGTTTTCCTATAGAAAGTGAGAGCATATTTTCCCGAAATCCACACAGATCCTCAGAATAAGGACACCACAGTGTTGGGCTCCATGCTGTTTCCTTCTATCCACGCACAGCAAAGCTTTTCGCCATACACTGTGCAAAAACCTACAACACAGCTCCATTTACCTCTGGTAAAGAGATCTTGATCTAGTCCTTGGGATCGAGAAGTGTAACCCCCAACTGATCTATTTTGTTGATTAATTCAAGCAGAACACCATTGCATTAGAAGAAACATACTTTTATGTGCACACAGGGCGATTTTTCTGCGGTCAAAAATGCTGCAAAACTTGTACATATTTCTAGGATGTCTAGACTCCTTGGCAGGAGATTTGCTGCGCGTTTGTGTGTGTTTGCTGCGTTTATGTAATAGACTGCAGCAAAAACGCAGAAAGAATTGACATACTCATTCTTTTCAAAGTACATCAAAACCTGGGGTGTTTACACTTTCTGCAGAGAACAAAAACCAATGTGTGTGCACAGCTTTTGCCTAAAACACATAGGGTCTGCTGGAAAGTCTAAACAGGAATAGATCCGCATACATTTGCATAAAACAATGGTAAAAACGCAGGTAAACGCAGTGTGTGCATATAGCCTGAGCGTGGAAACACACTTCTGAAAGATGCATGCGATATACTCGCATGAATCTCGCATGACTCAACCGGACCTTCGTTTCAATCTCTAAATGGGAGTGCATCAGCTGCTTTTGTTACCTAAAACCGGATCCAGGAAACGATCCTTTTCACCATAGACTCCCATGCTATGTGCTCCAGATCGCGACAGATTTGTTTCTGTCCTTTTTTGTCCGATGCACGCAAAATCGGAGCAGTCTCCAATTCTGAGTACAGGAAAAAACAGGACACAAACGGATCCCGGACTGAATTCGCACAAACGGATGGCCACATATGACCAATCCGACACCACAGGGATACATGGGAGGCAAAAACAGATCCCGGCCTATTTCAAACTGGATAGGCCAGGATCCCCAAAATTTTAGTGTGAAGCCAGCCATAAACATCCTTCTGTTTCAAGAATTGCTGTAAAAGTGGAGAGCACAGGACAAGTCTAAGGCTGCTTTCACACTGGCTATTTTGGAATACGTGGGCATACAGGAAAACACTGAATGCCCACGGATTACGACGCAACAAGCAAATTAGGGATCCGTAGGATCCATAATCACATGCCCCCTAGGGGTGTGTCATTGACTACATCCTGCGCATGCGAAGTTTAAGCGACATAGCCTAAAAGTACGGATCCACCGGGATCCAAACTGATCGTGGCTATCTGTGCCCATAGGCACTCGTTCTTAATTTTCGTGTGGTGCCGCGGATCAGTGTGGATCTGCAGCATCACATCACTTTTCGCGGAGACTATATATATATATATATATATATATATATATATATATATATATATATATATATATATATATATATATATATATCCCGTGTGTGTGTGTGTGTGTGTATGCACAGCTCATCAGCCTCCATATTAGGCCTCTTTCACACATGAGTATTTTATCAGTATTTCTTCAGTATTTGTATGCTAAAACGAGGAGTGTCTCCAAAGTACAGAACAGGTATCAGGGTGCATTAACACACTGCATATTTTTATGCGAGAGCTCTTGCAGTTTTTGTAGCCAAAACCAGGAGTGGCTGATTAAAACCAGCAGTGGGTGATTAAATACAGAAGTGGAGCACTTGTTTCTATAAAGGCCGGGTTACACATAGCGATATTCCAGCGACCCGACCAACGATCGGGATCGCTGGAACATCGCTATGTGATCGCTGGTGAGATGCCAGACAGGCAGTTCTCACCAGCAACCAGCGTCCCGTGTAACGACCTCGACATCGTGGAAAAGAATATAAACTATTCTTTTCCACGATGTCGAGGTCCCGCTACTGTATTCAGCGGGAGAACGCTGGTAACCAGGGTACACATCGGGTTACTAAGCACAGCGCACTGTGCTTAGTAACCCGATGTGTACCCTGGTTAGCAGCACACTGTGCTTAGTAACGCAATGTGTACCCTGGTTACCAGGAAACACATCGGGTTGGAAAGGAGTCACACACGCCGATGTCTGCTGCCCAGCAGCAGACCAACGACCAAAAAATGGTCCTGACCATTCTGTAGTGATCAGCGAGCTGATCGCTGGTCATTGCAGCATGTCACACGCAGCAACATCACTGCGAGGTCGCTGCAACATCACAAAATCTGTGACGTTGCAGCAATATTGTTAGCGATATCGCTACGCGTAATGGGGCCTTTAGACTTTTTTTTCTGATTGTTCCACTCCTGGTTTTGGCTACAAAAACCGCAACAGCACTCGTGTAAAAATACACAGCCTTTAATTAAAATATTTATATTTATATATACACACATATATATGCACAGCTCTGCAGACCACTGCAAAATTTTCAGTTTATCTGATTTTTTTTCTTTATAGTTATATTTTTGAGTAAAATGTACATTGTTCTTTTATTCTATAAACTACTGACATGTGTCCGAAATTCAAGCTTAAAATTTTGTATTTATTTGCAGCAAATGAGAAATCGTCAAAATAATAAAAAAGAAAGTGCTTTTAGACCTCAAATAATGCAAAGAAAACAAGTTCATATTCATTTAGAAACAACAATACTAATGTTTTAACTCAGTAAGAGTTCAGAAATCAATATTTGGTGGAATAACCATGAGTTTTAATCAGAGCTTTCATTCATTCATTCATTTACACCGCTTTTGGGTGATCTTATGCCACTCCTGGCACAAACATGTAAGCAGTTCTTCTTTGTTTGATGGCTTGGGACTATCCATCTTCCTCTTGATTACATTCCAGAGGTTTTCAATGGGGTTCACGTCTGGAGATTGGACTGGCCATGACAGAGTCTTGATGATGTGCTCCTTCATCCACACATTGATTGATCTAGCTGTGTGGCATGGGGCACTGTCCTGCTGGAAAAAACAGTCCTCAGAGTTGGAGAACAGTGCCTGAGCAGATGGAAGCAAGTGTTTTTCAAAAATAACCTTGTAAGCGGCTTGATTCATACATCCTTCGCAAAGAATAATCTGCCCAATTTTCACAGTGGGTGCAAGATACTGTGGCTTGTACGCCTCTCCAGGGATCCGTCTAACCATTGGACGACCAGATGTTGGGCAAAACTGAAAATTAGACTCATCAGAGAAGATTACATTACTCCAGTCCTCTATGGTCCAATCCTTATGGTCTTTGACAAACTTCAGCCTGGCTCTCCTTTTCTTCTCAATGATGAAAGGCTTTTTTTCTAGCTTTACATGACCTGAGCCCTGCCTCTAGGAGCCCATTACGAACTGTTCTTGCAGTGCACTTCACCCCAGCAGCCATTGCAACATGACGCTCACTGTATCCCTCTGCTAGTAAAGTTAGAATTGAGCCTTCTTTTCCTCACTCAAGACTTTTCTTTTCAACTCCTTTGGCATGGGTAAAAGTTATTTTTTCATTCAAATTACTTTTGGGCTATTCCTAGCACTTGTTTTGCCATCCAGCTTGTCCTATTGCAAGAGCATTGTGAAGACCGTAGCAGTGTTTTTTAAACTTTCCATCATTAAATAAGATTTGGTTCAGGTGATCACCTAATCAGAAGCAGATTAGGTAGAATGAGGTGTACATGTAATAAGAATGTCTGTCACACATGTAGAGATGATGATTTTCAAAATAAAACTGTGCAGTGGTCCCTTAATTTTTTAATATAATATGTGTGTATGTAATCCAGGTTGGGGACCCCCTGCTGTAAATCATACATTATTGATAAGGACAAAATGTATGTGGCACATAAAAGCTTACAATAAGTAACAATTTTGCATTGCAAAGTGAAATTTTAATTTACTAATAGTTTAACAGTCAATATACTGTAGATAGATTTTCTTTCAATAGATATTACATTTGCAAGTCACTTGCTCTGCCAACTTAAGGGAATGTATCAATAATTATGATTATTTAGAACAAAAATACTGATAATGTTGCTTATTAATTATTATTTAAAATGTCTATCAGCTCAGTTTGCATTTACAGTCTAGTTGTAGATATATCTGCTGCAAGCAATATGCGGATAGTTTATAAAAGATTGATCTTTTTTTTTTAGAATATGGATTTACAATTTTTACAGCCTTTGAAATTCTGCACAAAACCACTAATACGGGCACTCGGCATGCAGTTTATTTATAGTTTGACTATTTTATGCCTTGGATGTACAGCTCCAGTATGCAAACTGCTTTTTATATTTTATTTTTCCACGATGATTTTAGTTGTTTTCAACATTAGGTTTCCCTTATTAGAACAAAATAATAAAGATCATATAAGGACGTGGAAAACATTTTTTGGCAAATGTCTACTTTACATGTAAACAATGACATGGACAATTGCTTTGTTCCGCCTGGGGATCTGATATTTCCTATTTGCATTCACTGCAATGTTCTTGTACATACAGTAATTTATGGTTGTAAAGTATAGTTACATTTGACGCCTACAGTCCATAACATAGTAAACCAAGGAGTGGCTTGTACTTGATGTACTTCTTTTTGTTTCATGCACTTAATGAATAAGTAAACTCTTTAGAAAGTGAGCTGTTCTAAATGTTTGTAGAAACTTAATAACCTTGGAATTTCCAAGCCAGGACAAAAAGTTGCTGAACGTGTTCTTTGCTGAAGGGTCACAACCTCACTGAACTGGGCTAAAAGCCACAAGGGCTATTTGTCTCCCTTTGCCTGGGTTCAGAGAAGCTGGACTTATTGAACCAGTCACATCTGCATATTGTGGCTCCATGTGAGAGTCTGTATACTCACCGGGATAATAGACAGGTGCGGGAGCTAATCAAAGGATACTTGTGTAGGTGATCCACGCCAGTGGTTTTTTTTTTTTTTTAACCATCTTTTTATTAGATTTTCAACATATGAACACATTTCCAAAAATTTATAAAGTCCAAATATACATGTCTAACAGAAATGAACGGAAACTGATTATAAGCCTTTAAAGACAAAGGCATACATCCAATTACAATTATGTACAGTGGTTCCCATTAACCCTCCCTACACCCTCCCCTGGAAATCTTCCTTAAATTATGACATTTTTATTTATCAGAAAAGAAAAAAATTATGCAGTTGATATAAGGCATCTACACTCGTCTGATTCACCTAATTACCACACCTCAATCTGCCCAATGTCCCTCCTAAGTCCTCCAACGCGTACCATATTGAGGAACGGAAAGGTCTCATAAAATTGTCTATATCACCATCTGTGAACTCTTTTTCGATGAATGTTTTCCACTTGAAGAAAAATTTTTTAGTTAATTTACTTGGGTTAAGTGGTGTATCTAAAGACTCAAGTGTCAATGTGTGTCGCATCATGTTTTTGACCTGAGACAAGTCTGGGGGCCTATTGTTGAGCCAATGCTGGAGGAAAAGCCTTTTGGCTATCAATGCAATATAGTGCCACAAGATATGCGGGTGTCTGCTAGTGTCAGAGTTTGCCTGATAATGGAAAATCCATCGCATCGGGTCTAAATTCTCCATGTCCCCACATATTTCTTTAGCTCACACTTCTACCCCTTTCCAATAATTTTGTGAGTCAGGGCAGGACCACAGACCATGCTCCAGGTACGTCATGGTTGCTTTGCATTTTGGGCAATGAACCCATCTCCCTTGGTTGGCCTGAGAAGGAGGTATATTAAAACCCTGAATGGTCATGGCTGGGTAGGGTACTGGATTCCATGGGTCTAAAGGGCCCCTTTCGGCAGTATATTTGTGCCCTTTACAGCAACCCTAAAGCTTTTGTTAGCACACCTGGCTTTCTGTCGGATTCCTTCTCTCTCCAAAAGGGAACGAGACAGGGATGTCCACTATCGCCCCTTCTTTTTAATCTGGCCATAGAACCTCTGGCCTTATATCTGGAACGTCATAGCACTTATGAGGGTTTAAAGGTGGGGGTTGATGAGATTAAGCTCTCACTTTTTGCTGACGATATAATCTTGTATGTTCAAAACACAGAAAGAGACCTCCCTGATATATTGACATAGAGGTATGGGGTAGACACTCAGGATTCTCCCTAAACAAAGGTAAATGTGAAATTCTCTTCATAAACCAGGAAGAGGGATCACGGAAAGGGGAATGCTTCTGTGGTCTACCAATTGCGAAAAACAGTCTCAAATATTTGGGGGTGCGCTTGGCCAGATCTAGTGGGCTGACATACAAACTCAATTTCTTACCCATTATAAAAATAGAGCAGGAATTGGCGAGATGGGAGGGGCTGCCACTCTCTGATGGGACGCTGCCATTTACTCAAAATGGTCAGTTTTGCAAAACTACTTTATCCCCTCCAGACCATCCCTATGCTAATGAAACATGTCGATATAATGAGGCTTAACAAAGCTTTTTCTAGATTTTTGTGGAGGGGTAAGAAGCCTAGGTTAGCCTTTAGAACCTTGATTCAATCTAAACAGGAGGGGGGCCTACAACTCCCAGACATCAGGGGATATAATTTAGCGTGCATCCTACGAAATGTATTAGATTGGATCAAGGGCACAAGTAGATTTTCAGACGTAAATTTGGAAGGGGAATGGGCCAAACCCTGGGACTTATCCGCCTTATTGCACTCCCCATTGTCCTGTCTCCCTGCCACTTTGAAAAACACGGTAATATACAGAGATACTATCATAACATGGAGAGAAGTTAGGAAAAAGCTTAAACTGGCGTGGAGAGTTTCTAGACTACTTAACCCATGGAGATGCCCGGCCTTCCAGTTGGGACGTGAAAACTCTCTATTCAAGGCTTGGAAAGATAAAGGTGTCCATACACTAGAGGACCTCATAAATTTTGAGGAAAAAAGATGGATGACAGAGGGAGGTGCTGGCCGTCTATGATTTACCCCAGTTTCATGTTATACAATTCCGCCAGTTAGATCATCTCCTTTCACACCTGCGGGACCTCTCTGGAGAGGTTGAAAATAATTTATGGTCTGAACTGCTAAATATAAATGAAGGTGATGTGTCCATTACTTCATTATATGCTAAATTACAGCAAGTTCTACGACCGCAGAGGAGGAGAGGGTTTTTTAACAAGTGGCGTAGGCATATAAATGATCCGGAACTTACTCAGAAAATCCTGGAAGGATGGGGACTCGTGAGACGGTATATTACTAATGAGAGATGGAGGGATTCCCAATTCAGGATCATGCATGGAACTATTCAGGGCTTTAACATACCCCCTTCCCAGACCAACCAAGGGAGATGGGTCCACTGCCCAAAATGCAAATCCACTATGACGGATCTGGAACATGGTCTATGGTCCTGCCCTGATTCACAAGATTATTGGAGGAGGGTGGAAATGTGGGCTAAAGAAATGTGGAGATATGGAGAATTTAGATCCATTGCGATGGATTTTCCACTACCAGGCAAACTCTGATACTAATAGGCATCCGCATATCCTGTGGCATTATATTGCACTGATAGCCAAAAGGCTTCTCCTCCAGCATTGGCTCAACTATAGACCCCCAGACCTGACTCAGATCAAAATGACGATGCGCCATACATTAACACTTGAATCTTTAGACACGCTACGTAACCCAAGTAAACTAACTAAGAAATTTTTCTTCAAGTGGAAAACATTCATCGAAAAAGAATTTACAGATGGTGAAATAAATAATTTTATGATACCCTTTCCGTACCTCGGCGTGGTACGCGGTAGAGGACCTAGGAGGGACATTGGGTAGACTGAGATGTGGTGATTAGGTGAATCGGATGAGATAAGATGTACTATATTTATAGTATATTTTTCTTCTTCTCGGATAATCAGGCAAGTTATAATTTGAGGATAATTTCCAGGAAAGGGTGGGGGGAGGGTCTATAGGAATTACTGTATATAACTGTAATTGGATATATGCTGTTAACTTCAGAAGACTATGTTTGATTTCCGTATATTTTTGTTTAATATGTATATCCTGATTTTTTAGAAATTTACTTATATGTTGAAAACCTAATAAAAATATGGTTAAAAAAAAAAAAAAGCCTGAATGGTACCGTGCATGATCCCGAATTGAGAATCCCTCCACCTCTCATTAGTAATGTAGCGTCTTACGAGTCCCCACCCTTCCAGGATCTTCTGAGGGAGTTCTGAGTCATTTATATGTTTACGCCATTTGTTAAACAACCTATTCCTTTTTTGCGGTCGTAGAACCTGCTGTAGTTTAGCATATAATGAAGTAATGGACACATTACATTCATTTATGTTTAGCAGTTCAGACCATAAATTATCATCAATTTCTCCAGAGAGGTCCCGCAATTGGGAAAGGAGATGGTGATTCAACTGGCGAAACTGTATAGCAGATTCACGAGGTCTTCCAATGTATGGACACCCATATCTCTCCAAGCCTTAAATAGGGAGTTTACCCGCCCCACCGGGAAGGCCGGACATCTCCATGGATTACGTCACCTAGAAATCCTCCACGCTAGGTTAAGCTTTTTCCTCACCTCTTTCCACGCTACAATAGTGTCCCTGTATATCACCGTGTTTTTCAGGGTGGCAGGAAGACAAGATAATGGGGAGTGTAATAAGGCAGATAAGTCCCAGGGTTTGGCCCATTCTCCTTCCAATTTTACATCTGAAAATCTACTTGTGCCCTTGATCCAATCCAGTACATTTCGTAGAATGCACGCTAGATTGTATCCCCTGATGTCTGGGAGTTGTAGGCCTCCTTCTTGTTTGGACTGAATTAGGGCTCTAAAGGCTAGCCTAGGCTTCTTGCCCCCCCACAAAAATCTGGAAAATGCTTTGTTAAGTCTCATTATATCGACATGTTTCAGCAACATAGGGATAGTCTGAAGAGGATAAAGTAGTCTTGCAAAGCTAACCATTTTAAGTAAATGGCAGCGTCCCATCAGAGAGAGTGGCAGCCCCTCCCATCTCGTCAATTCTTGTTCTATCTTTATGATGATTGGTAAGAAATTAAGTCTATATGTTAGTCCACTAGATCTGGCTAAATGTACCCCTAAATATTTGATACTATCTTTTGTTATTGGCAGGCCACAAAAATATTTCCCTTTCCGCGAACCCTCTCCTGGATTTATGAAAAGGATTTCACATTTATCTTTATTTAGTGAGAATCCTGAATGTTTACCCCATGTCTCTATATCTGTCAATATATCCGGAAGGTCTCTTTCTGGATTTTGGACATACAAGATCACATCATCCGCAAAAAGCGAGAGCTTAATCTCGTCCGCTCCCACTCTGAAGCCTTCATAAGTACTAGGACGTTCCAGATATAAGGCCAGAGGTTCTATAGCTAAATTAAAAAGAAGGGGTGATAGCGGGCATCCCTGTCTTATCCCCTTCTGGAGAGAGAAGGAATCCGACAGAAAGCCAGGCGTGCTGACACAAGCTTTGGGATTGTTATGAGAGGCACAAATATACTGTCGAAAGGGGCCCTCCAGACCCATGGAGTCTAACATCCTACCCAGCCATGACCATCTGACATTATCGAATGCTTTTTCAGCGTCCAGAGTAATCATGGTTGGGTTTCCCCCCTCCAACCTTGTTTTTTTCCCATGATATCTAGCATAAGCATCGTTTTTCGTATGTTTGTGGTAGTCGATCTCCCCTTTATAAAGCCTGCCTGATGTGTGGGTATTAATTTGGGCAGAATCATTGCCAATCTGTCAGCCAGTAATTTAGAAAGGAGCTTCAGATCCTGATTTATTAAAGAAATCTGTCTGTAGCTCGCTGGGTCACTGGGTGTCTTTCCCGATTTAGGAATCAATTTGATATAGGCCAGATTCATTATATCCGGTATGGGAGCCTCCTGTAGTATCCCATTATATAGATCACATAGGACCGGCGAGATCTGCTCCCTCAATGCCTTAAAGAAAGCACCGTTATAGCCATCTGGCCCAGGGGCTTTACGGTGTTTAAATTTTTTATAGCCATCTCAATTTCGGTCAGTCGTGACTGGCTATTAAGAAATTGGATGTCTTCCTGGGAAATAGTTGGCAGTTCAATTTTGTTTAACCAGGCAAGGCTTTCTGGGTCCTCAGTGTTCGTCTCCATGTAAAGGGATGTATAACATTTGCCTAGCACTCGGGGAATGTTTTTAGGGTCATTCCATATATTACCATGTTGATCCATTATAGCTTGGATAGGGGAGGAGTTGTGTCTACCTCTTGCTAGTCGTGCTAGTAGACGTCCTGCCTTGTCTCCATATTTATGAAGTTCCAATTCTAGTCTACTTTTAAAGATGTCTTCTCTTTTACCCGCCCAGACATCAAATTCCTTTTTTGCTTGCAACCATGTCTCTGTCAGGATTCGCCATTGTGGACTGGTACCTCAGATATGCATCTCTTACTGTCATACTGGTCTTAACAAATTTTTCTTTAATCGGCCGTTTAATCTTCACGCTATAAGCCATGATGTGCCCTCTCATAACTGTCTTTGCTGTCTCCCAGTATAAGCCCGGATCTGATCTATGGTCTTTGTTGTCAATAGAGAAATGTGACCACCATTCTCCAAGTAGTTTAATGAAGTTTTCTTCCCTGACAAACGTGTCAGGGAATCTCCATAAATAATCGGAGCCTTTCTCAAATTTATCCCTGGTCTCTAACACCAACGGGCTATGATCCGAGATCAGCATATCTTCAATTTTAATGGCTGTCATCTGCTGAAGTATCCTAGATGAAACAAAGAACATGTCTAATCTGGACCACGATCCGTGGAGGTGCGAGAAATGGGTAAATTCCCTGCCCAGTGGATTCGCTATTCTCCACGCGTCGGTTAAATCAACTGCCTTAACCAAGGATTCCAAAACACTTTCTGTTCCTAAGTCTCTCCCCGCTTGCTTTCTCAACTGTGAGTGTGGTGCAGTGCGTCTATCTTCCTCCACCCTCATAACCGCGTTGAAATCCCCTCCTATTATCCTATTAGTCCCGTTGTCCATAAGTAGTTTATTTTGTAGTTGTTGGAAGAAGGGTTCCTGTTTCCCATTGGGAAAGGTATCATTTTGAATTTGTATAGTTATGTGGAGTATTCTACCCTCTTCATCAGTTGAGGTAGATAGAATTGAATGGGCTAGCGATTTGTGTATCAGAATCAGGACCCCCGCTTTTTTCTCCACCGCACCCGACCCATAGACCTCACCCACCCATAGCTTTTTAAGGGGAAAAAAATCTTCCGCGGCCAGGTGAGTCTCCTGGAGCAAAGCTATATCTAAATGTAACCTCTTAAGATGGCGTAAGGCCATCATGCGCTTTGCCGGGGAGCGCAGACCCTTAACATTCCAGGAGACCAACCTAACCATCAGAAGCCTCCCCTCGCGGGGCTCTACATTTCTTCGTCACAGATGCCCATAGACAATCAATGTTACTTAGTGTGGTCAAAAATAATGTGTGTCTAACAGAGGTGATGCATTTACTTTGGATCTCATTTCCGAGGATAATTCCCATTCTTTCCCCCCCTATCCTCCCTCCCCCTACCACTCCACCTTCTTTCATCTTTCCAAGTAGAAGACTTCTCTTCTTCCCTCAGGTGCCACCAACATAGATAGCCCCACCCCACCTCGGCCCCCAACCCTACTTATAAAGCTTAATGGAATAACAACATGTTATATCTCCAACGCCATGCCCGTGTAACACAGTCAACTAAATGGGCGGCCACCTTACAGCAATCAGTTAGGTTGGCTTCTCGAGTGTCTATTATCAGGGACACGATGACCCCATAATTCACTGCCCTCGTCACCCGCAATAACTTCGCTTGATGGAAATAATCAACAGGGTTCTTCTATACATACTTAAGGTAACTCGTCTTTCAAGTAATATTATGAACGTCCATTTTAAGGTCTTACATTGTAGGTGAGTAATTTAGTACATTTCCATCAACTTATCCATACTTTTGTACGATTACAGACCAGTAAGAAGGAAAAGAAAGAGGGAGAGAAAGGGAAAAAAAAAAAAAAAAAAACACCAGAAAACAGCCAACACATGGCGTCTCCTCCCTCCTTCCTTCATCAGGACACATTCCCGTAAGTATTAGGCAGTGTAGGGTTCCATCAGTTTTGTTCCATCTTTTCCTCACTTCCTCTTCTGCCACCTAGTTCCAGCCTGCCTCTGCTGTCTAGGAGTTCCTAGCATTGTTTTCTTCGGTGTCC
The DNA here is from genome assembly GCA_033576535.1 of Allobates femoralis. Lineage (NCBI taxonomy): Eukaryota > Metazoa > Chordata > Amphibia > Anura > Aromobatidae > Allobates > Allobates femoralis. The sequence goes on from JARQOC010000005.1 coordinate 134,288,354, forward strand.
CCTCGCCAATTAGGGAGTTTGATCTGAGTCTATAGGAACTCACAGATTCTCTATCCTTCTCAGTCTCTGGGTCCAGAGTAGGGTTGAGATTCACGGATGACCCATTTGCAGTTCGGGGCGGTGACTTAGTCCTTCTAGGGGAGACTGTATTATCCCTGATGACAGTCATGGCTTCCTCTGGATCAGAGAAGGTTAACATGGCTCCCTCTCTAGATCTGAATTTTAGTATCGCTGGAAAGTTTAGTTGAAAGCGGATATTTTTTTCTATGAAGCAATGAGCACGCTTCACTAAAAGCCCTTCTACGGCGCGTGATCTCCACTGAATAATCCGCAAATACCAGTACTCTATGTCCATGCAGTAATAGAGGGTGCTTTTTAGCTTTGTAGGCACGGAGAATCTCTTCCATGTCTCGGTGGTTAAGAAATTTCGCTATAGCGTGTCTGGGTTTATTGGACTCTCTGGAAGCTGGGGCCGAGGCTGAATGTCTCGAGGTTGTCGTCATCTCCTGTATCTCTCTAGGCTGGCCAATTCTGTGGGCGCGTTCTGTCTTACACCTATGAGTAAGACCCAGGGCTTTGGGTAGATCCACTTCAAAAATTTCATCTAGCTGGCTCACTGGGATAGTTTCTGGCAAACCTACTATTTTTAGATTACTCCTTCTCGTTCTATTTTCGATGTCCTCCAATTTATTATGTGTATATGCCGAGTGTTTTTGCAGAGACAGTAACTGGTCTTCAAGCTCCTGAATCCTATCCTCTGCTGCACCAATTCTAGACTCAGCCTCAATGTTGCTCATGTGTCTCCACTTTCACACTCAAATCCTTAGTTGTTGCTGCAACCATTTCAGCCACTGTATGCTTAAACTCTTCAGCTAGGTGGATGGCCATTTCCTTTGCCAGCTTTTTATAGTCTAAATGCTGCATACCCCAGCTTCCTCCCACGCTTTCTTCCCAACCTTCTGCACTTTGTCTCTCTCCTGAGCCAGCAGTTTGTGAGTGTAGATGTATCTGGGGCTGATGTAGGACACAGATGGCATCTGATACCTGTGTTGTCTGCCCTGGAGGGATTTTATGCCTCCTCTCTGCAGCCCTTTCCATGCAGCTTTCAGCTGTTCCCACCACTCCTTCCCCTCCAGCCGCTTTCTCTCTGTGCCCAGACATCCTCCCCACACTTCCATCCTGCAGCGTCTTTTGTACATACTGTGCGCATTATGCGCGCCATTGCTGAGATCCTCACATGGCGTCCCGCCTCTGTCTCCTTCCTTGCCCCTCGTTACATACTTGTCCATCGTGGCCATCACGGACCTTGCCGGGATCGCGGCGGCCGCCTCTTCAATATAGCAGGGTCAGGGGGCAGTGTTGGAGGCCGGATGGCGGCAGATTGCCGAGGCGGGGAGCGGAGCGGGGCTCAGACGCGGCTACACATGGAGGCGCCGGAACCGGAAGTACGCCAGTGGTTTAAATCATTCTGTACGTATTTCGAAGCGTTATCCTCGCTCCTTCATCAGGAAACCAACGGTTAGTAACTAACATTCAGACTTATTCTAACAAAGGTAAAACTTATAAAAGTGAATGCTAATTAAACAAGGTGCAAAAAGACACTAAAAATGAATTTACGGTACTTAATGTTCCCTGATAGATAAATACAAGAAACTAAAATCTCAACATTCCAGGGCCTCCTTTCCAACAATATCTGCAATCAAGGGAGAGTTGGGAAGACCTGTGCCAACGCTGAGTATTTTCCTATGATGGAAACATTGTGTTGTTTAGAGCAGAAAAATCTGCACCATGTCAATTGTTGCTGCAGATTTTTCCACCAAAACGCAGCACTTCCTTCTGAGACCCTCTGCGTGTCTCTCTCTCTCTCTCGCAGAGAAATGAATTTGGAAGCCTGAAAGTTAAAACAAAAAACGCACCTCATCTGCAGCAAAAATTAATGCACCGTTAGCACAGCTATTTTTCTGAAAGTGCAGATTTCTGACGGCAAAGAAATCTGCACCATTTTCTAGTCAGCACATAGCCTTATTCTGTCAGCAAAATTTTCTACCGAAAAATATTTATATGCACACATAGCTCTTTTAAAGACAACTCCAGCAATACCTTAAGGTCTTGGACGCTGTGCCTACGGACCTGAAGGAACCCGTCGGTGGTCGCAGGGAGACCGCAGCCACCCTGTACTCACCATCTGTGGTAGGTGTAGGTGGCTTCTCCATGAGAGCACCCAATAGTTTTCTCTTACGACTCCGCAGCATGAAATTAATATGCTGCAGAGATGCGGAAGTCCGGCAGCCCGCACCGCAGGTAAAAGAACGCTGTGGTCAGGTGAAGCATAGTGAGGATGGGATTTCTACAAATTCCATCCACTATACTTCTACTGTACAACGCAGCATTTTAGACGCAGCGGCAAGAACGCTGCATACAAAACATGGCAAACCCTGACCGTGAGTATGCACCCTTACATGCCCAGTCTGTGTCTTTATTACTGAGAAACAAGCTTTTCAATTGATATGCAAAAAAAGCTGAAGTGGTATTTGTAGATCTGAAGTCTGTCTCTCCAGATATATTCTCTGCCCAGTGCTGCCTCCTCCTGCATGACTGACAGGTACTTTAGACCTCCTTCACACGTCTGTTTAAAAAAAAAAAAAAAAAAAATACAGGTGTGGAAACATTAGTGTGTATATGTGTGAGACGTACCGAAAAAAAAAAACGCATTACACAAATTAATTTTTAAATTAACAAGAGGAAAAAGTCTAACACAGTGATACACCCTCCATGTATTTATCAATTTTATCAAAAAAGTTTATTCAAATTACAAGCAACATCGAGTACAATCACAAAAGACATTTAAAATCAATTAAAAGGCCAGGTTTCTGCCATAAACCACCTCTTAATAAAAATATATCAAGGGGTACCATTCTACTTAAGGTACCGTTACACACAGAGATATTTGTGCAGACATCGCTTGCAACTCACTGGTTGCAGTGAAATCATGGACACATTGTTCCATTTTGTTGCTGTGTACAAATGGAACAATGTGTCCATGATTTCACTGCAACCAGTGAGTTGCAAGCAATGTCTGCACAGATATCTCTGTGTGTAACGGTACCTTTACAAACACCAAGGTAAATTAATAACAATATGTACTGCATTTTTCGCTTTATAAGACGCACCTGATTATAAGACGCACCCCAAATTTGGTTAAGAAAAAGAGAAAAAACATTTTTTTTTAATGTTAAATGGGGTCCGTTTTATAATGTCAGTGTCCGTCTTACAAATCCGTATATATGTCCCTCATCCTGGGAAATAAACCCTCCATCCTGGTATCCCGGTATATATATCCCTCCCATTCTGGTATATATATCCCTCATCCTTGCATATATGTCCCTCATCTTGGCATACATGCCCCCATCCTGGTATACATGTCCCCATCCTGTATATATGCCCCCATCCTGTATATATGCCCCCATCCTGTATATATGCCCCCATCCTGTATATATGCCCCCATCCTGGTATACATGTCCCCATCCTGTATATATACCCCCATCCAGGTATACATGTCCCCATCCTGTATATATGCCCCCATCCTGTATATATGCCCTGATCCTATATATATGCCCCGATCCTGTATATATGCCCCCATCCTGGTATACATGCCCCCCCCATCCTGGTATATATATCCTTCATCATGGCATACATGTCCCCATACTGTAAATATGGCCCCCCATCCTGGCATATACATTCCCCCATCTTATCTACCGTATATGTTCCCCATTCTGTATATATGCCCCCCTATCCTGTATATATGCCCCCATCCTGTATATATATGCCCCCCATCCTGTATATTATGCCCCCCCATCCTGTATATTATGCCCCCCCATCCTGTATACTATGCCCCCCCATCCTTTATATATGCCCCCCATCTTGAAACTATGTCCCCCCATCTTGTATATATGTCCCCATCCTGTGTATTGCCCCTTTTGTGTACTTTTGTGCCTCTTCCCATTCCCCCTCCTCTGGACCCCAATGGCTTACCGACATGCGGCTGCTTAGTGGGGGTCCCGGAGGCAGGTTCAGGAGAGTGAGAGGCACAAGTGCAGGACCGACGCTGCAGCGGGGGCTCTGGTGCAGGAACGGAGCTGCGGGGGATGATCGGCAGCAGTGAGCGCCGCCATATTCTCTCTGCCCGGCTGCATTCACTACTGCCAAGTGTGCAGACAGTCGGGAGAGACTTCAACAAAATGGCAGCGGCCATAACGGAGACCCGCGGCCATTCTGGAGTCTCTACCTCTACCGGCCGGCTGCACACTGCTTAGTGAATGCAGCCTGGCAGAGAGAATATGGCGGCGCCCACCGCTCGCTACCCGCCGATCATCCCCTGCAGCTCCGGTAGTGCAGCTGTGCCCCTCACACTACGGCACCCCCACTCAGCAGCCGCACACACAGCCCCCCCCCACCCCGGTATTTATTTTTTTTATTGCTTATTTTTTTAGATTCGTTTCAATTAGACAGTTTGTATAGGCACCATTTTTTCCTTTTTTCGTTTATATCTCTCTGTACAAGTTACATATACAACAACTAGATGGTGGCCCGATTCTAACGCATCGGGTATTCTAGAATATCTATGTAGTTGACATACTGTGACTGACAGAACTTGTTCAGTCAACGTGAGTGAACCATGTATAGCAGCGCTATGGTATATGGTGGTACATTACATTACATGTATAGCAGCGCTATGGTATATGGCGGTACATTACAGCACATGTATAGCAGCACTATAGTATATGGCGGTACATTACATTACATGTATAGCAGCGCTATAGTATATGGCGGTACATTACATTACATGTATAGCAGCGCTATGGTATATGGCGGTACATTACAGTACATATATAGCAGCACTATAGTATAGGGTGGTACATTACAGTACATGTATAGCAGTACTATAGTATATGGCGATACATTACAATACATGTATAGCAGCGCTATGGTATATGGCGGTACATTACAGTACATGTATAGCAGCGCTATGGCACATGGCGTTACATTATAGTACATGTATAGCAGCACTATGGTACATGGCGGTACTCCGCTCCCCGCGGCCCCCCACTCCTCCTGGCCCCCGCTCCTTTACAGTAAAAGTAAAAATAAAAAAATCCTCAGTGAGGATACTCACCTGTCCGCCGGCTCGCTCCACCTCCGTCTTCTAGGTCCTACAGGCCTTTAGGACCTGTCGTTGCCTGGAAAACCGATCAGCTGAGGGGGGGAGGGGGTCAGGATTGTGTCGGGGGGGCAGGATGGAGCCGAAGGGGGGGAGGGCAGGATGGAGCCGAAGGGGGGAAGGCAGGATGGAGCCGAAGGGGGGTAGGGTGGTGGAGCCAGAGGCGGGGGGGGGTGGAGCCAGAGGCAGGGGGTGGGGGGTGGAGCCAGAGGCAGGGGGGGGGGTAGGGTGGAGCCAGAGGCAGGGGGGGGGTAGGGTGGAGCCAGAGGCAGGGGGGGGGGGTAGGGTGGAGCCAGAGGCGGGGGGCAGGATGGAGGCGGGTGAGCAAGAACAGCGGGAGGTGCAGGATGGAGCCGGAGGTGCAGGATGGAGCCGGAGGTGCAGGATGGAGCCGGAGGTGCAGGATGGAGCCGGAGGTGCAGGATGGAGCCGGAGGTGCAGGATGGAGCAGGATGGAGCAGGATGGAGCAGGATGGAGCGTTCAGCATGGCAACCAATCAGAATAAGCTGCGCGTGCTTTGCCGCCATATTTCAAACACACTGTACTCAGTGTATTTGAAATATGGCGCCATAGAGCGCGCCGCTATTCTGATGGGTCGCCGCGTTTGCTGGACCGTGCTCACACGCCGCTTTCGCCGGGCTGCAAATTGGCGGGAAATTCAAATGTTCAGCACGCGTTATTTGCATACTCTGAGCTCATTGGCCGCCGCCTTGGCGGTGGCCAATGACCTGCCTCTGTATGGCGCGCGATTTTGGTTACAGACACACTAAAAAAACCCTTAGACAATTATATAGTAGATACCATTCAATAAATTCCTTATACCTTAAACCTTTGATATAAGAGATCTCCATATAATACAAGGAATTGCAACAATATCTCTGATGACCACCTCGTTGTACACAGTGTTGGCCAAAAGTATTGACACCCCTGCAATTCTGTTAGATAATACTCAGTTTCTTCCTGAAAATGATTGCAATCACAAATTCTTTGGTATTATTATCTTCATTTAATTTGTCTTCAAACATAAAAAAGGGGGTGGACAAAAGTATTGGAAAATCATGTGATGCTTCTCTGATTTGTGTAATTAACAGCACCTGTAATTTACCTGTGGCACCTAATAGGTGTTGGCAATAACTAAATCACACTTGCAGCCAGTTGACATGGATTAAAGTTGACTCAACCTATGTTCTGTGTGTACCACATTGAGCATGGAGAATAGAAAGAAGACCAAAGAACTGTCTGAGGACTTGAGAAACCAAATTGTGAGGAAGCATGAACAATCTCAAGGCTACAAGTCCATCTTCAAAGACCTGAAAGTTCCTGTGTCTACCTTGTGCAGTGTCATCAAGAAGTTTAAAGCCCATGGCACTGTGGCTAATCTCCTTAGAAGTGGACGGAAAAGAAAAATTGACAAGAGATTTCAACGCAAGATTGTGCGGATCGTGGTTAAAGAACCTCGACTAACATCCAAACAAGTTCAAGCTGCCCTGCAGTCCGAGGGTACAACAGTGTCAACCCGTACTATCCGTTGGTGTCTGAATGAAAAGGGACTGCATGGTAGGAGACCCAGGAAGACCCCCCTTCTTACCCAGAGACATAAAAAAGCCAGGCTGGAGTGTGCCAAAACTTACCGGAGAAAGCCTACAACGTTTTGGAAGAATGTTCTCTCTTTTTGGGCAAAGGCATCAACATAGAGTTTACAGGAGAAAAAAAAGAGGCATTCAAAGAAAAGAACACGGTCCCTACAATCAAACATTGCAGAGGTTCCCTGATGTTTTGGGGTTGCTTTGCTGCCTCTATTGCTGGACTGCTTGACCGTGTGCATGGCATTATGAAGTCTGAAGACTACCAACAAATTTTACAGCATCTACAGCATTTCTCCCAGTGTGAGAAAGCTGGGTCTCCCTCAGGTGTCATGAGTTTTCCAGCAGGACAATAACCCAAAACACACTTCAAAAAGCACTAGAAAATGGTTTGAGAGAAAGCACTGGAGACCTCTAAGGTGGCCAGCAATGAGTCCAGACCTGAATCCCATAGAACACCTGTGGAGAGATCAAAAAATGGCAGTTTGGAGAAGGCACCCTTCAAATATCAGGGACCTGAAGTAGTTTGCCAAAGAAGAATGGTCTAAAATTCCAGCAGAGCATTGTAAGAAACTCATTGATGGTTACCGGAAGTGGTTGATCGCAGTTATTTTGGCTAAAGGCTGTGCAACCAAGTATTAGGCTGAGGTGCCAATACTTTTGTCTGGCCCATTTTTGGAGTTTTGTGTGAAATGATCAATGTTTTGCTTTTTGCTTCATTCTGTTTTGTGTTTTTTCATTGAAGACAAATTAAATGAAGATAATAAAACCAAAGAATTTGTGATTGCAATCATTTTCAGGAAGAAACTGAGTATTATGTGGCAGAATTGCAGCGGTGTCAATACTTTTGGCCAACACTGTATATGATTATATTTACTTATATCATATAGAGGAACCTTATGGGGTATGTTAATAAATATGCAATAAACCCTGATCAGACCATCAAGAAGTTTTATGTAAACCTATGGTGGAAATTATATAGTCAAGCATTCAAGCATAGGAGTGATCCCCATTATAATTCTCTTATAGAGATAGTAGAAGGATGTAGAATTATCAGTCATGAACATAATATAACTTTGGTAGTCCCTCAATTGTATACAATTAGTGTTCAGATTGGTTTGATAAACACATATAGAGCTTATTAAGGTATTATCTTAACAGAAAATGCCCCAAGAGCTTTTTTTTAGAATTCAGGGAAAGACTTACCCATAGGGAGTCTAGTACCAGTCTGGACTGGATTTACTGGTGATCGATCGAGGTCATAACAGCAGGAGGTGCGGTGCTCCCCACGCGTTACGCTGCCCGGAAGCTTCATTGACTTTTAACAGGACCCCACGGACAGGAAAGGACAGCATCGGAGGTGTGCTTCTTGGTGCTATTTCTGTGTCCGGGGCCGTGATTTTCACGGATCCGGACAAAGACACAGCTGACAGGAGGCAAGCGTAGTACTTTCATATATCACTTCTATATATACATTGCGGAAGTGAAATTAAGTAAAAGCAGGGGTTAAAAATAAAAAATTTGTATTCTCACCTTTCCAGCGATCCCCCAACGCCTCCACCAAGCTTCCGATGGTTACAGGACCTGGGAAGGCGGGGTTACCTGATCAGTGTCATCGGTCACATGACCTCAGTTACCCCAATAACCGGTCATGTGACCTGATCAGCTGATCGGGTAACCCCGACTTGCCAGGTCCTGTAACCATCGGGAGCTTGATGGAGCCGTCGGGGGATCGCTGGAAAGGTGAGAATACAAATGTTTTATTTTTAACCCATGCTTTTACTTAATTTCACTTCCGCAATGTATGTATATACATTGCGGAAGTGAAATTAGATGGTACAGAGCAGTTTTAGTGTACAGAGCATGCTCAGTACACTTAAATCGGGTCCGAGAAACAATCCTGTCTTTTCTCGGACCCGTGCTCCATAGGCCCCCATGTTAATTGTCGCAGATCATGTTGGATCAGATTGTGTCCGATTTGGTCCGCTGTGTCCAAAATCGGAGCAGTATCCGATTTTGGGCACAGCAATAAATTGGACACAATCGGATCCTACACAAATCGGATGCCATTAAGGGAAAATCCGATGTAATCCGATGCCCATAGGCATACATGGGGCCAAATCGGCTTTTACAACAGACAGCCACGGATCCCCAAAAATCGCAATGTGAAAGCAGCCATAAAGTGTCCCCAGTAAGTGTGAAAATAAACACCATACATACTCTAAAAACAAGCAAGTGAAGGGGCCTTACATTGCATACAGGTAGTCAGTCACATCGAAGTGGCACTGGTTGGGAACAGAGCTCTACCATAGCAATAAGCATATCAATTTTCAATGATTTCTGAGTTAAGGACAAATGAACTGGTCATGTAAGGGCAGTGCAGGGCTTGTATTTTTGAAATCCTCATATGTACATATATATAGTTTGGGTGATGGAATCCTACTAAGTTTCCATTTGAAATTAACAATTTTCCATTTGGACACACATAATGAATTTAATAACAAAGAAAAATTCAAGATAATGGCTCGTCAATTACATTACATTAGCTATGTAAAAACTATCAACCAAGGTGTTAAATAGAGTGAAAGCAAGAGCACTGTGACACAAACTTCTTTTCCTAGGAAAAACAGAGAAGTCTGCTATCATGTGAAAACAAGACTGACATTCCTCTGCTTTGGAGCCAGCACAGAAACTTATTGGAATGAACCTGACCGCGCCTGGCAACTATCCATGAGCCAACGTCACATATGACTTCACAGAACATAGTGTTCTTGGCACTCATGCAAATATGTGTTTGAATCTTGACCAGACTGAATATTCATATATATTCAGTTCAGTAAACTAAGAAAAAACTAAATAAATAAAACTGAGTTAATTACAAAAAACCCTGCTGTTTTTAATGGTGCAGAAGGAATTAACCTGCATATCTAGAAGTCGGAATACAATTTGATATTAAAAATCCACCCTCTTCCTTTCCAACAAGTACACACCCATTCCCTGATCATCCTTAACCTCCCTAACGGTTTTCCCGAGTCTCTCTCGGGTTGAAAATGTTGTACCCAAAGCGATTACCCCGAGAGAGACTCGGGGTAAGTGCCTATTGTCACATCTGAGCCCCTCTTACCCCATCCTGGTGGTCTAGCGGTGTCCCCTTGTCATTTCTGTGTCCTTCCCGATGGAGGCTGCCATGTTGCTTCCGGGATCCGTCTCTCTGAGCCGCAGAGGCTCATGGGAGGTCGGCCTTAAAGTGACACACACATAAATAAAGTTAAAAAAAAAAAAAAAGTGAAATTCAGTGAGATTTTCTGTCAGACTCGGATATATCATTGTATACACTGAGATCTGACTTTTTCTCATCTTCACTGCGTATTTTGCTATCATGGCAGCAAAGCGTCGCAGCTCCAAAGCGGCTGTGAATGCGATGGATGACAGCGGCAGCGACATTGAGCCATTTGCGGACGTAAGCGACAGCGACAGCGATTCGTGGCAGGAATCGTCTGACAGCGACAGCGACAGCGACGATGGTCCACTTGACGTCCGTGATGCCCGCACTTGGTGCCATATTGACTGCAGCCTGGATGAGGTACCGCCGCCAAGATTCCCCTTTACCGGATCACCAGGTATGAAGGTGGACATTGACCCCAGTGACCCCTTGGCGTACCTCAAATTATTCCTGACGGACGACGTCATTGCCAAAATTGTCGCCGAGACAAATCGGTATCAGCAGCAGTCCGCTACTGCGCACACCCGGTTTTCCCGTAACAGGAAATGGGAACCGGTGACCAAAGAGAACATTTGGCAGTTCCTGGGACTAATTCTTCTTCAGGGGGTGGTGGGGAAACCCCTGCAGAAATGGTATTGGACCACCAATAAATTGCTGGAGACCCCATTTTTTGGCACTGTCATGTCGGAGTGCCGATTTTCTCTGATCATGAAATACCTCCATTTCACCAACAATGAGGATTTTGACGCAGCCTCACATCCGGCGCCAAAGCTCAAAAAAATCTGGGAGGTGTACCAGCTGATCCGCAGTAATTTCCAGCAGGCCTATGTGCCAGAGAGAGACGTCAGTGTGGACGAAAGTCTGATGGCTTACAAGGGTCGCCTCAGCTGGATCCAGTATATTGCGTCCAAGAGAGCCCGGTTTGGCGTAAAATCGTATATGCTCTGTGAGTCGGCCACCGGCTACATCTGGAATTCGGTCATCTACACCGGAAAGGGCACAAAATTCAACCCCAGGTACAGCAGCTATGGGATGGCAACGTCATCAGTCCTCACCCTGCTTGAGCCGTTGCTGAATCAGGGGTATTGTGTCACAACGGACAATTTCTATACCTCACCTCAGCTGTACGAGTGCTTGATCAAGCACAAGACGGATGGCTATGGAACTGTTAGGGCCAACCGGCGTGACCTGCCATCCATGTTTGGCAAACAAAAACTAAAGACCGGAGAAATGGTGGCCTGGCAGAAAGGCAAGATGATGGCGATGCGCTGGCGGGACAAGAAAGACGTGTGCCTCATGAGTACAGTCCATAACACCTCCACTGCCATGGTCCACACAAGAGGTGGGAAAGACACCATGAAGCCACAACTGGTCATCGACTACAATTCCACCATGGGAGGAGTCGACAGAGCTGACCAGGCGATGACATTCTATCCGGCGATGCGGAAGCAGCAAAAAAAATATTATAAAAAAATATTCCGCCATCTCTTGGAACAATGCCTGTGGAATGCCTTTGTACTCCACAAAAAAATGAGTGACGGGCCTCTTGTTCATGCAGACTTTGTGTGGAAGGTGGCGCAACGGATTTTCGAAACAAACCCGCCATCCGTTTCTGGGAACAGATCTGGGCGTCGTGCCAGTGTAAACCCTGGACGCCTAACTGGTCGCCACTTTGTGGACTTCGTTCCACCAACGGACAAAAAGGCAGCACCTACGAGGATGTGCGTGGTGTGCTGCTCAAAGCACGATGGCAAGGGCAAGAAAGTCCGCAAGGAGACCCGATATCATTGCCCGGACTGTGACGTGGGTCTGTGTGTCGTCCCGTGCTTCAAAATCTACCACACACAGGATGTGTACTAATTTTTGCGTTGTTTGACAGGTTTCATGTATTATTTTATTTTATTACATTTTATTATTTATTATTCAATAAGAGTAGTCATTATTGAATAAATTTATTTTTTTTAATGATAATTCATGATTTTATGTGTCATACTTTATCACATCTCAGAGGTCTACTAGAGTCTTCTTTGATCAGGTAATTACTAAGAATTGCAGCCCTACTGTACATAACACAAAATTTCCATAAAAAAAAAATGTAACGCTTTTAGCATAAAATTCCAGAATTATTCGTAACGCCAGGGAGGTTAACCTCCCACGTAAAACCTGGAAAATTCCAGCACACCTTGCAGATACACAGAGAAAAAAGGACAGTTATCTGCCGCCTGGAACAAAGCACTGACTCACTTCCGGGCCCTGAAGTTGCAACCCAAAAAAATGCAGAGAACTAAGCTGTCACGCTATCTCTCACAGGAACAATAAACTTCTCTTATTCACCCACATGCGGACTTGGATCACTTATCTGCAGCTAATCGTATGATAAAAATCAGAAGGTGGCAGTAAGGAATTTGTTACAGAATGAATAGTGTTAAGAATTCGACAAGTTAGGTTTGCTAAAAATAAAGTCCCATAACAGTCACCTAAAATATTACACTGAGCACTAGATTGTCATCATGAGACAAGAGCCATTATCATCTGCTGCCATTAGTAACATGAACCCTTTATCAAAGAACATCTTACTTACATAGGGTGTATTGAAGTACAGCAAAGTCTAGATTGTTTTACATTTGTGTTTTCTTTTTATAACAACCTTGCTGTCACCTTTACCCATTGGTTTCATATTGCAAAGCTATTCTTTCCAGAACCTAGATAAGATATAAGAAGCATGCCACACATCTGGCTCAGGTAAAAAAAAAAATGGCACATACTAAAAACCTGCCAGACCTTCTATTAGTCAATAGGGCCTTTCTGCTTATGTTTTGCATCGCTTATGTAACAGATATATATGCCACAGTTATTGCGTTTCCTTGTTCATAGTAAGAGCAGGTGTGAACAGAGCCTTAGAATAATCTCATTTAGGTTGTGCGCACATAATGAGTTTTTGCTTAAGGCCCTGTCACACAGAGATCGCTAACGAGATCGCTATTGGGAGCGATGTCGTTCTGTGTGACACGCATCAACGATCTGGCCCCTGCTGTGAGATCATTGATCATTACACACTGCTCTGGATCATTCCTGCTTTGTGCTCCTGCTGGGAACGCTACATTGTTGTGTTACTTTCAAAGAAACACTGTATCCATACACAATATCTAGCATTATTGTTTATCAAACTGTGATTATTAACCCTAATTTTTTTAATAAAGGTGCAGCCAACTTTCATTTTTGTGTTTATGTTCCCCCCCCCCCTTTTTAACCCCTTCACCCCAGGCCTATTTTGACCCTAAAGACCTTGGCATTTTTGTCAATCCTGACCACTGACCCTTTATGAGGTAATAACTCTGGAACGCTTCAACGGATCCTAGCGGTTCTGAGATTGTTTTTTTTGTGACGTATTGGGCTTCATGTTAGTGTTAAATTTAGGTCGATCGCTTTTGCGTTTATTTGTGGAAAAAAATTAAAAAATTTGACAAAATTTGAAAATTTAGCAATTTTTAAATTTTTTATTTTTATTCTGCTAAACCAGAGAGTTATGTGACACAAAATAGTTAATAAATAACATTTCCCACATGTCTACTTCACATCAGCACAATTTTGGAAAAAAAAAAATTTGGGGGTAGGAAGTTAAGTGTTTAAAGTTCATCAGCAATTTCTCATTTTTCCAGCAAAATTTACAAAACCATTTTTTTAGTGACCACATCACATTTGAAGTCCCTTTGAGAGGTGTACATGACAGAAAACACTCAAAAGCAACACCATTCCAAAAACTGCACACCTTCCAGCTACTCAAACTACATTCAAGAAGTTTATTAACCCTTCATGTGCTTCACAGGAACTAAAGCAAAGTGAAAACAAAAACTGGACATTTTAATTTTTCTTATAAAAATGTTCTTTTAACCTCAATTCTTTAATTTTCACATGGGCAATAGGATAAAATGGATCCTAAAATGTGTTGGACAATTTCTCCTGAGTACAGTGATACCTCATATGGGGTCATAAACCATTGTTTGGGCACACGGCAGGGCTCAGAAGGGAAGGAGCGCAATTTGACTTTTGGAGCTAATTTTTAAACAGTGGTTCATGACCACATATGAGGTATTGATGTACTCAGGAGAAATTGCCCAACAAATATTAGGATACATTTTATCCAGGTGCTCATGTGAAAATGAAAAAATTTAGGCTAAAAATTTTTTTTTTGTGAAAACAAAAGTACTTTTTCATTATTACGGATCAATTTGTGAAACATCTGGGAGTTCGAAGTGCTCATCACCCATTTAGGTATGTTTCCTGGGGGGTCTAGTTTCCAAAATGGGGTTCGCTTGTGAGGGAGCTCCAATGTTTAGGCACACAGGGGCTCTCCAAACGCAACATGGTGTCCGCTAACAATTTGAGCTAATTTTCCATTCAAATTGTTAGCGGACACCATGTCGCGTTTGGAGAGCCCATGTGTGCACCTGTGGGTTGAAAGTGGTCACTATGCATCTAGACAAGTTCCTTGGGGGTCTAGTTCCCAAAAAGGGGTCAATTTGAATGGAAAATTAGCTCAAGTTGTTAGCAGACACTATGTTGCGTTTGGAGAGCCCGTGTGCTTAAACATTGGAGCTCCCTCACAAGGGACCCCATTTTGAAAACTAGACCCCCCCAGAGAACATATCTAGATGGGTGGTGAGCACTTTGAACCCCAGGTGTTTCACAAATTGATCCCTAAATATGAAAAAGTACTTTTTTTTTTTCCACAAATTTTTTCTTTTTTCATTTTTACGGATTAATTTGTTAAGCACCTGGGGGTTCAAAATGGAGGTCATTTTCGTAACCAGCACACCAAATTACATAAAAGTCAGTGAAAACGTCTCTTGTGTTTTTCCAAAAATTCACTTTTGCAGGGTATGTGTTATTAGTGGACACCATGTTGCATATAAAGAGCCCCTGTGTGCCTAAACATTGGAGCTCCCCCACAAGTGACCCCATTTTGGAAATAAGACCCCCCAGGGAACTTATCTAGATGCATAGTGAGCACTTTGATCCCATAAAAAGGAAAAATTACTTTTTCACAAAAAAATCTTTTTTTTCCCTTTTACGGACTAATTTGTGAAGCACATGTGGGTTCAAAGTGCTCACTATGTATCTAGATAAGTCCCTTGGAAGGGCTAGTTTCCAAAATGGATTCACTTGTGGGGGAGCTAATTTTCCATTGAAATTGTTAGCGGACACCATGCGCATAAGTAGAACCCGTGTGCCACCAGCACAAGGGCAACTGGAAGAGTTGGGGTACAGCACCAGAAAATGCCGCCTCTAATGAATGCGCTATTTTCTTGGGTGGCTGTGGGTTGCAATTTGCAGCGTGGGGGCCCACAACATTTGGGTCTCTCTACGCTGAGGATTCCAGCCCACCAGCTGCCAAGTTGTACCTGGCTGGCTACCAAAAATACAGGGAAGGCCTTTTTTTTTTATTTCTAGAATTCTAGAAAAAGAAATGACGTGGGGCTCCGCCATATTTTTGGTCCAGCCAGGTACAACTAGGCAGCTGGGGGCTGGAATCCTCAGCATTGAAAGGCCCAAGCGTTCTGGGCCCCCCATGCTGCGAATTGCAGCCCGCAGTCGCCCTAGATAATGGCGCATTCATTGAAGCATCAACTTCTGGCGCTGCATCCGGCTCATCCAGGGCCCTGGTGTGGTGGCTCACTGGGTAATAATTGGGTTAGGGCCATCTTTGTATTATCAGCTGGCCCTAAGCCCGAAATTCATGGGGTCACGCCAATATTAGACATGACCACATGAATTTATAGTAATCAGATTAAAAAAAAAACACAAGACAGAAAAAGATTTTTATTAGAAGTAAAACAGAACACAATTAGCGACTCCATCTTTATTAAAGAAAAGAACCCCCCCCCCCTCCGACGTAGTCCAGGGTCGAGGGTCATGCAACATCCAATCCGGATCCAATATCAACTGATCGGGTTGCCGGCCAGTAAACCAATCAGATGATCAATGTCAGGTTCAAGGACCTGAATGAGATGACAGATCAGCTGATTGTTTGCAGGTAAATAATCAGCTGATGTGTCATCAGTAAAAACCATACTCACCTCTGCAGACACGTCCGATCAGCTGCAGCACCTCCTGGTGTGTGTGTGTAAAAAGGTGGTAGACCAGGTTGGGGACATCAGTACAAAAGGGGACTAGCATGGAGCACATTACTACACTACGGGGGCCAGGATGTGGACATTACTATTAAAGAGGTCCAGGATGGGGACATTACTACAAAAGGGGTCCAGGATGGGGGACGTCACTACAAAAGGGGACCAGGATGGGGTCTTCAATACAAAAGGGTATCAGGATGGGAGACGTTACTATCAAAAGGATCAGTATTGGGACATTACTACAAAAGGGGAATCAGGATGGGGACATACCTACAAAAGAGGACCAGTATGGGGGACGTCACTACAAAAAGGGGATCAGTATAGGTGACATACTATATATGATGACCAGGATGGGGGCATTACTACTAGATGGGGGTCAGGATGGGGACATTACAACAAGAAGGGGACCAGGATGAGGAACATTACTAGAAGAAGAGGGCCAGGAAAGGGGACATTCCTACAAAAGGGGATCAGGATGGGGCATTACTACAAAATGAGGACCAGAATGAGGGCATTATTACAAAAGGGAACCAAGATGGGGACATTACTACATGAGGACCAGGATGGGGACATTACTATAAGATTAAGCCCAGGGAGAGAACATTACTACAAGAAGGGGATCAGTATGGGGACATTAGTAAAATATGGGGACGAGGATGGGGACATTACTACAAGATGGGGATCAGGATGGGGACATTACTACAATATTGGGACCAGGATGTGGGATATTACTTTAGGATGGGGACCAGGATGGGGACATAACTACAAGAAGGGAACCACGGTGGGGACATTACTAAAAGATGATGATCAGGATTTGGACATTACCTCATTGAGCAAAAAATTCTGGTATTACTAAAAATGTCACAGTCCTACAAGCAATGCGGTCCCCCGACATCAATTTTTTCTGTGTGCGGCCCACCAACCCAGCCAAGTTTGAGACCCCTGACCTAGACCCCTTACAAACATAACCTTATACACTAATGTGCTGGTGTAGAATGTGTGCTGCAGATTTTTGACATAAAAAATCTGCACCATGTTTCAAAGATCCGCACAGATAAGTTAGTGGTCTCTTGGTGCATTTTTGCTGTGTTTTTTTCATGCAGATTTTGAAAGAAAGAAAAAAAATAACAAAAAAGGGATTCAAGATGTCATAATTTGACGTGGGGTTCCATTGTATTTTTGGTCACCAGCCCAGGTACAGCTGGCAGGTACAGGCTGCCACCCAAGCACAGCTACCTTGTTTTACCTGGCTGGTAGTCAAAAATACAGGGGAACCCATTTTTTTTTTAAATACTTGAAATTATTTAAAACAAAAATATTATGTGGGGTATCACCATATTTTTGGTTGCCAGCCAGGTACTAGGCAGCTGTGAGCTAGGATCATCAGCTTGGGGAGGCCCAAGCATTTTGCCCCTCCTCCCTGCCAGCAAATTGCAGCCTACAGCTGTCCAAGAAAATAGAGCATTAGTAGAAGCGCCATTTTCTGGTGCTGTACCTGCCTCTTCCAGCTGCCATGTGGGGTTGGCAGACTGGGTAATAAAGCATTAACATCTAATATATAAAGCTGAATGTGTGTGGTGTTGTGTATGCGTGTGTGTATATCCGGGATTGGCATCTGCACCATCGCAACTACAGCCACAAACTTTTGCACAATCACACGTCTGGACCCCGAGAGGTCATAGGCTATGTTGTGAGGCGAAATTTTAACCCTGCGTGTTCCAGTTAACCAAACAATTTTGCCCCTATCTACATAATGGGGAAAAAGTGAAACGGAAAAGTGTTGGTGGAAAATCGACAGATGTCAGCTATAGCCAAAAATTTTGCACAGTCACATGTCTGGACCCCGGAGCGTCATAGGCTATGTTGTCAGGCGAAATTTTAACCCCGCGCATTCCAATTCACCAAACAATTTTGCCCCTATCTACATAATGGGGAAAAAGTGACAGTTACCAGTTGACAGTTGTGAATGAGACTAACAGCACATACCAGCATATAGTCACTAAGGTGGGGCCCCAACATGAGATATTCACCAAGCACGGGGACATGTATACACATCACATGAACACAAAGAGTAACAGCAAGTGTATAGTCACTAAGGTGCAGCCCCAACATTGGATACTCAATACGCACCCGAACAAACACACACACACCACAAAGACACACACAACACAGACACACACACACACCCCCAAGGGGACACACACACCTATAACGACACATGCACTCACCCCACAGGGACACACACACCACAAAGACACACAACACAGACACACACACCACACAGACCCCCCCACAGGGACACACACACATAGCCACCCTATAGGGACTCATGCACTCACCCCACAGGGAAACACACACCACACAGACACCCCCCCCCCCAGGGACACACACACATACACACCATATAGGGACAACATGCACTCACCCCACAGGGACACAACATACACACACCCCAGGGACACACACCACACAGACAGACACAGATGTGCACAAATCACCTCACACAACTCACCTCATACGTGTGCTATCTTTAATTTCCAAACAAAACATCTGATTAAAAACTGCAAATGTGCAACACATGTGCCATATAGGAATTAAGGCAGATGTCAGTCACATGAGCTGTCTATTATGTGTATGTGTGAGGTAACATACTGCCCGGCCAGGGGGAGGGTTTACTGTTGGCTGGAGATTTATTAGGCTGCCTATAACAACCAATCACAGCTCAGCTTCTATTTTCTTACAGGTCATTAATATGACATATTCAAATTCTATTTTGTTATAGCTAACATCAGTTATTTATTAACCCAGGCGTAGCCGGGTACTACAGCTAGTCAGTTATATATTGCTAGCTAGTTATTAGCCGAGGTTCTTAATATCAGGACAATGTTAGACCCGGCCATTGTGAACCTTAAAATAAATAGTAAGCAATACACTACTCTGAGAAAAATAATTTATTTGAAAAAATGAACACAAATACATCCCTCTTCTGCCATCTTTATTAACCCACACAAACCCTCCACAATCCTCTGCGACCTGATCACTCATATAATCTACTTCAAAGCATCAGCACTGTACTGGATTATGTGCGTCAGAGCCGCGCGCAGCTCTGACACTTTGCCTTGCTCGCCATGCATCCAGCATGGTGCACAATACTTTCCATAGACAGGTGAAACGGGTGTCGTCATGGCAACGACCCAGTGTTATGATGGCAGCATTTGGGTCCCCGTGATCACGTCATGGGGGTCTGATCGCTTGGGAGAGGAATGCGATACCTCTTACTGCCTCCTAAATGCTGCAATCGATAATGATTGCATTGTTTTGGTGGTTAAACTGCCAGGAGCGGCCTGGCACTGCTCTTGGCAATGAGAGCTGGGTCTCAGCTGCAGACCTAGCGGTAAACGTGCAGGACCAGCTACAGTGCCTGCAAATTCACCGGGACATACTACGTCCAATGTCAGGAATGCAAAAGGTTTCCTGGACGTACCCAGTACGTCCAATGTCGCACACAGGTTTAGTTAGGACTCAAAAAACAGAACAATAATCACCTCAGTGTTGCCTTCACACATCTGTGTGTCCGAGTCTGTGGACAGTTCACACTCGGTATCTGGCCTCTCTCTTTAATACTTCAATCTACTGCCATTAGCCCTTCATTACAGCCTAAACTGCCATATTAACAAAACAAAAAAAAGTGCTGCATTTTTTGTCTGCAATGACAAAGTCTGACAAATTGTAGTTTTACATAAGCAAGTGAGGAACTTTATAATCGTGCAGCTGACACAAACACGTAGGAAATTACGGAATATTAGTCAGTTGAATAGTTGTTTGTTCCAGGAAGCAAATTATGCACAATAATAAAAAATAAAATCTACGTTAAGACCTATTAGAGGCACAACATTTTAACAGAAAGTCTAATGACATCACATCAATTACATAAATGTAGGCCACATGAATCAACAGTAGTACAGATCTGAAAGCTAGGAGTAACATGTAACATCACCTCAATGACTAACCTAATCTATCATCTCCGAACCACTGAGACGGAGGACAATTTGGATTTTAAGATGACAACACCTGTATTTCTAAGTTGAAACAATGAGTCAAACTAGCCAAGGCTGGACAAAAATGGAAATAAGACGACTTGCACAGCAAACAACAAACCTAACCGGTTTGCTGATGAATCTTGTTCTAGTATCTGATAAAAAAAAAAAAAAGTGAGATATTAAACCAAGCAGTATGGAGATAGGAGAAATAGCTGTTGGCTAAAAAGACTTATACTACCTAAGTCCATGTTCATACTTGCAGTACAGTTTCCTTTTTTTATCAAAAGAACAATGCATTCCATGATCTGGTTACACGATGTGACGCCCGTCCGCTGCAAACAGCTGAGCTGCTGGCAAGGCAGCAACCAGAAGAAACTCAGACCCTTAACCCCTATAATGGGATTTGGAATTACAGCAGAGCCCATGAGGTAGCTGCCTATAGGTGAGCAGCAGACCGGAGCTGGGAGGTCACCAGGAAAGGAACAAGACTAGGAGGTCAGGGAATAGACAAAATCAAGATCCTAAAGTGTGTTCAGAAGGCAGGATCAAAACCGGGAGGGCAGCAAAAGCACAAAATCGTCAAGCGGTAGAAGGGTCAAAATCCAGGCAAAGGCCAGAATCAACATAATACAGCACAAACTAGATCACTGGAAAACCAAGAATATATCTGGCGGTTTTGCAGGACAGGCCCCAAGGTGTTTGAAGGGTGCGGTTCACTCTCAGAGGTTGCAGTCACAGCCTGATGACCTCATCCACACCGCCCTACAACCAGGCAAGATGGTGATGCATGTCTGGTACCAACAACCCCAATTATGATAGAGGAAAGAAGCCAGCGCTTACCAGATGCCTCTGCAGGGACCTCTCTCCTGTCACCAGCATCGCCCACAGGAGGAGCATGGGAATTTCCAGTGACAGAGGCAGGAATCAAAGGAGTAAGTCCTCATGAGGACATGGACCCCCATCACTGGCATTATTAGCCGAAGGAATCGAGAGCCGCCTAGAGGCTGGGACACGGATATCAGTCACGAGTCTGACAACGACATGACAGTAACCCCTCCTTCTCCAAGAGGGGCCTTCGGTCCCTCAAATCCCAGCTTGTTGGGGTTAAGGAGATGAAACTTCCTGATCAAAGCCTTGGCGTGGATGTCACTGGCAGGCACCCAGGACCTCTCTTCCGGACCATAACCCCTCCAGTGCACAAGATACTGCAGTGATCCTCTCACCAAACTGGAGTCAAGGATCCTTTGTACGTCATATTCCAAAGCACCCTCAATCAAAACCTGAGGAGAAGGGGTCTGGACAGGATGAACCAGAGATCGGTATAATTTGAGAATGGATTTATGGAATACCTTGGGTAGCTTAAATGATTGAAGGAGCTTCAGACGAAAGGCTACAGAGTTAATCACCTCAACTATTTCATACAGACCAATAAACCTGGGACCTTGTTTGGCGGATGGCACTTTGAGCTTAATATTCTTTCTAGATAGTCAAACTTTGTCCCCAACTCCCAGGTCCAGGCCTTTAGAGCGCCTTTTATTAGCAGAGGAAGCCCGACTACACCATGTTCCAAATTATTATGCAAATTGGTTTTAAGTGTCATAGGGTTTTTTTTTTCAATGAAACCAATTGATAGTATTGTGTCTCAGGGTTCTTTGGATCACTGAAATCAATCTAATACCTGTGATAATTAGTTTGGAAGGTGAGCGAAAACTGGATGTTCCACAATATTAAGCAGGCCGAATCTCTCTGCTGCCGAAAAGCAACAAATAGTACAATGCCTTGGACAAGGGATGAAAACATTAGATATTGCACGAAAACTTAATCATGAGCATCATACTGTGAAGAGATTTGTGGCCAATTCTGAACACAGACGTGTTCATGCAGATAAAGGCATAATGAGGAAGGTTTCTGCCAGGCAAGTTCATCGATTTAGAGAGGCCTTACAAACCAGCAAACAGATATTTGAAGCTGCTGGTGCCTCTGGAGTCCCTCAAACATCAAGGTGTAAGATCCTTCAAAGGCTTGCTGTGGTTAATAAACCTACTATTCGGCCACCCCTAAACAGTGCTCACAAGAAGAAACAGTTGCACTGGGCCCAGACATACATGAAGACTAATGTTCTAACAGTCTTATTTACTGATGAGTGCCAAGCAACCCTGGATGGTCCAGATGGATGGAGTAGTGGATGGTTAATGGATGGCCAACATGTCCCAACAAGGTTGCGATATCAGCAAGGAGGTGGAGTTGTCATGTTTTGGGGCAGAATCATTGGGAAACAGCTGGTAGGCACCTCTAAGGTTCCTGAAAGTGTGAAAATGACCTCTGCAAAGTATATAGAGTATATCTGATTGAGAACTTTCTTTCATGGTACAAAAAGCAAAAACGTGCCTTGAGGAGCAAAATCATCTTCATGCATGACAATGCACCATTTCATGCTGCAAAGAACATCTCTAGAATACCTGTGTCATTGGCTGCTTTTCGCTGATTCCAATATTTCACCGATAGGTGAGGTTCTTGTGGTCAGAAATTACTGTGATCATATGTTTGGCACCTTCGAGGAAACGGTGCCATTCCTCTAAGGCCCATTTGACTGTCAACAATTTCCGATTACCGATATCAATTTTTCTCAACAGATGAAAACGTTCAGGCAAAGAAGGCACACTGACGAAGTTGAGTGAGAGATGCAGTACCTTGTGAGAGCACTGCTCCCACTCCAACTTCAAAGGCATCCATTTCTACAATGAAGTGGCGATCCAGACCAGGTTGAACCAATACTGGATCAAAGGAAAAATATTCTTTTAACATAGAAAACGCAAGAATAGCTTTAGGCTTCCAATTAATCATGTCCTCTCCTTTCCTGGTCAAATCAGTGAGCTGTTTGGCCATCTTGGAAAAATCGTTAATAAATTTATGGTAACAGCAAAACCCAAAAATCGCTGCAGTGCTTTTAGAGATTTAGGTTGTACCTATTCCTTAATAGGGTGATGAATCTTAGAGGGATCCATATGGAAACCTTTAACCGACAAAATATACCCCAGAAAACTTACCTCCTCAACAAAGACAACACATTTCTCTAGTTTGGCAAATAAAGAATTCTCTCTGAGTCTCTGGAGTACAGTACGGACATGTTGGACGTGCAACATAAGATCAGAAAATAAATCACGATATAGTTCAAATAAACACCTAAAGACCACTAATATATCTGAAAATATCGTTAACAAATTTTTGAAAAACTGCAGGTACGTTAGTGAGCCCGAATGGCATTACTAAAAAAGTGGCCCAGGGGTGTGTTAAATGCAGTCTACCACTCATCTCCTTTTCTTATATGAATAAGGTTATATGCCCCCCTGAGGTAAAGTTTGGCAAACCAACGGGCCCCCCAACAGCTGATTATAGAGATCAGGGATGAGTGGAAGTTGATACTGGTTTTTCACAGTGATCGCATTTTACTAACGATATTCAATGCAAGGTTTCAGACCACCAACTTTCTTTTCCACAAAAAAGAACTCAGTGTCTGCTGGGGAGGTGGACGGTCTAATAAACCCTTTTCGCAGACTGTCTGCTATATAATCTTACATGGCCTGATGCTCTGGACCAGAGAGATGATATATTCTCCCCTTTGGGAGACGAGAATCAGGTATCAAGTCAATGGGGCAATCATAAGGTCTGTGTGGGGGTAATTCTTCTGATTCCACTATAGAAAATACATCCTCAAAATTTCTGTAAGCAAAAGGTACATAGGGAGGCGTGAACTTAACTTGGTTCACTGATAGCAACATACATTTATCCTGAAACTCTGGGCTCCAGTGCACTAGATCACCGAGGTGCAGTCTATGACTGGATTATGTTTACATAACCATGGCATGCCCAGGATCACTGCAGACGACACATTATTATTAACAAATAAATGACACATTTTCAACATGCAATGACCCCATCAGCATTAACATTCCTTAGTGACAAACTCCACTCCGCCCTGGACGAGAGGTATGTCATTAACCGCAGTGGTTTTTATGCGAGCACTAAGCCTTAGTAGTCGTACTGCAAGATTTCTTGCCACCTGGCCATCTATAAGATTTCCTTCTGAGTTACTATCTATATAAGCCTCCAGTCACACAGATTTCTTAAGGTAAGATAAGCAAATAGGTAATAAAACTTTGGCCACATCAGTAGGCAATACATGGGCATGGCAGATGGCTAGATCCGCCTTGGTGCTGGCGTCCAGGGGGTGAAGACTTCTGGCATCCAGAGCTCTCACAGAGGAAAACAGATTGTGTCTTGTACTGAATCTTAGTGGATGATGATGATGGACTGAGCAATGCAGTGTCACGGCAATAAATAGTTAATATTTTATATAAGTTTATTGAAGTCATTCAGAAATCTTCCAACAGCATGTTTATATAAATCCTTGCACTTTCCTCTAGTTATCTCTTCTCCTCTTTTTTTTTTCCTCCCCTCCTCTGGAATTTCTCTGTCTCAGATTCTATATAATGTTTTGATTTAGATGTAGCAGTGCTGAAGCTCTGTCAAGATGTTCCCGTATCGAATGTACTAACCAAGGTTAAACTGAATTGCTAACTAACAAACGAAATATGAATGTTCTCTTCAGAATAAAATGCAACACCCCTTTAATATCCCTTTAAGGAGCCGTATAAAAACTGGCTACCCCTCCCTTAATAAAGGTCTTTGTCATTAAGCTCTACTTTGACTTACTGTCAGCGTGGTTCTTTTCGGTGGCGTGCACACAGTTAGACAAAGCATTAATTTGGTGGCAGACACTTAAGAGGACATCCCACCCGAAAGGTGTGAAGGCTTCCATGACAGTAGAAACAGGTGCAGAAGAGAAGTAATCGGTAGCAGAATCAGGACAGAGAAAAAAAATCCAGGGAAATAAGTTTTTTTACTAAGTCCATGAAAAAATGGGAATGCCACAAAAAAAAAAAAAAAAAAAAAAAAAAAAAAAAAAATAAAAAGGAGGAAATTTAGTGGAAAAAAAAACAAAACAAATCAGGAAATGTAAGGTAAGGGTTCTCCACTTCCTTTGTAAAGGACCTGTTCTGATGTCACAGCCCAGTGACCAGGAGGGAGGCAGCCTGTGTGTGATCTGACACACCCACAGGAGGAACCCAGTTCATCAGACACTCCCCATGGCTTTTTTAACCACCTGTAAAGCACAGTAATGCATTTCCTGAACTTGTGGAACCTCAAGTCCCAGCAAAAGTATCACAAAATATGCTGAACTACAAGTCCCAGTATAGATATGTGCAATGCAGCAAGCTCTGCATCACACTTATATTATAATATATATTTAGGTATACCGAATTCGCAGGCAACTCAGGTACCAGCACGACGGGCACTTGCAACAGTATTTATTGAGAAAAATTTAAAACACAATAGTTTCTACAAAGACATCTAAAATCCTTACTTCTGCTATTCTAGAATTCTGGTAATACTGGCCTGTTTGCTTGCTCATCCCGACAGAAGTGTCTACTTCCCCGCTATAAGTACCACTCCGCTGCTTCCTTCTTTCCCCTAGCCACGTAACGCCACCACCAATCACGGGGCAGACTGTTTGACCTAGATCAACTGGGTCATGAAGGGAGCCCAAAACGGCGCATGGGCCCAGACCTCCGGATTTACAAAAAATAAAAAAAACTGACACACACCCCAACCAAATTGAACTTGACAGCTCAGAGCTGCAACAAACCTGAAAAAGTTTTGCCCACTTTAAGTTACAACCTTCCACATTTAGGATTCAATTCAAAATATAAAGTATAAAGTTTTGTACATCAGCACTAGTGGGACCAAGCAGGAGTTGGAATGTAATTTACCAAGGATATTTATTATTTAAGAAATAAAAAATTTGAAAGTTTTTTGGAAAAACGTAATTTATTCAACCCTTTTTTCAGTATACATTTTTAGCGCTAGCAATTTGGTGCAATTTAAGCTGCAAGTGCTTGGGGGGTACTATTCTTCTGGTTGACATCAATGTGACCATGCTTCCCTTGCCCTAGCTACACATTTGGCTGTGAGTGTGGAGAGGTTTTTTCTCGTTCCATATGCATATTTGAACTCTTTACATTTCATTAGATTAGTATTATATTATCATTCTATTATAATACCTGGATAGTTTATTTTTAACCATTCCATTTACATATCTCAAGTTGAATCATTGATTACTAAGAAAACCTGTCCCATTCGAAGGTTTTTGGCCACTTGAACTCCAACTTTTCCACTTCAGATGGACTTATTTGGACTCTAACGTATAAATTTTTGAACAATCAACACACTGTCCAGTGCGTGAAGGGAAAAGACAGCCCATTACCATGATTTTCAAACCTTTTATGACAAGTAGAAGGTGGGGATGCATGTGTAGCTACCCTACTATGTATTTGTGGCCAGTCAGTTTGGTTTCATACTGCCAAGGCGCTTATTTCAATGTTTGGGACATCAAGTGCTGACATTCTGGCTGTGCACTTGCAAAACCTTTTTATTGATATTTGAGAAGCTGTTTTTGCACTTCAAAGGAGTTTTGGCAGTGTCACGATTGTATTCCGTATGGACAGTACTTGCCTTCTACACTGGATCTCTGCGTTATCAGTAACCATTCCATTTAGGTGCTATTGCGTTCTGTTTCACTTGTTCTTGTGAAGAAAACTTCAAACTGTCGAGTTCAGTCGTTTGCAGCTCCAACAGGCCCAGATGCGTCCTGTACTTGCTACGTGTTAATCCTTGTTCTTATTTTTTCCTTTTTCCGCGGCTAAGTATAGCAGGCCTACCATGACTGCCACACCATATTGACAGTGGAATGTTGAGGTGATGTCGGGAATGCGTTTACGACAAACCTTGTTTTGCATTGTGGCCAAAAAGTTCAAGTTTGGTTTCATCTGACCAGAGCGCCTTATTCCACATGTTGGGTGTGTCTCCCATGTGGCTTGTGGCAAACTTCAAGTGAGACTTTTTATTGATATCTTTGAGAAATGGCTTTCTTCTTGCCACTCTTCCATAAAGGCTAGATTTGTGCAGTGTACGACTGATTGTTGTCCTATGGACAGACTCTCCCTCCTCAGCTGTAGATCTCTGCAGTTCATCCAGAGTGATCATGTGCCTTTAGGCTGCATATCTGATCAGTCTTCTCCTTGTTCGAGATAAAACTTCAAACTGTGGAGTTCAGCTGAGGAGCAGCTGAAGTTTGCTGCCAAGCAGGGCAGGCGGACCTGTACGCATACGGGACTGTGTATATCCTTTGTTGTTTTTGTTTTGCCTTTTATGCCAGCGAGGCTAAGTTTGTTCTGTACTAAAGCCTGCCGGGTTTATGCGGTAACAATAAAGTGGCAGTCGAAAATCGTTCCTGTTTCTACTTCTCACTGCAGCCGAGCGAGTCGTCTTGCCACAGTTGGTGGAGAATGCAGGCATCAATCCCTAGGAACCTGTGTAGCTGCCACAAGAAACGGAATAGTAGCAGAGCTGCATAGAAAGACTGCTGGGAGCAGAAGACCGAAGGACCTTAAACCACAGGACCTTAGGCGATGTCACCATCACATGATCCGGCCATCCAGGAAATGCTGGTCCCTGCTTGGTGAGCAGTAATACATCACAGGCTGGAGATCCAGGTTGTACGGGCAGTACAACTAGGAAATATTAGTGGTAATCTATCCCCTCACTAGACCACCAGGTATTACCCATTTTTTTTCGTTTCTCGTTTCAGCTAGAGAAGCCTGGCAGCATGTAGGAGCTCCTAAAACACCTGCTGCAGAGCAGCCAGCAGCACCAACATGTGCAGAGCCAGCAGAGCATGCAACAGCTGCACCAGGAAATGACCAAACCGTTGCAACAACAGATCCAGTTGCAGCACAAAGTGCAGCAGCAATGCTACCAGGAGCAGTAGCAGCAGATACATCTTCTCGCTGACATTATCCAGTGAAGAGCGTCCACCCCACTCCCGGGGTCGACTGATGACTCACATGTCAGGAAGGCAGTAAGACGTGCGATGCAAAAGATGACCCCGGGGATGATGTTGAGGCATTCTTGACTGTGTTTGAGAGGGTAGTGGAGAGGGAGATGTTGCCACCGCAGCAGTGGGCGGAGATGCTGGCCCCCATTTAACCGGTGAACCCCAGAAGGCCTACTATGACCTGGCACTTCAGGACGCACAGGAGTATCCTAATTTGAAGGCAGAGATATTGGGTTGCTCCGGAGTGTCAATGGGGGTCAGAGCGTAAAGCGTCCACCACTGGGAGTATGCGGGCGACAAACCCCCTCACTCTCAGATATTTGACCTATTACATCTAATCCAGGAATGGCTGCAGCCCAAGACTGCCTCTCCTGCCTAGATGGTGGAGCGTGTGATAATGGACAGGTTCATTCATTCCCTACCCAGGCCAGTGCAGTCCCGGGTTGCGCAGGGAGATCCTTGGAACGCTGATGACTCGTGGGCTTGATAGAGAGAACCAGGTGACGGAAAAGTCCCTGGGAAAACCAGAAACCATAAATAATACTCAAACAGGGGGTTTCCCAATCCCACTGATGGGCCGGCAAAGTCTGCTGAGGCGGAGGAGATATGTCGGCGGTGTCGTAACCCTGGGCACATAGCCGCTAGGTGTCCTACTTTTCCCGAGACGATGACTACAGACTCAGCAGACAGTGCTCCTATTATGCCTATCTGGTCTGTAGTGTGGATAGTCATCTAGTGAGGGGCCGCAGGTGTGTGCCACGTCTATGAATTGAGGCCGGGTGCTGGGACTGTTGGACTCCTGGTGACATTAATCAGTGCTACCCTACCCCATCAGCTGATCGCGTCCAGAACTATGGACGTCCACTGCATACATGGGGATGCCAAGAAGTATCCTGTGGCCAGGGTGACCATGGAAACAGACTGCGGTGCTCAAACCCACAAGGTTGGGGTGGTCATGGACCGGATACATCCAGTTATACTGGGCTGTGATTTTCCGTTATTTTGGGACGTGCGCAGAAGCCAGGTCCTTGGGGAAGCCCCGATGAAGCCTGAAGGGAAGAAGTTTCATCTGTGCTTCCTTGCTGGCGATGAGGATGACATCCCTGAGTTAGATGTATCCGGAGAGAACTTTGGGACTGCTCAGTGACGTCAAGATTGGGACCTTACACTAAAGGGGGCGTTTCACCAGGTTACTGTATGTAATGGGGTTGCCCAATAGCTGGGGGCCGATACCAGGTTCCCCCATTTCGCAGTACAGGGCGAGTTGCTATATCGTGTGGTTAAACTAAGAGGCAGTGAGATAGTAGAACAGCTGTTCATGCCTGGGCCATACAGAAGGAGAGTATTAGATATGGCTCACTCACATGTTCTAGGGGGACACCTAGGGGTTGAAAAAAACACGCAGGAGAGGATTTTGAGATTTTACTGACCGGGGTGTTAACATGAAATTCTCAACTATTGTAGGTCCTGCCCCACCTACCAAACAACCGCTCCCGCTTTCCACTGCCGAAGCACCTCAGTTCTACTACCTGTGATAGAAATTCCCTGAGAGGATTGCCATGGACCTTGTGTGCTCGGTGCCACCAATATATCCTGGTCGTCAAGGACTATGTGACCCGTTACCCCTAAGGAACTCGTTCAGTAAAAGTATAGCCCGAGAGCTGGTCCATATCTTTACCCAAACGGGGCTGCCAAAAGAGATTCTGACAGACCAAGGAACCCCCTTCATGAGCAAAGTAATGAAGGAGCTTTGCAGAGTTCTTCAGATAGCCCAGATTCGGACCTCGGGTTATCATCCGCAGACAGACGGCCTGGTGGAACGCTTCAACAAGACCTTAAAGGCAATGCTCAGGAAAGTATTGAAAAAAGATCGGCGAGACTGGAACTACCACCTGCTCCCATTCCTACTTTTCTCCATTAGAGAAGTTCCTCAAACCTCCACGGGCTTCTCGCAATTTTAGCTCCTATATGGGCGACATCCAAGAGGTCTCCTGGACATTGCCAAGGAAATCTGGGAGGCTGAGGTCACACCGCACCGGAGTATCATCGAACATGTCACTCAGTTATAGGAAAGAATGTCACAGGTGATGCCCATCGTGAAGGAACATCACCTCCGGGCGCAGAAAGCCCAGGCTAGAGTGTATACCCGATCGGCGAGACCAAGACAGTTTCAGCCTGGGGACCGTGTGTTGGTGCTAACCCCCACCGTCGAGAGCAAGTTCCTGGCCAAATGTCAAGGGCCGTATGAGGTGGTGGAAAAAGTCAGTTAGGTCAATTATAAAATCCACCAGCCCGGCCGAAGAAAGGCGCACCAAGTATACCACGTGAACTTGCTCAAGCCGTACCGGGACCAGGAATCTGCCGAAACTCCTTGCTTGGGGGCCACTCTTGAAGGCAGTGTGGAGGACGTCACTACAGCGGAGACCCTATCACCAGCCCAAAAGCATCACCACTCTTGACCTGACGAAGGGTTATTGGCAGATCCCCCATGTCCCAGATGGCCAAGGAGAAAATGGCTTTCTCGACACTGGTTGGATGTTTTCAGGACACCATGATGCCCTTTGGACTACAGGGGGCCCCAGCAACCTTCCAGAGGGCTATGGATCAGATCCTAGCTCCCCACAATATGTATGCAGCAGCCTACCTTTACGACATTGTAGTCTTTAGCTCAGACTGAGCTAGTAATCTTCCTAAACTTCAGGCCGTTTTGGATGTTCTTAGGAAGGCACGATTTACTATAAATCCAAGAAAATGTGCCGTTGGGAAAGAGGAGGCCAAATACTTGGGCTATGTCGTCGGCAGAGGCGAAATAAAGTCGCAAGTCAAGAAAGTGGAGGCAATCCAGAACTGGCCTCACCTGCTCTCCAAAAAGCAGGTGACTTTGTAGCCTGTGTGAATGAAAACCTGAAAATGTTCTCCAGCATGTTATGTGTTAATTTCAAAAGGGTGTGTGGTTTTATGGGAATGACGAAGAGGCCGGGACGTCATTCCCCCTACCTCCCCTGAGGGCGTGGCTGAACCACATTCAAAGTTCAGTCCTGGTTTTTTTTTCTGTTGGTGGTGAGGCTGAAGTGTGCAGTCTCCAGACTGTGGAGTTCAGCTGAGGGGCAGCTGAAGTTTGCTGCCAAGCAGGGCATACTTATACGGACTGTGTATATTCTTTGTTGTTTTTGTTTGGCCTTGTTCTGTACTAAAGTCTGCCGGGTTTATGCAGTAGCAATAACCCTGAAGCCGAAAATCGTTCCTGTGTCTACTGCAGCCGAGCGAGTCATCTTGCCACAATATATATTAAAAAAATGGTTGGGCCAGATATAATGTGACGACCGTCCGCTGCAAAGGCTGAGCTGCTAGTAAGGCAGCACCCTGAGAATCTCCGGGACCCTTTACCTCTATACAGGTTGCCAGGAAGGGACAAGACTAAGAGGTCAGGGAATAGACAAAATCAGGATCCAAAAGCGTAGTCAGAAGGCAGCGTCAAAACCAGGAGGGCAGCAAAAGCACAAAATCATCAGGTGGTAGAAGGGTCAAAATCCAGTCAAAAGTCAGAGTCAATATAATACAGCACAAACTAGATCACAGGGAAAACCAAAAATACATCTGGTGGTTTGCAGGACAGGCCCCAAGGTATTTGAAGGGTACGGTTCACTCTCATCCGGACCAACCCTACAACCAGGCCAGATGTTGATGCATGACTGGTAACAACCCCACTTCTGATAGAAGAACGAAGCCAGCGCCTACCAGATGCCTCTGCAGGGACCCCTTTCCTGTCACCAGCATCGCCCACAGGAGGAGCATGGTGATGTCCAGTGACAGAGGCAGGAATCAAAACAGTAAGTCCTGATGAGGACATGGCCTCCTATCACAGACACCCCTAGCCGAAGGAATCCGGCACCGCCTAGTGGCTGGGGCAGGGATAACAGTCCCCAAGTCTGATGGCGATGTGACACACTACCACTAACAACCATCAGGCACAAGTACCTTTAAGGCGATGTGCCGTCGGGGAGTTTTTTTTATCACCTTTTGTCACAACACTGCATGTCTATCCTTCTCCCAGCAAAGTCTATGAGAATTCTGAAGTGCAATGCCAATTATGTTTTTTTTTTCCCTTGCAATTTTGGTGCAGTTTGTTGTCAGGGCAGGTTTGGTGTGTTTTTCAGCCCTTGCAGGCATTGACAATAGTGAAAAAACTCATGACCAAAAAAAAAACCGCACCAAAACCGCAGGTATTTTGAGGTGCGTTTTTCTGCCACAGGGGGGCAAGTTTAGCAGCATTTTTGATGCATAAAATTTCTGCACTCAAAAAGTAGCATTGGCACATAGCCTAATGGACCCCGACAAAGCTACTTGCTGGAGTACAGTTTTTTTCTGTAGCAAAACCTGATCTCTTGGCAGAAAAACAGCTGCCATTTTTTATACATTTTTTGGTCTCCTTTGCTTGTTGTTAAACTTTAGTGTCAACAAAAAAAGAAAAAAAATACCACATGATACAAGTTCCTGTTGAACCGACCCTATTTTTTTCTGTGTCTTCTTAGTGATTGTTCACCACTATCTTCAAGAAACATGGAGAAATGATAGATACAGAGATATAATAGGCAAGTGTATATTAGATAGAAGAATATATGATAGATGTCAAAGGGGTATATAATGCCCCACCCTTTACATATTCTAAGCTTGCACACTTTAAAGCCTTTCATGTGGCTTTATATTAAGAAAGGAAAAAAAAAAAAAAAAAAAAAAGATGGTGTCCCCAATATTTTTCATAGCCAGCTAAGGTAAGGTGACAGCCGCAGCCTGCAGGCTACAGATGGCAGCTTTTCTTAGGCTGGCTTCACACATTCGCGTTTGTGTCTGCATGCAGACGCAAACGCAGGCAACAGCAGCCCACCATAATGTGAATGCAGCAGAGAATCTCTGCATGCGTTCACATTACTATGGTGCCCCGGCAGCCAATCAGCTGCCTCTGAGGGCGGCCGGGAGGAGGAGATCAGCGGCAGAGATCTCCTTCTCCTGGCACAGCTGACCTCCCGCCGATGTCAGCGGGGAGATACAGCTGATCTGACAGCTGTTTAAATCTCCCGCCCTGACACCGGATAGGGTGATATCAGCGTGGGAGATAAGAAACAGCTGATCACTGCTTCAAATCTCCCGCGCTGACATCACCCTATTCGGTGTCAGCGCGGCTGATTTAAACAGCTGTCAGATCAGCTGTATTTCCACGCTGACACCGGCTGTGCATGATCTCCCGGTGGCCGCAGCGTTCTCCTGCGGTGTCATGCAGAGGAGACTGCGGATCCATTAAGATCAATGCATTTGTTGTGCGCTTGCAGGCACTTGCGGATAGAACAAGCGCTGCAAACGCACAAAAAATGCTGCATGCTGCGTTTGAAGCGCGGTCGGAGGGCGCATAAATTATGCGCATCCGAACGCAAATGCGGCCAAACGCAGGCACATGCGTTCCCATGTTAAACATAGGAACGCATGTGCGCAAGCGTTTGGCTGCGTTTGGTGCGCTGCGCTCCAAACGCAAATGTGAAGGCAGCCTTAGGCTGACAATCCAAAACAAATTGCACAATGCTGTTTTTTTTTTTTAAATTATTTATTTATAATTAAATAATAGCGTGGGGTCCCCCCCCCAAATTGGATCACCTGGTATTCTCAGGGTAGGAAAGGCCATGCTTATTGGACTCTCCCCAATATAAAGATAGCAGGCTGAAGCCAAATCTGGCGACTCCATTCGATGTGCCAAACCTGGCTCTGCACCCTGGCCCTTCCCGCTGCCCTGGTGCATTGACAAGCAGGGTATTGGCATTTGGGGTTGATGCCAGCTGTGTAATGTCAGCTAGCACCAAGCGCAGGGGTCAGTAATGTCGAAGCCCTATCAGTTTCCCGATATTGCTAATTTAGTCAATACTAAGAAAAATAAAGACAGCAGAAAAACTCTTATTTGAAAAAAAATACTTGAATACATTCCATCTTTCATCATTTTATTAAAAGAATCCTAAGGCAATGGAAACATCCCCCCCAAACCCCCCCACCCCAAAAATAAATAAAAATCTAAAGTCCAGGGTCTCCGCCATTGTTTGCCATCTGCCGAAGCAAACCTTCAAGACATAAAAGGAGAATTAATAATGAAAGAAAGATAAGGCTGGTTTCACACTACAATTTTTGCAAATCCGATGCGGTCCGATAGAAATCGGACAGCATCGGATCCGAATTTGGCCCCCGTGCAGCCCTATGGGCATCGGACCGAATCGGATGTGCACTGAATGCCATCTTATTTGGTCCGATCCGAATCTGTTCGATTTTATCGGTGCAAAATTCGGAGCATGCTCCGATTTTTGCACCGAAAATCAAATCGGACAAAATCGGATTGGACAAAATCGGATTGGACCAAATCGGATTGGACCAAATCGGATGGCATTTAGTGCACATCCGACCTGACCCGATGTTTTTAAACATGGGGCCCCATGGAGCAGGGTCCGAGGAAACATCTGATGTGTCCTCGGACCCGATTTTACTGTACTGAGCATGCTCAGTACAGTAAATCTGCTCTTAACTAGGAAAGGGTAAAAAAAAAAAAAAAAAAAAAAAAAAAGTATGCTCACCTGTGTCCGAGGCCCCCGTCGTCTCCCGCACGGTCCCGCAGGCTCCTGGTGTCCTCGCGGTGTCCTCCCGATGTCTGCAGAGGTCTTCTTCTAAACAGGACCTGCCGTGACGTCACAGTCACATGACCGCCTGTTACACCATGTTAACAGGTGGTCACGTGATTGTGACATCACGGCAGGTCTTGTTCAGAAGGAGACGACCTCTGCAGACACCGGGAGGACACCGGGAGCCCGCGGGACCGTGCGGGAGACGGGGGCCTCGGGGACAGGTGAGTATACATTTTTTTTTTATCAGCCTGGAGGGAACGATTTTGTGTCAGAATCGGATGCCTATTTGACATCCGATTCCAGGCATCAGAAGGGAGCAGATGCTGTCCGATTTTATCGGACAGCATCGGCTCCCTAAAAAATCTTAGTCTGAAAGTAGCCCAAGAGACACCCTCATTAGCCAATTTATTCCCAATCAAAATCCAAGGCATCCACCGCAGTCCAATGGAAGTCTCGATGTCTCTGTCACCTAGCATTCACCATAGGCTGGGAGAGTAGCCTCTGTCCAACTCCTGGCAGGAGTGATGTCACAAATGTTACCACAGTCACATTCGCAAGGTCACACAGCAGGTATCCCATGAGGGTAACCTGCAGTAACCTCACTGATGTAACCATATGTCACACTCGCTGTCTCTCGCACAATATTGCTGCACTCTGCATGATTCGGAAGTAGGTTTAACAATGTAAAGTGTACAGAATATCAAAACAAAGCTCCACAGACTATTATTCTAAAAAAGATTTCTGGCTTACGTGTAGGTCATACAGTGAGCCAGCCAGTTGGGACTGTGGTGACGTAATTAAGAAAAGGAGAAGAATGGTGCTGGATATCAGCAAGAGCAGCAATACAAAAAAAAAAAATATGAATACACTCAAACTACATTTCATGCATATGCATCGCCCTCAGGGCTGTGGGTTACTCTGGACCGATCCCTGCTGTCTGTTCACAGGGGGGATTTCATGGTAGTGACTGTGGACCAGTTACGCGGCCATGGAGGGACCGCAAATAAAAAGGGGGATTGTAAAAAGCGAAAAATAAATAAAAATGAATATCACTGTGACGCCACCTGTGGTATGCGGCCAGATGTGACCGCCGCTGCTTGCTTCAGCTCCAGGGGATGATTATGGGAAGCTGCAAGGTGATAAGCCCTCTACAGGTAGGGCTAGGTTGATCCCTGAGCTGGTAGTAATAGTTGTTACTGGTGAAGTTGTTGTGAGGTGATGATGGGGATGCACTTTATACTGACCGATGTCCTTTACATCTCCCAGGCTCGACCTCTCCTCAGATGTTGGTCTCCACAGCCATGGACTTTCAATACTCTCACACTTGTTTCAGGTTTAACCAGGTACTCTACTCACTGCTATTAGTTTGCACAGTCACGGTTCCTTTTACAGTGAGCGTACCGGTAGCCAGTCAGTAGCTGGCCTGGTTCACCAAAGCACCCCCTTTCTTTAGCCTTTCCGGGTCTCTCTCCTCAGCACCACTCACTACCTCAGGGACAGCAGTCGCGGACTTCTCAAGAGGGTCCTCTCTCTAAGCCCAAAGTCCTACGTGAGGCTTTTCCTAGGTGTGACGGTCTGTTCGGTTCCGGGCATAGAGACCGTTCCCCTCACCGGTTAATCTGTGGCCGGGGCTTGAAGCTGCCAACCAGTTTTACAGGACCGGTACCCTGTCCGTCGACCCACTCCCTCGGTGTCTCCATGAAGCCAGTCTTCCACCTTGGACTCCTTCTCCTCTACACCTGGTCAGTAGTCTCAGACCCAGTCAGCCATAAGATGACACCGGCTGCCAGGTCCCGGTGTTTTTCTTCTCTTGTTTACAGTCTCTTTTCTGCTGTAAATCTGCTCAGTTCTGAGCCCTCCTTCAACTCCAACCTCCGTCTCCAAAACTGACAATCACTCACTCTGAGGTAAACCACTAACTCCTCCCCCTCTCACAGGTGCCACCTAAGCTCCACCCACCACTCTGCTCTTCCCCACATCTTCCTTGCCTGGCATAAAGTCCTAGGTATAGGAATTCAGGGACGTGTTGGGTGCTTATGGGTTGGGGCGGATGGCTTACCATTCCAGCTGCTGCACTCCTCTGTGGCTACCAGTCCGCAGGGGTGGCACATATATACCAAGGACAACATCTGCAAGAAGTTTGTATGTTCTCCCTGTGTTTGCGTGGGTTTCCTACCTCATTCCAAAGACATACTGATATGATAGGCTCAAAAAAAAAAATTCAGATCTTCACTGCTCGTGTTACATGTATGTTAGCATACCCTAAAACTATGAGGGTTGAATAAAAAGTAATGCCTCCACCATTGTAACTCCTCAGCAGATGGTAGCATTGGTATGTGGCAGGCACTGGTCTGTTCAGTAGATTCTCCCCTACAGCTCCAGTTGGCAGAACGCCTAAGAAATGAACAGTTGTGTTGTTACATTGTAAGGAATGGAACCCAGCACAGATGGTCAGTCAATGCAATCAATTCAGAGCATCACATAACAACGCTGCAAACTTTGAAATGAAGACTAAAGGCCACGTTACACACACAGATATCTGTGCAGATATTGGTCACAGATCTCTGGTTGCAGTGAAATCATGGACACTTTGTTCCATTTGTACACAGCACCAAAATAGAACAATGTGTCCATGATTTCACTGCAACCAGAGAACTGTGACCAATATCTGAACAGATATGTGTGTGTAACGTGGCCTTAAGAAGGGTCCAAAAGGAAAAGGCAAATGTTTTCCTGCAGCATGTCAATGCCAGTTCACAACCTTCACATGCCACCACAGCAGAACTTCAGAGACTGAAGCTCACCAACGTACGGCATCTTCCGTACAGCCCGCATTTTGCGCTGTCTGACTTCCATCTGCTCCTGATAAAGAAAGAAGATCTGTGGAGACATCACTGTGCATCTGAAGAACAAGTTGAGAACTATGAGAGACTAGTTATAGAAACAGTGTCGATTTCTTCCGTGACGGTTTCAGATGGGTTCATCATTGGCAGAGGTGTATCCAATTGTCTGGTGAATATGTGGACAGTGAATATCGTTAATTAAAGAGCACATTCCAAGGATTATTTCTGCATTTGCTTTATTTTAATATTCATATGGAAACCCAAGTATTGAAGGTGGAGGCAGTAGTTTTCATTCAACCCTTGTATAAGAAACTTTTGGCAGA
Organism: Allobates femoralis; assembly: GCA_033576535.1. Classification (NCBI taxonomy): domain Eukaryota; kingdom Metazoa; phylum Chordata; class Amphibia; order Anura; family Aromobatidae; genus Allobates; species Allobates femoralis. The sequence goes on from JARQOC010000005.1 coordinate 134,326,323, forward strand.
AGAATTATTCAGTCAATAGCTATCTTCAGATAAATTGTTAATGTCTAGAACCAGGTAAAATCGAATTATGGCTGGCACAGGATAAATTGGGGATGTAAGCAGCATTAGCATTATCCGATGCTTGGCTTTGTGTTCCCATCATATGAAATCTGTGGTTTTGTGGTATGGTAAAATTGCTTTCTATACTTACAGGAAGCATCTGTGCCCATCTGTTGGGCAATCTGAGCATTCTGATCCCAGTGTGAGAACTGTTCCTCTTTTTTCTTGCATGGATCACTCTAGCACGAACATTTTAGGGCAATATAGAAACATAGTTTATTCTGGAGTTTATTCTGGAGTACCTTTTTATACAAGTCGAAGTTCTGCAGATGCTCTGGTGAACAAATGACCTCAAAAGTAGTTGTCAGTGCTAGCACAGTTTGCAGCCATACTTCCAAGTGTAAAAATGCTGAGTTTTTCAGTAGTGTTTTTTCTGCCAGTATACGGAAGTAAATATGCACAAGAAATATGCTCTGATTATTACACTTTTGCTGCATATTTTAAGAATTTTCTTCAATATTTATGGGTTGTAGCACATAAATGAAGGTGTTTTTAGCGCATTCATTATCTTCATGAAAAACGCAAAACCTTTTCTTTCAGGCTCTCGAGGAACATTAAGAACAGAAGGTACGAGGCAAAGCGGAAAACTAGCAACACAATGGCTTGATATTCTCAAAATTATGGAGCAGAAGACCCTGATGGACCTATCTAGGTTAAAAGAAGACCCCAGTGGATTTATCTAGACTCACGCAAGATCGATCCTCCTACAAAGTGTGTTCATCCTTCAAGTCACCATGGCTCGAGTTAGAGCTAAAGGCTGATAAATGAATGAATTAATTAATTAATGAAAAGCACAGTTCAACAGCATCTTGAAATGCATGTTGGAATGAATTTAATGAAATCATATCCACTTTTCTAGAGCTGTGAAACGCAGCAGACTTTCTGCTACCTTGCACGAAAATAAAATTGTAGCAGAAAAAAATGCAGGATTCATGTTAAATGGGTGCATTACCTAATGGTTGCAAAAACAGTTTTCAAATTTTTTTTAACCAACTATATTTACATTGATAAAAATATAAGTTTTACATCTAGAGTTATTAAATATACATTGATTATATCATCTTTCAATGGCAATTGTAGCATCTAAGCCCTTAGGCTGTAGTGGGTGGTATAATCAATCATGTTTACTGTTAGAACATCTAGCTTTCGATTTTGGAAGCCTTGCTGATCCTATGTATGTCACAGCACAGGTCAGAACATGCTTATACAATGACTAATTGATAGCAAAGCACTCAGCAGAATGTACAGAATGTGAGTAGGTGATAGGAACCTGCAAACACTTTCTGGGCTGTAAAGTACACGATCACACAAACATACGTAAGCACATAAAAAAAAAAAAAAAAAAACATTAGCAGGAAACCAAAAAACTAAGGTACAGTAGTAATTCGAAACTGCAATATTTTCCAGCATGGAGTGGCTTCCACAGACAAACTAAACTAAGCTATAGTAAAGTTTGGTCCCTTCCAAGAAATGCTCTACACATGTCATGCAGATGTCCGTATCAGTGACCTCAGGAGAGCACTTTCTTACATTAAATGTGACCAATCAGTGTTTGAAACTACATGGGTCCATTCTTCAAGTGAGGCTCGCAGACATATGAGAAAACGACTCGCTTAGCTTCAAAGAGAAGCAGACTGGAGATAAAAGGGGAAGATTCAGATATGGGTGATACTTTAATTCACACTGCTGGAGATCCAGGAGGTCGGCAAGCGGTACGCAGAGGGGGTTCACGTGCAAGTAATGTGTTTGGGACATAGTTTGATGATATGACAAATGTCTTGGACATATTCTTTAAAATGTCTCAACATTTATAATAAATGTCTGACCAATATAACGAAAACAGTTCTATGCTATACACATGTAAGCATTATCAAAAACTAATTTGCTTGAGTATAAAGTATGTTTTAGGATTCTCTTATGTTTGTCATTTAAGTGAACCTGTCACCTCAATTAAGCTACCCAGGATATCACTACCTGTCCCTGCATCTTCCCATTACTACTCTAACTATCCCTCTCTGTGCTAAAAGTGCCCTGCGACTGTGTAATAAAAGCTTTTTATCACAATCAATCATTACCAGGATAATGATCCGGGGGGGCTACTGTTGCTAGCCCCCTGGGCGTCCTCTCTGTGTCCCGTGGGCGCCTCCTGTGTAGTTTATCACGCCCCGATGGGCGTGATTGCGTGCCCCCCCGCCTGGCTCGCTCCGCTCTGCAGAATGCCGGGTATGATGCCGAAAACGTCATTTCCGGTACTCCGCAGCCGGGCTTCAGGCTACACAGTACGCATGCTCTATAGAGCACATTACGTGCTCTATTATGTGCTCCACAGAGCATGCGCAATGTGCAACTCTGTGGATGAGCTGCGGAGTACTGGGAATTATGCGTTCGGCGTCAAAGATTGTCATACATTGTGCAGAGCGGAGCGAGCCAGGCTGGGGGTTGCGCATTTAGAAGTCAATATCACGCCCATCGGGGCGTGATAAACTACACAGTAGGCAGCCACGGGACACAGAGGAGGCTAGCAACGGTAGCCCCCGGATCATTAACATAGTAATGAGTAAGTGATAGAAAGTTTTATTACACAGTCACAGGGCACATTTAGAGCAGAAGGGAATGGTTAGAGTAGTAAAAGGAAGATGCAGGGACAGGTAGTGATAGCCTGGGGGGCTTTATGGAGGTAACAGGTTCACTTTAAAAGGGAACCTGTCTCAATGAATATGCAGCCCAATCTGCAGACATGTTGCAGACACTAAGCAATTTCTACACAGATTATTTTGAAAATTTTCTTGCAAAATTGTGTGTTATTTCAGTCGAAAAGGGTCTTACTCAGCAATTGACAATTCTTTGATATAAAAACTGTGAGCCCTCCTGTACGTGTGTGTGTCTGCATCTGACCCCAGCTGCACCTGATCCCTGGCTGCATCTCATCCCCACGTGCTGCGCATAGTCTGGACTCAGTACTAAATCAAACATACTGAACTATCCCGCTTCCGACCCCCGCTGCATCTCATTCCTATGTGCTGTACGTTTGTCCGACTTGTTATAACTATCACCACTGCAGATAACCCCCGCTGCATCTGACCCCTTGCTACATCTGTTTTCTGGATGCATCTCACCCACCTACTCATCTTAACCCCATGAGGTGTGCTTTCTCTTGACTTGTGCATTTAGTCTGGACTTGGCGTGAATCCACCTCTAATGCTCACCTCCCTGCTGCACCTGACCCCCCTGCCTCTCACCCCCTACTGTATCCTATCCCTGCCTACTGTATACAATGTTTCCACTTCTTTTCACTCTCACTTCCATGTAACTCCACTTCCTACTAACTCCACCTATCCCATCACCAAGTAACAAAATATGCTCTCTCCCTCCATCCTGCCTAGCCATCTCACCACTCCTCTGAACTGTTCCTCCACACTCAATCCTTGGTTTCCAAACTCTCCTGCTTCTCCTACTTGCTGGTGACATTTCCCCTAATCCTGGACCCCCTCATCACATCCCACAGTAACTTATACACCATACCCACTCCCCAATACAAACTCTCGCAACCATCATAACCTTATACCCATTCATCCAGCTCCCTCTCCCTTACCTGGCGCACTTTGGAATGTTCGTTCGGTATGTAACAAACTCCCATTCATCCATGACCTCTTCACCTCCAACAAACTCTCATTCCTTGGCATCACTGAAACCTGGTTCACCCCCTCTGACACTGCCTCCCCTGCTACACTCTCCTACGGTGGACTTAGTCTTTCCCACCCCCCTTCCCCCCTTACTAGCAACAACCATGGTGGAGGTGTCTGCTTACTCCTGTCTGACAGCTGCTCCTTTACCCCAAATACACCGTCGCCCTCTGCCTCCCTCCCAACCTTCGAGGTGCACTCCGTCCGTATATTCTCCCCCTGCAACCTCCAGCTGGCTGTTATCTACCGCCCCCCAGGATCTACCCCCACCTTTCTCGACCACTTCACTACTTGGCTTCTCCACTTCCTCTCTTCTGACATCCGGACTATCATCATGGGCAATTTCCACATCCCCATTGACACCCCCACCCCGCTGCCTCTAGACTCCTATCACTGACTACCTCCTTTGGGCTTTCCCAATGGCCCTCCTCAGCCAATCATAAGGATGGCCATATGCTCGACCTTGTCTTCACCCGCCTGTTTCCTCACTGACCTCTCAAACTCACCCCTCCCCCTATCCGACCACAACCTGCTGATTTTCTCCTCTTTCTCCCCTCCTACCATGCTCCCCCCTCTCCAGAAACTCACTCATCCGCACAGAAACCTTAAACTTATTGATTTCCACTCATTCTCTGAGGTCCTTCTCCCTCTTACAGACCTAGCCTCCTCACATCATGCTGACGCTGCCGCCATCCTCTATAACACCACACTAACTACAGCACTCGATCAGGCTGCCCCCCTCACATACAACAAAACCCGTGCACACAGGCAACTCTGGCTCATCACCCCCACTAAAGAACTGCGTCGGGCGTCCCGGGTGGCCAAGTGGAGATGGAAGAAATCCCACTCCGTGGTGCATTTCACCATGTACAAGCAGTCCCTCTCTAACTTCAAGACAGCATTCAGCGCCGCAAAACAAGCCTACTTCTCTAATAACCGCATTGTCCCACAACCCCAAACTATTCAAAACATCCAACTCACTACTCCGTCCCCCTGCACCTCCTCCCTCTCCCTTCATCTCCGCCGATGACTTTGCCACCTTCTTCAAACAGAAGATCAACAAAATCAGAGAAAGCTTTGACCCACTGTCCCTTTGGCTCTCCCCCATTACTGACCAACCTTCTTCGTCCAAAGGAAGATTCTTCACCCCCCCCTCGCCCTTCCCCCACTCCCCTCCCTCCTCATCCCGAACCTCGGCAAAGTCCTCATCCCTGCACTAACCCACTTCAACTTATCACTCAACACCAGCGTCTTCCCCTCATCCTCAAAACATGCCTTGATCACAACCACACTCAAAAAACCCTCACTCGGCCCAGCATCTGTCCCTAACTAATCGCCCCTTATCTCTTCTCCCCTTCACCTCAAAACTACTTGAACACCACGTCCATTCTGAACTGTCCTCCCACTTCTCTTCCTACTTCCTCTTTGACAGCCTACAATCTGGTTTCTGATCCCACCACTTCACCGAAACAGCCCTAACCAAAGTCAGCAACTACTTGCTGACCGTCAAGAGCAAGCGACACTACTCAGTCCTCCTCCTTTACCTATCCACCACCTTTGACACCATTGACCATTCCCTCCTACTTCAGTTTCTGGAATCTCTTGGCATCACTGACCTAACTTACCATCCATGCCACATCACTGACCTAACCCTCTCCTTGATCTCCTCATACCTAATGGACCGAACTTTCAGCGTCATCCACTCCCACACCTCCTTTTCACCCTACCCCCTTTCTGTCGGTGTCCCCCAAGGCTCAGTTCCTGGACCACTACTCTTCTCCATCTACACCGTCGGCCTAGGACAACTCATCGAGTCCCATGGCCTCCAGTACCACCTCTACGTAGACGACACCCAGGATCTATCTGTCTGGACCTGACATCACCTCCCTACTATCCAAAATTCCACAATGTATGTCTGCCATCTCATCCTTCTCTGCTCACTTCCTCAAATTGAACATGGACAAACCAGAGTTCATCGTCTTCCCCCCTCTACCAGACCTATCCATCACTGCCAACTACTGCTCACTCTCTCCAGTCCTCCATGACAGGTGCCTCAGGGTAATCCTAAACTCTTCCCTCTCCTTCAAGCCTTACATCCAAGCCCTCGCCACCTCATGCCGACTTCAGCTCAAAAACATTTCCCTGATCCGCACTTTCCTCGACCACGACACTACTAAACACTTGTTCACGCACTCATCATCTCCCACCTTGACTACTGCAACCTCCTAGCTTCCTCCCTTGCACCTCTCCAATCTATCCTAAACTCTGCTGCCTGACTAATCCACCTGTCTCCCTGCTACTCCCCCCTCTGCAAAGCCCTTCATTGGCTCCCCACTTCTCAGAGATCCCATTTCAAAACCCTAACCATGACATACATAGCTATCCACAACCTGTCCCCTCCATACATCTCCGACATGGTCTCCTGACACCTACCCTCATGCAGCCTAGTAGTTTTTTGCACAAGTTTTTGATAGGACTGATGAGCATGGGATTCCTTGTCGTGGATCATCAGCTTAAATGTCTTGGCCAATGCATGAACCAAAATCCCATTTGTAAAAGTTTTTTATTCATCATATAAGAGACTTTTTGCACTTTTTATCTATCCAGGGTGTAGTTGGGCCCTTAGGGGCGCCATTCATCTAGTGGTGCAGAGGTATCGTACTGTGCGACCCATCGCTCAAGCAGCGGCGCAGGATGGGTCGCTTTCAGACACTCTGCATCAACTGTATCTGTGTGAATGGTGCTCTAAGCGGGCTCAGTGTATGCAGGGCAGATCGCCTCCCACATCTTGCTGGTAGAGGTAATTTATCAGCCTGCAGCTGGGCTTGCTTCACATTTGGGCTCTGACTGCATCCTGAGAGTGCATTTTGATTCTGCTTTTGGCATACATGGTGAGTTTTTTGAGAAACCAAGGACCTCAACTATTTGCTTACACCCTTACCAAATTAACTTAATCAAGTGCACGCATGAAGTAATAATATCAGACAGAGTCGGATATAAAACTTCTCTCGATGGAAAAGCGCAACAGAAGAAGCGCCTTTATTTTAACTAAGCAAACCCTGTCATACAGCGCAAAAGCAGGGCGGCAACAAGGTGTAGCTTATAGCATTCCAGATAAAGTTCTAATTAGTCCTTTCTTTATATGGTTCCGACTTCCTTCTCGGACATTCTCCTTACATTCCAGAGTGTTCTTCCAGGAGGTGCCACACTGCATGATTTGTTCACTACATAACTAGTTTACACGGGGTATTAAGCAAAATATAAGTGCAGATATATATATATATATATATATACACATATTAATTATAAGATGTCAAGGTTTCATGATATTTCAGTTATCTATACCTGCATTTTGATGTATATAACATATATACAGTATATATTAAGGTTTCATAATTTTTTTTTTCAGCAGATTTTAGAATCTTATCCTTAACAAAACTGCACTAAGAACAGATTCTCACAAAGCACAGCCGTATGTGAATGCTGCTGCACTTTTTACTCTCCTCGGCGCGCTTCCCCGGTGATCTCCAGGGATGTCCTCTAATCCCCGAAGGCCGCAGTGTCGATGCATCTTGGACCTTGCGGCCTGCACGTGGGTGATGCGACTCTGTTACATGGTGCACTGCCAGGTCCTCTCAGGTGCTGCAGCCTCAGTATGAAGGGAAATCGCTAGAGATCACCATGGGAGCGTGGCGACGTGAATAAATAGTGCAGGCGAAAAACGCCCAATAATTGACAAGCTAATTCTTTGTGCGGACATGCTGTTGAGCCCAAAAGCAAATCCACACAAAACGGATCATGTGAATGCAGAATTGTGAAATCCATTGACTTAATTGGGATAGTCAACGTCACTGCATTTCACTGCAAACAGCGGATCCATACAAAACGGGACACTAGCGGAGCAGTAGTGTCCCGTGTGAATGTAGCCTAACGCTGGGTTTACATAGCATTTGGCCCTATGGTTAGTGTCTCCATCAGAGCTTAGTGTCTAAACCGCCACAAAACAGGGAAGGCGTATGCGCAGACGGGCCACTGATCATAGGGCCAGATAATCTATATAAACCCAGCCTAACATGATGACGGCAGACTGCATTACATGCTTGTGTGTGACTGGTTCATTTTTAAATTAAAGGAAAAAAAAAGTCACTGAACTGCATCCAAAAACTACAAGGATATAGTGGAAATTCATGTTATATTAGAAGGAGTAGGTCAGCTAAGCTGCACTGGTAGAAATTAATAAAATTCTGCTATTACCAGCAAAGAGCTGATTTTCTAAAAGAAAAGCCTATGTTGCTTAGAATAACATCACAAAGCTCTCACTAATCTCAGGGAGACCAGTTGAGGAAAACACTGCGGGCAGCTGGCTATGGCGCTCAAACACAGTGAAATCCATGGTGCATTGCCCACTGGAAATTTGAATATGCAAATGGAGTCCGTGGAGCCTCGTTTAAGAGTCTCAAACACGGGACTAGCCAGATATCCCTCCAGGGAAGGACCTAGCCCTGAGGTGGACTCCTTGCACAGCTGTCTGTAGATGGATACCTGGCTTAGGTAATTCCTTTGTCATATCCTTAAACTCGTAACTGAGCGGCATAGTGACTGAAAGGACCACTTAATATGGTGGTTATGGTGGTCTACGCAAGGAGTCCACCTCAGGGCTAGGTCCTTCCCTGGAGGGATATCTGGCTAGTCCCGTGTTTGAACTTAGGCAAATAAAGTTTTCAGTTTTGCAGCATCTTTATTTCCCTAAGTGCATACACATATTTTTTGCTTGCACCTGCACTTTAAGGGGATGCCAGTTCTTCATAAATATAGTCCCGTGTTTGAGACTGTTAAATGAGGCTCCACAGACTCCATTTGGATATTCAAATTCCCAGGAGGCAATGCACCATGGATTTCACTGTGTTTCAGTGCTTTAGCCAGCTGCCCGCAGTGTTTTCCTCAACTGGTCTCCCTGGGATTAGTGAGAGCTTTGTGATGTTGGTCTACCAGGCATTGCTCCCACCTAGCCAGAATCCTACTCCACACTGATGAGGGTCAATACCCCAAAACAGCTGTCTGTGGATGGATACCTGACTCTTAATTCCCTCGTCTTATCCTTAAACTCTTAACTGAGCGGGATAGTGTCTGAAAGGGCCACTTAATATGGTGGTTCTGGGGGTCTCCGCAAGGAGTCCACCTCAGGGCTAGGTCCTTCACTGAGTGGATATCTGGCTAGTCACGTGTTTGAGACTTTTAAATGAGGCTCCAAGTTTTCCCACTTACAAAGAATGGAGAGGACTGTAATTTTTATCCTAGGTACAATTCAACTGTGACAGACAGAATAAAAATTGAAATCCAGAAAATCACATGATATTTAGTTAATTTGCATTTTATTGCAAGAAATAAGTAATTGATAGACTAGAAAAAGAAAACTTAATATTTGGTACCGAAACCTTTGTTTGCAATTACAGAGGTCAGATGATTCCTGTAGTTCTTTAACAAATTTGTAGGCAATGCAGCAGGGATTTTGGCCCACTTCTCCATGCAGATCTTCTCCAGATCTTTCAGGTTTCGGGGCAGTCTCTGGGCAACATTGAATTATAGCTCCTTCCGAAGATTTTCTATTGGATTCAGGTCTGGAAACTATCTAGGCCACTCCAGGGCATTGAAATGCTTCTTACGGAGCCAGTCCTTAGTTGCTCTGGCTGTGTGTTTCAAGTCATTATCATGCTGGAAGACCCAGCCATGACCCATCTTCAATGCTGTTACAGAGGGAAGGAGTATTTACCCCACAAAGTTAGATCTTGCATGAAACCCAAGACACAGTAAGGCCCCTTTCATATCAGCGGTAAACGCTGATCGCGGCAGTTGCGGTGAAAAAAACGCAACTGCCGCGATTACCGCATGACGCCCGTGATCGCGGCACACTTGCGGCAAGCCCCATACAATGTCTATGGGGCTTGTGGTAAGTGTGCGGCAAGTGCGGTTTCAGCACTTGCGGCAGGTGCGGCCGCGAAAAAAACGCGTTTTTTTCGCGGCCGCACCTACAGCAAGTGCCGAAACCGCAACTACACTGCACTTGCCGCAAGCCCCATAGACATTGCATGGGGCTTGCTGCATGTGAACCGCAAGTGCGGCAGTTATGCGGTAATCGCGGCAGTTGCGTTTTTTTTCACCGCAACTGCCGCGATCAGCGAAAACCGCTGATGTGAAAGCAGCCTAAGGCTGCTTTCACATCAGCGGTTTTTGCCGATCGCGGCAGATGCGGTGAAAAAAAACGCATCTGCCGCCATTACCACATAACCGCTGCACTTGCGGCACAGTTGCGGCAAGCCCCATAGAATGTCTATGCGGGCTTGCGGCAGGTGCGGCAAGTGCGGTAGCGGCACTTGCGACAGGTGCAGCCGCAAAAAAAAACGCGTCTGACCGCGTTTTTTTTTTCGCGGCCGCAAGTGCCGAAACCGCACACTTACCACAAACAAGCCCCATAGACATTGCATGGGGCTTGCAACAAGTGCAGCGGTTATGCGGTAAAAACTGCTGATGTGAAAGTACCCTAAGATTGTCATCTTGCGTTTCTTCCATATGCTATTAATTGCACCAACAGTTGTTGCCTTCTCATCAAGCTGCTTGCAAAATTGTCCTGTAGCCCATCCCAGCCTTGTGCAGGTCTACAATTTTGACCCTTCAAACAGTTGCAACTAATACAGCTAATGAAAGCAGAGTAGGAGGGCTTCTTAAAGAAAAAAAATAACAGGTCTGAGACAGAATTGTTGCAGGTTGCTAGGTGAGCAAATAAGTATTCCATACAACACAATAAAAATTAATTGTTTTTAGAAATTATAGAATACGATTTTCTGGATTTTTCTTTATTCTGTGTCAAAGTTGAAGTGTACTTAGGATAAAAATTACAGAGGTCTCCATTCTTTGTAGGCGGTCAAATTTTCTAAAACGTCAGGGCATCAAACATTTATTTTTCCCACTGTACACCATTCCCTCTGTCTCCTAAGGAATGTATATAGACCAGTCTCAATGTCTCCTGTGTGTTGTATACAGCAGTCTCTGTCTCCTATGTGATGTATTACAGTAGACCTGCCACTGATTGAGTTTTATAAACAATAGCAGTCCACTCTTTGAAAAGACATGTAGTGAATAAATACCTGTGTTGGGAACAATTTATGGCTGCCAGTGATTCTTTACCAAACTTATCGCAAGGAGTCAACTGTGTTCTACACAGTCACAAACTGGTAGAAGCAGTTATTGAGTTGAAACATCATAATTACCACCTAACATCATAAAACGCACCAAACAGGAACAGTTCCAGCCATCATATTATAGATGAGTTAAATAAATGTTTGACCACATACCGTATATACTCGTGTATAAGCCGACCCGTGTATAAGCCGACCCCCCTACTTTTGCCCCCAAAAACTGGGAAAACTTATTGACTCGCGTATAAGCCGAGGGTGGACTCCAGCACAGGTATACAACCCCCAGCAGTGAGGTATACAGCAGCCTCCCCAGTGGTAGTATACAGCAGCAGCCCAAGTGGTAGTATACAGCAGCCCCAGAGGTATATACAGCCCCAGAGGTATATGCAGCTCCAGAGGTATATGCAGCCCCATATGCAGCCCCAGAGATATATGCAGCCCCAGAGGTATATACAGCAGCAGCAGCCCCAGTGGTATATACATCAGCAGCCCCAGTGGTAGTATACAGCAGCCCCAGAGGTATATGCAGCCCCAGAGGTATATGCAGCCCCAGAGGTATATGCAGCCCCAGAGGTATATGCAGCCCCAGATGCAGCCCCAGATGCAGCCCCAGAGGTATATACAGCAGCAGCAGCCCCAGTGGTATATACATCAGCAGCCCCAGTGGTAGTATACAGCAGCCCCAGTGGTATATGCAGCCCCAGAGGTATATGCAGCCCCAGAGGTATATGCAGCCCCAGATGCAGCCCCAGAGGTATATACAGCAGCAGCAGCCCCAGTGGTATATACATCAGCAGCCCCAGTGGTAGTATACAGCAGCCCCAGAGGTATATGCAGCCCCATATACAGCCCCATATACAGCCCCAGATGCAGCCCCAGATGCAGCCCCAGAGGTATATACAGCAGCAGCAGCCCCAGGGCTGTATACAGCCGCAGCCCCAGGGCTGTATACAGCCGCAGCCCCAGGGCTGTATACAGCCGCAGCCCCAGGGCTGTATACAGCCGCAGCCCCAGGGCTGTATACAGCCGCAGCCCCAGGGCTGTATACAGCCGCAGCCCCAGGGCTGTAAACAGCCGCAGCCCCAGGGCTGTAAACAGCCGCAGCCCCGGAGGTATACAGGCCCCCCATCAAGTTCCAGGGCTCCCCCCACCTTGCGCGCAGCCTGTAAAGGAAAATCATACTTACCAGTGTCCAGTCGCGCCGTCCGCAGCTGTCGACATGACGATCCCGGGCTCCATTCAGCGTCTTCCGGCTTCCGACTTCCTGTGCGCGCGGGCAATGACGTCATTGCCCGCGACTACAGGAAATGCGGAAGACGCTGAATGGAGCCCGGGATCGTTATGTCGGCAGCTGCGGACGGCTCGACTGGACACTGGTAAGTATGATTTTCCTTTACAGGCTGCGCGCAAGGTGGGGGGGGCCCTGGAACTTGATGGGGGGCCTGTATACCTCCGGGGCTGCTGCGGTATTTTTTTATTTTTTTTTATATACTCGCGTATAAGCCGAGGGGGGACTTTTCAGCCCAAATTTTGGGCTGAAAAACTCGGCTTATACGCGAGTATATACGGTATATATAGCAGGTTCATTTTTAAGTTGATCATTTTATATGGCTCACAAATATTATAAGTATCAAATTTGCCCTTGGTAGAAAAAAAGGTTCCGCACCCCTGATATATGACCAATTACCGTAGTTTACATTGAGTTTTGGGTCTTTGAGTTTACCAGAGTGCATTTAACACAGCATGCATCGGATAAAGCTAGCAAAGTCTGTGAAGTAAATGTAAATCCATACGTAGAAAGCCAGCTGTAAGGCAGTAAGACTGACCTCCTGTAACTGTATGTTTTGCTTCTCTAAGTTGCATTCAGTTCTATCAAAGAAACTGCCTTTTTTAATTCTGAGATTGCATCATATCATCAGTGAAATGTCATACATAGGCAACTAACATGTCATTTATCTGGTAAACTAAAATGTAATGTTATCTATACCGGGGGTAAAACAACAATATGCTATATATTGAGTTTAGCAAGATTTTCTGACAAAGATATAGTGTTCACGTCATACATTTCAACCATTGCTGGGATGTCCCAGAGTGTAGAGTCCAGTATTCTTGCTATGATACATGTCCATGATAATTTGTATTGCAAAATTATGATCATTTAATACAAAACATACAAATGCCTTTGACAAACAATTTTACGCTGCAAATACGACTATTTAAATGGAGTCTGTAATCCCAAACAGACAGTATAAACTAAGAACATCTTATAGCCCCATTAAAATCACACCTTTAGCGTTCTAATTCCTGTTTCCATACTGTAAAACCTGAAATGTAATGATCTATGCCAATTAGGCTGCTCAACGCACCCTTGGTGCAGCCAAGAAGCTCAGTACACCGTTCCACCTACTGGTTTTGCATGTTCCACCTCCCTCCTTGATTGACAGCGATCGCTTGCTTCAGCTTTCTATGCAGGCAGTGCTTGCTACAGAATAGTAAGTGCTGTCAGTCATCAGTAAAAGAGGTGGCGGCATGCAAAACCAGTGGACAGAACGGTGCATTGCATCCTGGCCACACCAAAGGTGCACAAACAAGACTAACTAGCTTTAATAAATGTAATGACATCCAACCTATTTGCCATTGTAAAATTTGCAAGATCTACTTCCTTATCATATCTCTTGATGTCTATGATGCTCAGCTACAAGCCCTGAATAGAGAGTTAAAGTGGACTGATGGTCAAAAGGGGAAAGGGTCCTGGACCAGATGGGTACTCCTTGGGTTTTTACAAGATGTTTTTGGATACCCTGGCCCCTCGGTTCCTAGAGGTGTGCAATAGCGTATCCAAGGGGGTGAACTTCCCTCCGCAAGCCTTGATGGCCCACATCGTGGTCCTCCTGAAGCCCGGAAAGGACCCATCACTATGCGGCAGTTACAGGCCAATTTCGCTAATGAATATAGATGTGAAAATGTTTTCTAAATTAATAGCAAATAGGTTGAAAACACATATGCCCTCCCTGATAAATATAGAACAGGTGGGTTTTGTCCCCGGAAGAGAAGCTCGATATAATGTGATTAGATCTACCGCTCTTATTGATAGAGCGAGGAGGAAGGGGACCCCCATGTGCATAATGTCCATTGATGCCGAAAAGGCCTTCGACAGGGTGCACTGGGGCTTCCTATTTGAGTCCCTCACGCACATAGGTCTGGAAGAGGTAATGCTCCAAAGAATTAGAGCCTTGTACACGGCCCCAACAGCAAGGGTTCAGGTCAACGGATTCTTATCCGAGCCCTTCCCTATTAAAAACGGTACACGCCAGGGGTGCCCCTTTCACCTCTAATATATATTATTTGCATGGAGTCCCTGACCGAGGCCCTCAGATCTAATCCGGCAATTCGGGGAGTGGAGACGAAGCACAGAGAGCACAAACTTGCACTGTTTGCAGACGATTTGTTGTTATTTGTAACAAATCCTCTGATATCTATTCCTAATATTATGGAGGAGTTATCTCCCTATGGCTCTTTGAGCGATTTTAAAATGAATGCCTCCAAATCAGAAGTGCTCAACGTCTCCCTGCCTGACCTGGTGGTGACCTTACTAAAATCGCAGTTCCCCTTCACTTGGAGACGAGATGATCTCACCTACCTGGGGATGAAACTGACAAGGGACCCGAATGACCTGTACTCACGTAACTTCTTGCCTTTACTTTCCAAACTGGAGAGAGAGCCGAGAACCTGGAATGGCCTTGCTTTATCATGGTGGGGAAGGATCCACTCCATCAAAATGGACCTGCTGCCCCGAATTCTTTACCACTTCCAAGCCATCCCAATAGCTCTACCTGCCTCCTTTTTCTCAAGGCTAAAGACGATGATTACTCAATTTATATGGAACCACAAACATCCCAGACTTTCCCAATGAATCCTGACTGGGGGAGTGGAGGAGGGGGGAGTGGAACTGCCCAACCTGGTGATCTACCACCTAGCGTCTCTAGGTAAATGTGTGCTTGACTTGTTTAGAAGGGAGGGGAGACAATTATGGGTGGATGTTGAGATGTCAGAGGAGGGGGATTATCCGTTGGCGGCGATCTGGCTCTTCCACACACCTGCCCTTTATTTCGACTCAATTACTTTCTTTTCTCAAAAAGAACAATTCCACCTTCCATCTGACGACGCAGCCAGGGCCCCTGACTCCCGTACTTGGTAACCCTTCCTTTCGGTGGGAGCCCAGTGGTGACTCTTTTCTGGGAGTCCCCTGCCTTCCTTGCCCGGTAGTGAATGACTATATTACCCACACAGGGGTGAAGACCTTGTCAGCCCTATATGCCGCGTTGTCTGGTTTCATTAGCTCCCTGGGATGGGAGGCGGTCAGTAGACCTCTGACAGTTTTCGAACAGCTATGCATGACGAGAGAAGTGGTCCCACATACAATCTCGGTATTATATACCATGTTCAGGAAAGAACGTACTGTTACTGACTCATACCAACCTAAGTTTAAAATCAAATGGGAAAGGGACCTCCAGATCTCGATATCTCAAGCGGATTACATAGTAACATAATAACATAGTTTTTAAGGTTGAAGGAAGACTTTAAGTCCATCTAGTTCAACCCATAGCCTAACATGTTGATCCAGAGGAAGGCAAAAAAAAACCATGTGGCAACACTAAGCTCCACATTGGGGGAAAAAATTCCTTCCTGACTCCAGATACGGCAATCAGACTAATTCCCTGGATCAACGCCCTATCAAAGAATCTAGTATGTATAACTGATAATATTATGTCAGTGGCTCCGTCCTCCCTCCCCTCCCTGCCTTGAATGTACACGTTCCCTAATTAAACACCGATTCAGACTCGGGTGAGTGCCATCTCTACTTTCAAGAATCTAAAGACTGATAATATTATAGTTTTCAAGAAAGGCATCCAGGCCCTTCTTAAATGTTAGTAGTGACTCACTCATTACAACATCATGTGGCAGAGAGTTCTATAGTCTCACTGCTCTTACAGTAAAGAATCCGCGTCTGTGATTATGATTAAACCTTCTTTCCTCCAGACGTAGAGGATGCCCCCTTGTCCCAGTCTCAGGCCTAAGAGTAAAGAGATCATTAGAAAGGTCTCTGTACTGTCCCCTCATATATTTATACATTATTATAAGATCACCCCTAAGCCTTCGTTTTTCCAAGCTAAATAACCACAAGTTTAATAACCTGTCTTGGTATTGCAGACCCCTTAGTCCTCTAATGACTTTTGTCGCTCTTCTCTGGACCCCCTCTAGTTCAGCTATGTCTTTCTTATACACCGGAGACCAGAATTGTACACAGTATTCTAAGTGTGGTCGCACTAGTGACTTGTATAGAGGTAAAATTATGTTCTCCTCATGAGCATCTATGCCTCTTTTAATGCATTCCATTATTTTATTTGCCTTTGCAGCAGCTGCCTGACACTGGCCACTAAATGTGAGTTTGTCATCTACCCATACACCCAGGTCTTTTTCAGTGACAGTTTTGCCCAGTGTTTTACAATTAAGCACATAATTATACCTTTTGTTTCCTCTGCCCAAGTGCATGACTTTACATTTATCCCCATTAAAGCGCAAATCCCCCTGTAATATAAAATTCTCCTCCTCTGTATTGATTACCCTGCAGAGTTTAGTGTCATCTGCAAATATTGAGATTCTACTCCGTATGCCCCCTACAAGGTCATTAATAAATATATTAAATAGAAGTGGGCCCAACACTGACCCCTGTGGTACCCCACTGTTAACTGTGACCTATTCTGAGCGTGTTCCATTAATAACCACCCTGTGTTTCCCATCACTAAACCAGTTCTTAACCCACTTACACATATTTTCTCCTATCCCCATTGCCCTCATTTTATGCATCAACCTTTTGTGTGGCACCGTATCAAAAGCTTTTGAAAAGTCCATATACACCACATCCACTGCATTTCGTTGGTCCAGTCCAGAACTTACTTCTTCATAGAAGCTTATCAGATTAGTTTGACAGGAACGGTCCGTCGTAAAACCATGTTGATAATGGGTCATGAGGTTATTTTTCTTCAGATACTCCAGTATAGTATCTCTTAGAAAACCCTCTAGGATTTTACCCACAGTAGAGGTTAAGCTTACTGGCCTATAATTTCCAAGTTCAGTTTTTGTCCCCTTTTTGAATATTGGCACCACATTTGCTATACGCCAGTCCTGTGGTACAGACCCTGTTATTATGGAATCTTTAAATATTAAAAATAATGGTCTATATATGACAGTACTTAATTCCTGCAGCACTCTGGGTGTATCCCATCCGGGCCCGGGGATTTGTCAATTTTAGTGATTTTTAGACTATGACGTACTTCCTCTTGGGTTAAGCAGGTGACATTTAATTGAGACTTTTTGTTATCACTGATCATATTGTCTGTCATGGGATTTTCTTGTGTAAATACTGTTGAAAAAAAGTCATTTAGCATATTGGCTTTTTCCTCATCCTCATCCACCATTTCACCCAGACTATTTTTAAAGGGGCCAACACCATCATGTTTTAGTTTCTTACTATTTATGTAGTTAAAAAATATTTTGGGATTCTTTTTACTTTCTCTGGCAATGAGTCTCTCTGTCACAATATTTGCTGCCTTGATTTGCTTTTTACAAATGTTATTTAATTTTCCATATTTATTTAATAATGCTTCATCACTACCTACTTGCTTTAATTCCCTAAATGCTTTCTTTTTGTCACATATTGCACTTCTTACAGCTTTATTTAGCCATAGTGGTTTCCTCCTATTTCTAACATGCTTATTCCCATAGGGTATATATTGTGCACAGGTCCTATTCAGGATGCTAATAAACATCTCCCATTTGTGTTGTATACTTTTATGTCTCAGGACATCGTCCCAATTTATTGCACTAAGATCATCTCTCAACCGTTGGAAATTTGCCTTCCTGAAGTTTAGTGTCCTTGTAGCCCCTCTACTACACGTCTTAGTAAAGGATACTTGAAAGCTTATTAAGTTATGATCACTATTACCCAATTGACCTCCAACCCGTATATTTGATATGCGGTCCGGCCTGTTGGTTAATATTAGGTCCAGCAGTGCCCCCCTTCTTGTTGGGTCCTGAACCAGTTGTGAAAGGTAATTGTCTCTCATAGTTTTCAAAAACTTATTACCTTTGCTGGAACTGCAGGTTTCTGATCCCCAATGTATTTCAGGGTAGTTGATTGGGAGAAAATTTATCTATTCACAAGGAAGTCGACCTCATCGGCGACTACCCAGGAGAGAAACTACAGAGTGATGGCCAGATGGTACCGATGCCCAGCAGAACTTCATACGATATTCCCATCAGTATCTGATAGGTGCTGGCGATGTGAGGAGGCTTCTGGCACATACCTACACATTTGGTGGGAATGCCGGCTTGTTCGACCGTTCTGGACGCAGGTGGCGGAACTGATCAAGATGTTATCCACCTTTGACTTGGTCATGACGGCACCTGTGGCTCTTTTGAGCATGTTAGAGATATCCATATCAAAGTACAAAGCTGGACTGTCCAGGTATGTCTTATCTGCTGCCAGGACGGTTATAGCTAGAAAATGGAAAGATGTGACCAGCCCATCTAAATCGGAACTGGTAGCCGAACTGAATCAGATTTGCAGGTTAGAAGAATTGGCTAGTCAGAGCTCGCCAGACGCTGATAGCGTAGAAAGAAATTACCGCCTATGGCAATCATGGATCTTTTATAGAGATTCTGAATCCCTGAAGATGTGGCTGACCTGTGATGCCGATGAAAATACCTCCTAGACATTTCCACAAGACAGTGTGGGTGCCCCCCCGCTGCTGTGTAGTCATAACATCCTCTCATATATCCTTGCCATGAGAAATAACACAGCGTGTTGTTCCAGTCCATCCACCTCCAATCCCTCTCCCCTTCCCTATTAAGGGAGTGGCCGTCTAAACCCATTGCCTACCCCCACAAACCCCCCCTTACCTTCTCTGTCTATCCCACTATTCTATTCCCCGCTATACTTACCCTTTTCTGTCTATTCATCTCTTAATCTTTTTAGATTATGATTTATTATCAGGTCTCCACCCTGTGGAGACCCTCAAGAAGTTGACTTACTTATACTGTTTATTTTTTGTTTCTTAGACCTATTGTGCCTTTTTGAGATTAGGCCAATTATTCTTTGAGGTCAATTGTAAGTTGGCTAAATGACCAAACTGTATACTCTATTGTAACCCCAGTTGTGAAATCTTTACTGCCAAACATTGTTATATATTTTACATTAATAAAATCTGATTTAACCAAAGTGGACTGATGGTTTAAAAAATAGTATACAAATGCTAAATGGGCAAATGTGGTATAACTTCTTTATATGCCACCCCTACTAAATATTCCACAATATATCAGTAATCCTAAGGGTACTGTCACGAGGTGCAGGGGCGTGGCATATCGCCGGCGTCATCGCCACTGAGTCACCCTGTGTAAAGAGTGGATTTGATGCCGAAAAATCGTCTGAGAGTGGTCACCTGGTTTCGCAGCACTGCTCTGTTACAGGCAGATGGGAGCCATAGGCTCCCATGTTACAGTATCGCTTCTGGGGTTTGTGGACACCCCAGCAGAGATGGCACCTGTAACACGCCGCGAGTGTCTCCGGTCAGGTGTCCAGGTGTGACGGTACCCTAAGGGTACTTTACCATTTTATGTGGCACATATGGCTAGAAACCACCACATACAGTGGGAGGGGATGTCAGATATATTGTTTGTTAATCGCATGCATTCACTGGCACCACCACAGTTTGGCATGTGCTAGGACCCATATCTATCCTGAGAATGCAGTCGGGTCAGAAAAAAGGTGGTTGCATATGTTCCACTCTGAATATTTATTTCTTTAGTAACTGGTAAAATTGTTATCAAGGGAATGATGTAGAGATGCCCATCCATGGTTACCTCAACAGACAGTGGTGTGACAGGATATTCTCCAGATAAATGCATGAACCAGCAATAGGACCTCACACATCTACAACATATCCTATGAGTAAAAGATGGAAATAACCAGTAAATGCAGCTTTTACGAGATCATTTAACATTCATACATCAAATAAGACATGAGGCTGACAAAACATTACCTACCAGTAGCTTGTAGGTTAAGTAGGTATGAAACAGTTTTTAATATAATTGTACAAAAATCTAATTCGTGTGACTGCAAGATAGGCAGGTTTGAGCAGTGTGTACCCTGTCCTTGCTTTCTCTTGGCCCCGTGTTATCAACCTTCTTTTTTTCTGGTTTCTAAAACAATTTGTCCCATGTAAAAAATCTACAGTAATTTAGAGAAGTGAGAGTCTTCCCAAATCGACCTGTCAAATGACATCTTCGTTATTTAACCTGCATGGTGGTTCAGTGGCTAGTCCTCCTCTGTAACACTGGGGTTAAACTATGGCCAAGGAAAACTTCTGCGTGGAGTTTGTATGTTATCCGTGTGTTCGCATGACTTTCGTCTGGACACACTCCATAGATGCACTGATTAACATGTGAGCGCTTAGTGTACTTTAGCAGTGTCCTAAAGCTAATTTGCATTGTTAAACAGCACTGTCTACTCGGAGAAGAGCTGGGGCCAAAGATTAATCTCGATAACATGTTTTTGCTAGTTTGTGCCATTTATATGATAATAGAATAAGTCTTCTTGGAGTCTATGAAACCCTGTATAAGTACTGAGGCTGAACTAGTTTCAGATGTCTAATTGACGCATCGCATGAGAGCTTGCTGAGAGTAACATGAAGATTTGTCTCCTGTATAATCAAAAGCTTAGATGATGTTGGCTCCATATGGGTTTACTGAGCAGTAAATGTTACTACAGCAAAGAAACAATTTTCTAAGATAAATGTCCACTTGGTGCTGAATTGGTTTTATTTTCTGACTGTCCTTTTATCCTCTTGTATTGCAAATGTGGTCTCATCCTGCTTCATCTATAAAACCATAAAAGAAGCATTACTTACCTATCGCCACTACCATCCCTGCTCCCAGTGTTTGTTACGGTGCTACAGGCAAGGCTTGTGATTGGTAGAAGCAGTCACACGTATCAATGTAATGTCATCTCTTTTTTTTTTTTTTTTTTATTCTTTTTTTTTAAACAATAAATGTTTATTGAACAAAGTTTTCATACAAATCAAACAAGACATCAGTAATATACTATAAGGAGTCCATGTATAAAACAAGGGTCAAGGGGGGGGGGGGGGAAGGGGAGAGAGGAGGTAAAAAGGGGGGGGGGGCTGTCCCCCAGGGGGAATCACAAATTCACATTTGACACTTTCTGAGATAAGGCTATGAACATATAAAGCATTCAGACAGTTCCTGAACTCTGGATCTGTTTCTGGGCTTATACTTAAGTCTAAACTCACATTCAGACTAAAATTAAACTTAAAGGTATCGAGTCTACACCATGGCTACAGCATGTTCCATAGTACACCTTACATTCGGTATTAAGAAGGGATCAGTGCAGCAAGAGGGTGGGAAGCCCATATGTGCCATGCATCCAAAGTCTGTTTTCTAGTTGGCAGGTTTTGCGCCAGGTAATATTCATGAGCAAAAATAGAGTTTACCCTGTTCACCACTTCCGATAAATTAGGTGGGGTCTGCGCCTTCCAGTCGGACGCCAAGGCCAGCCTGGCAGCCACCAGGATATGCGTCAGGGTCCTCCACATAATGGGGGATATAACTCCAGGCCAATATGTAGGAGTGCCAATTGTGGCGAAAGAGGGATCATAAAACCCGTGACCAACTGGATCAGGCGCTCGACCAGAAACCAAAAGGGGGTGACTCTCGGGCAGGACCACCACATGTGGGCAAGACTACCCTTCTGTCCACATAGTCTCCAGCACAAAGGGGAGGCATGTCTCCCAAATCTGGCCAAACGGGCTGGCGGAAGGTACCAGCGAAAATGTAATTTCTTTAAGTTCTCTAGATGATTGATACACCTGGTAAGTTTAGCCAAGCGTTGGGACGCTTTCTCTCAGTTCTCTCTCTCCGTAATAAACTGGAGTTCCTCCTGCCATTTCTGCATGTAAATCATTTTCTCCGGGTCGCCCCTGGCCAGGAGAGCCTTATATATCCGGGATAAACCCTTCAGATCTGATGGGGTGGACAGAAGGAAGCTCCGGAAGGTGGAAGGAGATTGTCTCCCCGTCAACCAGTCTCTAGCCTCAGTGGCCATGAAATGTCTCAGTTGGAGGTATTGTAGGAACAAAGTTCGTAAGGATGGGTCACATTCCGTCAATGTGTCAAATGACACCAAGTCTCTTTCTGTCATTAAGTCTGCTAGTGTGTGAATTCCCGCCACTTCCCATTTAGGAATCTCTAAAAAGGGTAAATGTAGGTGAAGTGCATTCAGAGAAATGTCAGAGGCCGGTAATCTAGTCCAGGATTTTGGTAGACCCCTCCAGTGGAGAAGCAGGGTACGTGTCGTGTCTAGTTTAAATTTCCTTTTTAGTTTGGTCAAGGATTCTGCCTCAAGAATAGTCCGAAGTCCCTGGAGTCTGACCCTGTCAACAAAACTCTCAATCTGCATCCAGCCCAGGTTTCCAGAAGATATCCAGAACCTCTTTGCTTCCTCTAATATGACTGCTCCATGATAAGACTAAGTCTGGGACCCCCCCCATCCCTCCTTTATTCATGTGAAGTGACATAACTCTTTTGGGGACCCTCGATTTTTTGTCAGCCCATATTTATCTATTAGTCAGGGACTGCAGTTTGTTCATTACCTTGCCAGGTATAGCAACAGGCACACAGCGGAAACAGTAGAGAATCTTAGGTAAAAGCATCATCTTAAACGCCTGCGTTCTCGCCATCCATGTCAAGGCATGTAGGGGGTGTTTACTCATGCCATCCGACAAAGCTTTCACCAGGACCTCAACATTAGCTTGTACTATCTGAAGAGTAGGGCCTAGAATGATGCCTAAATATGTTATGCCACCCGGGCACCATTGAAAGGGGAGCCTTTGTGATAAGCTGGAAGACAGACAATGGGACACACATTGGCAGTACCATAGATTTTGAAGCGTTTAGTTTATATAGGGACACTCGTGCAAATTTAGTGAGAGCCGACATAGCCGCAGGGAGAGAAATTTCAAGGTTCGTGCAAGCAATTATGATATCGTCTGCGTACAGGCCTATTTTATGGTCCAGTTCTCCAACCACGATTCCCGATATCAGCGGGTCAGCCCGGATAAGGTCCGCAAGAGGTTCTACCACCAAAGCGAAGATTACCGGTGAAAGCGGGCAACCCTGCCTCGTGCCATTGGTAATTTGGAAGCTTCTGGACAGGAACCCGGAGGCGAGGACTCTGACATTCGGGCGGGAGTAAAGGCTAAGGATTGCCGACACAATCGGCCCCTCAAAGCCAAACTTCCCTAAGACAGCCCGAAGGTATCCCCAGTGCACCCTATTGAACGCCTTCTCAGCGTCAAGCGACAGGAATGCACTGGGGACCCCCCTAAGCTCTGCCACTTTTATCAGGTCCAGCATCCTCCTGGTGCCGTCCTTAGCCTGCCTCCCCGACACGAAGCCCATTTGATCTGGGTGAATTAAGGAAGGTAGAACTCGAGCAAGTCTGGACGCCAGTAATTTTGAGAATATCTTCAGGTCGCAATTTAGCAGAGAAATAGGCCTGTAACTAGCTGGAGAATCATGCGGTTTGCCTGTTTTCGGTATGGTGGTGATGGTCGCCTCCAAGGCAGCGGGTGAGATGGCTCCCTTCGCCTGCCACAAGTTGAATACTCGTAAAAGATACGGGGACAGCTCGGCTGCAAAGGTTCTATAGTATGTATTGGAAAAGTCATCTGGGCCCGGGGCCGAGGAGGGTTTAGTAGAGGAAATAATTTTGGCGATTTCTTGTGTCGACATGGGCCTATTTAGTTCGGACAGTTGGTCTTTAGTCAGTGACAGGATTGACAGGGTCTCAAGAAAGGCATTAATCTCGTCCAAGTCAGGCTGGGGCGTCTCTCTACAGTCTCTCAGGTTGTACAGGGATTCGTAAAACACCGTGAACGTCTCCGCTATCTCCTCTGGGCTTCTCTCACTACCCTGCCATCTACAGTATTCATAGAGTCAATCATTGTCATAGCAGATCGTTTTTTTAAGTCTCCTGGCCAGGAGCGCTCCCAGCTCTGTCTCCAGCTGCATAATGGGACGTCTTAACTTTTCTCAAATGCTTTTCATATTCATGGAGCATCAGGGCTCTAAGCTGATTTCTGAGCAGAAAGATCTGAGCGGAGTTGTTTGACCTCGGGTTTGATTTATTTAGGTCTTCCAGGACCTGTAATTGAGTCAGCAAGTCCTCTCGAGTTTTTTGACAGGACCTTTTCAGTTGAGAGACCTTCTGTATCAGCGTGCCCCTTATGACGGCCTTGTGGGATTCCCATAGAACATCATCCGCCACATCTCCCGTATCATTGAGGGCAAAAAAGTCTGACAGTCCCTTACCAATCACCCCAACCACAGCCTGGTCCGACAACAAATTGGCATTAAGTCGCCATGTACGCGGAGGGGGATTCCCTCCCGTCAGGGCCACCTCCAACGACACCGGCGCATGATCCGACCAAGTGATCAGACCCATTTCCGCACAGGCACAGGCCCCCAAGAGTGTTATCATCGACCAAAAAGAGATCAATTCTCGAGTAGGACCTGTGCCTGTGGGAAAAGAATGAGAAGTCTTTCTCTGATGCATGGAGGTAGCGCCAGATGTCGTGGAGGTGAAATTCCCTAATCAGGGGGCCCAGCTCCTTGCCCCTTCCCACGGATGGGGCAGTACTATCCATGAGTCTGCTGGGGACCAGGTTGAAGTCTCCACAGACAATCACCTTGCCGACTGCCACCTGCTTCAGACGTTCAAACCAGGACCTAAGGAATTTAATTTGCCCAATATTTGGTGTGTAGACATTTAGCAGTGTGTAAAATAACCCTGCGAGCTTACATATCACAATAAGAGCACGACCCATAGGGTCAGGGATAACCTGAACCATTTGGAATTGAACAGTGTTTCTAATGATGATTCCCACCCCTGCTTGCTTCTTGTCAGGGTGGTTCGCAAAAAAACAAATGGGGAAAAAGTCGGTGGCTCAGTCTGACATTATCCGCTGCTAGGAGGTGGGACTCCTGGACGCATAGGATATCCGCTTTAGAGCGGAGGGCCTCTCTCCAGAGGTAAGAGCGTTTGATAGGGGAATTCAACCCCTTCACATTAAGCGAAACATCTCATAGTCATAGTTTTGTTTCCACAATTCACAGTGCCAGTATGATGGAATCAATGTGGAAGAGGACCCCCAGGGGGCGGGAGAGGGACAGGGAAAGAGAGGAAGATAGGCGGATAGGGGGACAAGGAAAAGAAACGATATGGGGATAGAAGAAGAAAACAAAAACACTGAACACAAATGTAAACTTAATTCAAGGCAAATTACCAAGATGCTGGGGAGAAAAGGGGACTAGACCACCCCACCTCAATGGATTTAAGGCGGAACGGTCTCCCTGCAGGAGCTAAGGTCTAATACGACCTCCAAGGAGGTCTCAGAGCCTCCTGCTATTCAAGAGATCAGTCACAACCAGCCCTGTATGTTCATAATAAGTTCAACACCCCTTCAGACCTCTCCATCTGTTGTCTCCGGGCCTCGCATCTCCAACGGGGCCCTTTTCGTTGGGGTCGCTGTTGCAGTCTTGGGGAAGTTCCAGTCTTGGAAGGCTTCTCTCATTTTAGAAGGGGAATTAAAGTATTGTCTCGATCCTCTGTAGCGAAATATCACCGACACAGGGGAACCCCAAATGTACGAGATCCCCTTGTCTCTCAGAATGGCACAGTAGGGGGCAAAGTCTCGTCTTCTGGCCAGGGTTCCGGGGGACAAATCTGGGAACACAGAGACCGCCCTGAAGGGGGAAGGGAGCCCCGGATGATTTCTCATAGTGGCCAACAGCTTTTCCCGGGGTTTTGTAGAGGAGAAACAGACTAAAATGTCTCTCGGAACATCTCTGTTTAATCTTGCAGGTTTAGGTAGCCGAAAAAGTTTATCAATTTTCCTTTCTGTGGCAGGCATATCAGGGAGAGTTACCTCCATAAATGTTGTTACTGTGGCCATGAGGTCTTCCTCCTCTTCCCCTTCTGCAACTCCTCTCAATTTCACATTCTTAATACGATGTTTGTCCTCTAGATCACAGACAGCCGCCTGTAACTGCCTGACCTCTGAATCCACCTCAAGTCATCTGCGAGGCTGTTATGGGCCGCAGCAAAGTCCACCATTTTATGTTCAATGTGTCCTGTTCTTTCACTTATAGCCAATAGATCTGCTCTTAGATCAGCAATCATGCCCCTCATATCATCCTGCAGGGACCTGCGGAGGGATTCTAGGAGGCCTCTCAGACATCCCTTTGTCACTGGAGCTTCATCATCCTCTCTGGCTCCCGGGCCCCCTCCTCCATGCTGAGAGCGAGGAGAGCAGTGAGGTGTTGATTTTCCCGCCCCCTGTGCCATGCTGGAAGCAGCAGATCTCAGTGTCCTTTCTACTCCAAAGAAATCTCTCACCGAGTGCTCGGTATCTCTGCGTCTGGAGCCGCCTTTAGACATCTCAGTCTGCTCCTGAGGTAATCCGATCTCACTCCAGCAGGTTTTGGAGGTCGTAGTGGCTGTTATGTGCCGTTATCAGGGCTTAGTATGCAGAGCTCCTCACTAAGCGTCCTGCTCCATCAGATGCAGGACACGCCCCCCGTAATGTCATCTCTGACATAATAAACAAATATGGTCAAAGCTATTTTTTTTTATGAATCTTTGTTTAAGTGGATAACATAGAAGAAGACCACTGTTACACAGTTAAAGAAGTTTTCTGGTTTTGGAAACTTTGGTTCATGCAACACGTCATGTTTCATATGCAGAGTGTTTTTGCTGCATTCAAAAAGCAGCGCTGTACAGTACAAACACAGTGGATGGGATTTAGAGAAATCCCATGCCCACGCTGCACTAAGCTGTGGCGCGGTTTTCCGAGACGCAGCACGGCTATTTATGCTTGCGGACACGCTAGTTGTTTAATTCGGACAGCACAGCGGAAAACCGCTGCGCCCAGATTTCTCATCGTGGGCAAAGACAGCGCATTCTCCTGCAGAGGACACTAACATTTCTGCAAGAGGAATGACTCTGCCTCTACAAGCAAGGTCTCCTGATCATGGGCACTTTCCCTTAGGGCATATGCACACGAGGAATATTTGAATGCAGACATTTCTGCACCACCTCTGCATCTCTTGGCAGGAAACTGCAGAGGACAATTTTATTAAATATCATTAGAAAGATATTACCCACACCAGAAGAGTTATAAAATGCATAAATACATACAAAAAATCCAAAAAGATACAAACCAGGTGTAATTATAGACCTGGTTGTCCCCAGTTCTTGCACTTACTATAATAGCCCTAACATACTGCTGGTAAGTATGGATATAATTTTAGGTGCCAAATGTAGGGACATCTAGGTCTGCGATACCCGTTTTGTATCTTTTTGTATTTTTTCATGTATTTATGCACTTTATCACTTTTGTAGTGATAAGGTTTTCATGCAGAATTTTCCTGACCACAAACTGATCAATTATTTGTGTGGGCACATAGTCGTAAGCTCCCGTCACACACAATGACGCACCAGCGATCCCGACGACGATACGTCCTGTAGGGATCGCTGGGGAGATGTCAAACAGTCAGATCTCATCAGCGACTTCAGCAACGATCCGGAATGATAAAGAGGTCGTTGGGAATGTGTCACTCTCGGGCGTAGTATTGAGATCGTTGGTTGTTGTCCCTGTCAAACACAGCGATGCAGTGTTCCCAGCGGGAGTGAAACAACCTAAAAATGTCCCAGAGCACTTTGTAACGATCAGCAATCTCACAGCAGGGGCCTGATCGCTGCTAAGTGTCACACAACAAGATTGTTAGCGAGATCGCAGTTACGTCACAAAATCTGTGACGTTACAACGATCTCTCTAAAGATCTCATTATGTGTGATGGGGGGCCTTATTCTTTTGCAAGTTTGTCACTTAAATGTTTGAGATCATTAAATGTAAATATTAGACAAACATAACACAAGCAAATACAAAATGGAGTTTATAACCCCATAACGATGGACATATGACTTTAGACGTCGGCATTTGAGGGTACTACTTCTATTCAGACATCTAGAAACGTCAAAAAAAAAAAAAAAAAATGTCTACAGCGCGCCCCCCACCCCTCGGTGTAAAAAAAATCATCAGGATTTCAGCTACAGGGGGTAGCTGAGGCCCTACAGTAAATGACAGCGCCGATTAAAAATGATTGCTAACATTTGTATTGTGCTGTGATCTCGTCCAGGGGAATGTGTCAGTATTGTGCGAATAATTAATTGCATATTTAGGCTAATAATTTCTTGTTGTATAAATCTTATATATAAAACCCGAAGGCCACTTCCGGAACAGGCCACGCCCACTTCCGTGATGGACGTCGCCCAGGCTCATGCAGTGCACTGTAGCAGGGCTGCCCCCCTGCTACAGGCACCGGCACACGGAACGTTCCGACCTCGGAAGTTCCGTGTGCCCTCCATCCACTCCCCTCCACCCTCTGCCCTCCAGACACATGCCTACATACCGAGGGGGGTAGGGGGGGCCCATTGCCCGCCACCTCGGGGGGCCACACAAGCCCTGGGAGTACCCGTGCTTCCTACCCGTCCTTCCTGCCCGTGCTTCCTGCCCGTGCCTGGAGAGGAGGGAGGGCGGGACTTCCTCTCCTGCAGCTCTGCCCGCCCCTCCTCTCCTGCTACAGTACACCTGATGGCCGGCCCGCGGTGAGTCTGCCCTGCCGGCTTCAGCAGCCTCTGCCCTACCGGCTCCAGCTGCCTCTGCCCTCCAGCCTCCTCTGCCCTGGCCTCTGCCCTCCAGCCTCCTCTGCCCTCCCCTCTGCCCTGGCCTCTGCCCTCCAGCCTCCTCTGCCCTGGCCTCTGCCCTCCAGCCTCCTCTGCCCTGGCCTCTGCCCTCCAGCCTCCTCTGCCCTGGCCTCTGCCCTCCAGCCTCCTCTGCCCTGCCCTCTGCCCTGGCCTCTGCCCTCCAGCCTCCTCTGCCCTGGCCTCTGCCCTCCAGCCTCCTCTGCCCTGGCCTCTGCCCTCCAGCCTCCTCTGCCCTGGCCTCTGCCCTCCAGCCTCCTCTGCCCTGGCCTCTGCCCTGGCCTCTGCCAACCAGCCTCCTCTGCCCTGGCCTCTGCCCTCCAGCCTCCTCTGCCCTGGCCTCTGCCCTCCAGCCTCCTCTGCCCTGGCCTCTGCCCTCCAGCCTCCTCTGCCCTGCCCTCTGCCCTCCAGCCTCCTCTGCCCTGGCCTCTGCCCTCCAGCCTCCTCTGCCCTGGCCTCTGCCCTCCAGCCTCCTCTGCCCTGGCCTCTGCCCTCCAGGCTCCTCTGCCCTGGCCTCTGCCCTCCAACCTCCTCTGCCCTCCACTCTGCCCTGGCCTCTGCCAACCAGCCTCCTCTGCCCTGGCCTCTGCCCTCCAGCCTCCTCTGCCCTGGCCTCTGCCCTCCAGCCTCCTCTGCCCTGGCCTCTGCCCTCCAACCTCCTCTGCCCTGGCCTCTGCCCTGGCCTCTGCCAACCAGCCTCCTCTGCCCTGGCCTCTGCCCTCCAGCCTCCTCTGCCCTGGCCTCTGTCCTCCAGCCTCCTCTGCCCTGGCCTCTGCCCTCCAGCCTCCTCTGCCCTGCCCTCTGCCCTCCAGCCTCCTCTGCCCTGCCCTCTGCCCTCCAGCCTCCTCTGCCCTGCCCTCTGCCCTCCAGCCTCCTCTGCCCTGGCCTCTGCCCTCCAGCCTCCTCTGCCCTGGCCTCTGCCCTCCAGCCTCCTCTGCCCTGGCCCCTGCCCTCCAACCTCCTCTGCCCTGGCCTCTGCCCTCCAGCCTCCTCTGCCCTCCACTCTGCCCTGGCCTCTGCCAACCAGCCTCCTCTGCCCTGGCCTCTGCCCTCCAGCCTCCTCTGCCCTGGCCTCTGCCCTCCAGCCTCCTCTGCCCTGGCCTCTACCCTCCAACCTCCTCTGCCCTGGCCTCTACCCTCCAACCTCCTCTGCCCTGGCCTCTGCCAACCAGCCTCCTCTGCCCTGGCCTCTGCCCTCCAGCCTCCTCTGCCCTCCAGCCTCCTCTCTCCTCTTCCTGTCCTCTGCCCTCCAGCCTCCGCTCTCCTCTCCCTGTCCTCTGCCCTCCAGCCTCCCCTCTCCTCTCCCTGTCCTCTGCCCTCCAGCCTCCGCTCTCCTCTCCCTGTCCTTTTCCCTCCAGCCTCCGCCCTCCTGCCTCCGACCTCCTCTGCCCTCCAGACTCCGCTCTCCTCTCCCTGTCCTCTGCCCTCCAGCCTCCAGCCACTGCTCTCCTCTGCCCTCCAGCCTCCACTCTCCTCTCCCTGTCCTCTGCCCTCCAGCCTCTGCTCTCCTCTGCCCTCCAGCCTCCACTCTCCTCTCCCTGTCCTCTGCCCTCCAGCCTCCGCTCTCCTCTGTCCTCCAGCCTCCGCTCTCCTCTCCCTGTCCTCTGCCCTCCACCCTCCGCTCTCCTCTCCCTGTCCTCTGCCCTCCACCCTCCGCTCTCCTCTCCCTGTCCTCTGCCCTCCAGCCTCCGCTCTCCTCTCCCTGTCCTCTGCTCTCCAGCCTCCGCCCTCCAGCCTCCGCTCTCCTCTGCCCTCCAGCCTCCGCTCTCCTCTGCCCTCCAGCCTCCGCTCTCCTCTCCTCTGCCCTCCAGCCTCCACCCTCCAGCCTCCGCTCTGCTCTCCCTGTCCTCTGCCCTCCAGCCTCCTCTCTCCTCTTCCTGTCCTCTGCCCTCCAGCCTCCTCTCTCCTCTTCCTGTCCTCTGCCCTCCAGCCTCCGCTCTCCTCTCCCTGTCCTTTGCCCTCCAGCCTCCGCCCTCCAGCCTCCGCTCTCCTCTCCCTCTCCTCTGCCCTCCAGCCTCCAGCCTCTGCTCTCCTCTGCCCTCCAGCCTCCACTCTCCTCTCCCTGTCCTCTGCCCTCCAGCCTCCACCCTCCGCTCTTCTCTGCCCTCCAGCCTCCGCTCTCCTCTCCCTGTCCTCTGCCCTTCAGCCTCTGCTCTCCTCTGCCCTACAGCCTCCGCTCTCCTCTCCCTGTCCTCTGCCCTCCAGCCTCCGCTCTCCTCTCCCTGTCCTCTGCCCTCCAGCTTCCGCTCTCCTCTCCCTCTCCTCTACCCTCCACCTTCCGCTCTCCTCTCCCTCTCCTCCGCCCTCCAGCCTCCACTCGCTTCTCCCTGTCCTCTGCCCTCCAGCCTCCGCTCTCCTCTCCCTGTCCTCTGCCCTCCAGCCTCCGCTCTCCTCACCCCTCCATATGCAATGTACAGTATGTGTGTATATGTGTGTATGTACGCACTTCCGTCACTTTGTCTACACTTCCCTCAACTTTGTACACACACACACATACACACACACACACACAGTCCGCTATACTTACCACCGGCCCTGCGTCCGCTGCCTGGATCCTCAGTCGACATGTCGCTGCCCCCAAACTACTGGATCCCATATAGCGTCCAAGATGTCTCGCAAAACTACCCGGACAACATATTCGATCCAGTCGTCCGGGGCCGGCGACATGTCGACTCAGGATCCAGGCGGCGGGGAAGACGCAGGGTCGGTGGTAAGTATAGTGGAGTGTATGTGTGTGCTTACCACTCTGCCCACGGCGCTGCGCTGACCACTCTGCCCACGGCGCTGCACTGACCACTCTGCCCACGGCACTGCGCTGACCACTCTGCCCACGGCACTGCGCTGACCACTCTGCCCACGCCGCTGCGCTGACCAATCTCACCGCACTCACTGCTAACCACTGAGCCACCCCACTCACTGCTAACCACTGAGCCACTGCACTCACTGCTAACCACTGAGCCACTACACTCACTGCTACCCACTGAGCCACTGCACTCACTGCTACCCACTGAGCCACTGCACTCACTGCTACCCACTGAGCCACCGCACTCACTGCTAACCACTGCGCCAGCGCACTCACTGCTAACCACTGCCCCACCGCACTCACTGCTAACCACTGAGCCAGCGCCCTCACTGCTAACCACTGAGCAAGCGCACTCACTGCTAACCACTGAGCCACCGCACGCAGTACTAACCACTGAGCCACCGCGCAGTGCTAACCACTGAGCCACCTCTATACACACAATTAATTTCACCGCACTACCCTAACTATTACTAAATAAACTATATATGGATTCTAGACTACCCGATTCTTTAGAATCGGGCTGCCATCTAGTTATTAATAATTAGTTTGTTTCTTTAAAATTATCGCTCATTTTCCTTCCATCACTGTCCTTTCCTCTCCTTCCCCCTTTAATAATGAATTATTAGCCCATTGGTTTATTTAGCCATAACAAACCTGAAACAAAATGAACTATTGCCAGTGTACCAACCCACTGGATTCTAGTGAGACAACAGAGGGCAGCTCATACAGGATCAGCACTGAGCAGAGCGCTGTTTTGAGCTATTGGGGAAAGGTAGTGGTTAGGAACTGCATGGCCATTTATCAGGAACACCTTACAACCCCAGTAACATTAAAAACCTTTTAAAACAGATACTATATTTTTCAGGTTATAAGACGCACTTTTGTTTCCCCATATTATGGGGGAAAGTGGGGGGGGGGGTGCGTCTTGTAATCCAAATATACGGATTATATACTGCAGGGGAGGTGGGGGCAGCTCTGGAGCATGTCCGGGGGCTGGGGCGGGATGGTGCAGGCTGCAGGAAGCAGCGGGAGGTCATGTGCCCCGACTCATAATATAACTGCCGCTGTCCATCATGGCAGTGCTGAAACCGCACAGACGTGATGGACTGGGGGAGCAGCGCATATTATATGTGCCTGCACGCACACCCTCCCCCGTAGATTGCACATGCCCCCACTGTGCGGGTTATGACCCCCCATGCTGCTGCCCATAGTAAAATAAAAAGGACTTTACTTACCTTCTCCAGCGCTGTCCTCCGTGTCTCCCTGCTTGCCGCTGTGATTGGGCACGCAGAGATGATGTCACTCTGCTGTGTCGATCACATGACTGGCATTATCGAGAACCTGGAAGTGGAGGAGCGCAGCGGCACAGAGGGAGACACCGGGAGGACAGCACTGGAGAAGGTAAGTAAAGTATTTTTTATTTTACTATGGGCAGCAGCATGGGGGGACGTGTGCCATCAATGAGGGACGTGTGCCATCAATGAGGGACGGGTGCCATCAATGGGGGACGGGTGCCATCAATGGGGGACGGGTGCCATCAATGGGGGACGGGTGCCATCAATGGGGGACGGGTGCCATCAATGGGGGACGGGTGCCATCAATGGGGGACGGGTGCCATCAATGGAGGAGGACGGGTGCCATCAATGGAGGACGGGTGCCAGGACAAGGGGGCTATATCCGATATAAGGGGGCCATATTCAGATTAAGGGGGCTAATTCTAGGATGGGAGCTATATCCCAGTATGAGGGACAATGTACCAGGATGAAGGGGCTATGAGGCAGATATACCCTATATGATTTATTAAACGGACCCTGGCACTATATGACAGACCCCATTTAACACTAAAAATTATTATTTTCTCTGTTCCTTCACCAAATTTGTGGGTGCGTCTTATAAAGATAAAAATACGGTATTTAGGTATGATTGCTAACAGTAAGGGTATAACAAGCAAAAAGAAAACAAGCGATTTCAGGGTCAAATATACGTGAGAATTCTTTATTTATTAAAGACATGCTGTACCAAGGATAAAATTGGGGAACATACAAAATATAGAAAGCACACTACGTGTATGGACATAACAATACAGGAATTATCATATAAGCAATCGTTATTCACAAGGTTATTGATATAGAGTTCTCTTTTTGTTCTGTAAAGCTCCAGTTACACACAACGATCCAGACAACGATACGACCTTGTAGGGATCGCTGGTACGTCACTTTGGGATCAAACAGTCAGATCTCAGCAGCGACTTCAGCAACAATCCGGAATGATAGGCGGTCGTTGCGAATTGTCACTCTCGGGCATAGTATTGAAATCGTTGGTCGTTGTCCCTTTCAAACATAACGATGAAGCGTTCCCAGCGGGAGCGCAACGACCTAAAAATGACCCACAGCACTTTGTAACGATCAGCGATCTCACAGCAGGGGCCTGATCGCTGCTAAGTGTCACACATAACGAGATAGTTGGCGAGATCGCTGTTATGTCACAAAACCTGTGACATTACAGCGATCTCACTAATGATCTCGTTATGTGTGACGGGGGCTTTATATTGCTACCGTAGTACTCCTGCTTGCTATCAGATAAGATATGGCTTTTTGAATTGTATGGCCCTTCCATATGTCATTGGGATTTTGAGTCTATTGACCTTAGAATTAGCTGCACATTGAGGCTATGTGATAGAAAAGCAATCCACATAGGGTGTGTGGGATATATGATATGGAGAAGTGTTATAGTTTGCATTAAAAGGATCTAGCATTTACAGATTATATTGCAATTGCTTTCAGAGATATAGGATTGGGAAAAAAAGCATTTCTGGACTTTATCCTACCTTGTTAATAATGATTGCTTATATGATAATTCCTGTATTGTTACGTCCATACATGTAGTGTGGTTTTTATATTTTGTATGTTCCCCAATTTTATCCTTGATACAGCACGTCTTTAATAAATAAAGAATTCTCACATATATTTGACCCTGAAATCGCTTGTTTTCTTTTTGCTTGTTAAACATGTTTAATTGCAATAGGTCATGGGATACAGTAATCCGAAATTCACCCCACAAAATATCTGTGTACATGAGATGGGTGTTGCTACTGTGGATATATTTAACAGTTAAGGTCCCATCACACAATGTTGTCAGCGATCTGATCGCTGGCGACATTGACGGCTGATTGCTGGTGAGCTGTCACACAGGCAGACTTACCAGCAATCATTGGACCTGCGACATCGTGGAAAGAAGGCTGGTAACCAAGGTATACATCGTGTATCTAGGCAGCGCGCACTGCCTAGTTACCCGCAGTGTACCATGGATACCAGCTCCCAGCGCTTGCTGAGAGGCGCTGGGAGCTGGCCGATCGCTCGTCTCCTGGTGTCACACGCACGATGCTGCGTGTCCACTGGGCGACCATCGCCAGGTTTTCGGTCCAGTCCGAAAACCTGGCAACCATTAACCAGCGATTTATCGCTGGTTGATGCGCCCTGTCACACATGTCAATATCGCTGCATGCAGCAGCAATATTGCACGCGATATTGACGTGTGTGACGGCCTCTTTAGGGTAACAGAAGTGATAGTCTGTTAGATTCCCAGTAACTAAGAACCTAAGTTTTGTGGGGTTTTTTGCTCTACAATACATGCCTAAAAGCATAGTATTAAATTGTGGTTGGCATATAGTCACAAACAGCAAACAAACCCTGCAATATCTGAAAGTAAAAAGAATTATCTTGGTGCTGTATTGTATTGTTACATAACATCAAGTGCCAAGAAGGATTAGCGCATTGATTGGTATTGACGAGATACACAGCCACTCATAGCATGCTGCGATTTGCCCCGCACGCTGAATTTTCAACAGGAAAAAGTAGCAAATATGATATGACCTATTGTTGCGAGTGTGATGCAATGTTTTCTTGCATTGCACTTACAGACTTTCTACACAGATGTGAAAGTCTGTAAAGAACTTATACAGGCGTATAGTGGGCATTTTGAACCCACAGGTACTTCAGAGAATTTGATGATAACAATAGGTCATCCTATTTAACATTTTCTAATTTTCGCACTAAATTTCTCTCTCTAAGGGTATGTGTATACGATACAAAGACCCTGCATCTTGGACGCAGTGTATCCTATCCTGCGGGGACGCTGGTTATCTTCGCAGATGAACACAGCTGCCCATGCCCATGATCTGCATTCGGGCCATGGTGGCTTCTCCCTGCATTCACCCACCGAGATCGCCTCTGACTCCACAGCACTAAATTAACATACTAAGGACAAGGGGGTGATACACAAAGCCACCCTACAAGTAAGTTTACGCTGCGGAGAACACAAGCACAGAGGGTATGATATTTCTGTAAATTCCATGCACTGTGCATGTACTGTACAACGCCACAGTTTGGAAACATCGAGAACATGCTGCTTCCAAACTACTGCAAATGCGGATTGTGTGGATATACCCTTAGGGGTCTAGTTTCAAAAATTAGCTAATTTGTGCAGTGTTTCTACTGTTTAGGAACCCTAGGGGCAATGCAAATATGACATGGTGACGCAATCTATTTCAGCTTTTCCAAAATTCAAATATTCCTCCTTCCATGTCATAGCCTCCCATTTGTATAAAGAGGATTCTGACCACATGTGGGGTATTGCCGCGCTCATAAGAAAATGGGTAACAAACTGATGTCCACTTTTTGGTGTTCCCTCTTGTAAAAGTGAGATATGTAGTGCTAAAGCAACATTTTTTTTTTTTCTTAAAAAGAAAAATATATGGTGATTTACTGTTATCAAATTCTGTGAAGTGCCTGTGGGTTCAAAATGCTCACTACACCCCTGGATAAAATCTTTGGAGGGTTCTAGTTTCCAAAATAGGGTCATTTGTGGTGGAAAATGTGCTGTTTAGGCACCCTCGAGGCTCTGCAAATGTGACATGGTTCACGCAATCTACTTCAACTTTTCCAAAAATTCAAATATTCCTCCTTCCACTTCATAGCCTCCTATTTGTCAAAGAGAGGTAGGTTTCTGACCACATGTGGGGAACCGCCGTACTCCTAAGAAAGCAGGTAACAAACTTTGGCGGTCCATTTATTGGTGTTACCTCTTGTAAAAGTGAGAAATTTGGTGCTAGATGTTTTTGTGAAAAAAAAAAATAATAATTTCAATATGGTGACCTATTGATATCAAATTCTGTGAAGTACCTGTGGGCTCAAAATGGTCACCATACCCCTGGATAAAATCCTTGAAGAGTCTAGTTTCCAAAATGGGGTCACTGTTGGGGAGGGGTGAGTTCTGCTGATTAGATATTTTAGGGGCCCTTTGTTGCCCACAATCTATTTTAGACAAATTTGTTTTCCAAATTTAAAATAATGCTCCGTCCGTTCAGAGTTCTGCCGATTGTCCAATCAGAACTTTTTTACTATATGCGGGGTATCACCACACTCATACGAAAGTGGGTTAGAAACAGTGGGTTCCACCTTTTGAGGTTATTTCTTGTAAAAGTGAAAAATTTGGTGCTAAAGCAACACTTCTGCGAAAAAAAATTCAATATGACGACCTATTGTTATCGAATTCTGTGACGCACCTGTGGGTTCAAAATGCTATGGTCATAGATAAAATCTTTGAGGGGTCTAGTTTCCAAAATGGGGTCACTTGATGTCACTGCTGTGTAGGTACTTTAGGGGCTCTGCAAATGTGACCAAATGTGACATGGTGCCCACAATCTTTTTCAGCCAAATTCGTGTTCCAAAGTTCAAATTGCGCTTCTTCACTTCCCAGCCCTCCCATTTGTCCAAACAGAGGTTTGTGACCACGTGGGGTATCGATGTGTTCACAAGAAACTGGGTAATACATTTTGGCATCCATTTTGTCATACTATCCCTTGTAAAAGTGAATGAATTGAGGCCAACCAAATATTTTTAGGTAAAATGTATATGCATTTATTTTTTCATTCCATGTTGCAATCATTGCTGTGACGCACTTGAAGAGTTAATAATAGTCTGAGGGGTGCAGTTTTTGGAATGGTGTCACTTTCTGGATATTTTTTTCCATATAGGCCACTCAAAATAACTTCAAATGTGACATAGTCCC
This sequence comes from Allobates femoralis, assembly GCA_033576535.1. Lineage (NCBI taxonomy): Eukaryota > Metazoa > Chordata > Amphibia > Anura > Aromobatidae > Allobates > Allobates femoralis. The sequence goes on from JARQOC010000005.1 coordinate 134,364,072, forward strand.
TAAAAAAATGGTTTCGTAAATTTTGAGGATGAGAAATTGCTGATAAATTTTGAACCCTTCTAACTTCCTAACAAAATAAGAAAACGTTTGCTTCCAAAATTGTGTTGATGTAAAAGTAAACAAGTGGGAAATGTAATTTTTTTAAATATTTTGCATGACCTTGCTCTGATTTAATGGGAAAAAAAAAAAAATTTTTCAAAGTTTGAAAATTCTAATTTGTTTTAAATTTTTGCCAAGTTTCCATTTTTTTTCCACATATACCGTAAATGCAAAAAATATAGTCTTAAATTTACCATTAACATGAAGTCCAAAATGTCATGAGAAAACAATCTCAGAATCATTGAGATATGTTGAAGCACTCCAGAGTTGTAATCTTATAAAGTGACCCTGGTCAAAATTGTAACATTTGGTCTGGTCATTCATTAGAGGAAACTTGTCACCTCCAAAAAGCCACCTAACCTATAAAAACATGTCCCTGCTTCATCCTATGACCATTCTCACAATCCTTTTGTCAGCTAAATGCTGGTTGTAAAAGTACTAAAAAACGTATTTATACTTACTCATTAGCCATTATAATGAGGGCGTGATCTTCTGACGAGGAGGCGGCAAAGCAACACACCCTGAAGGCTAAGGAATATGGTCCCTACTCATTATAATTGATAATAAGCATAAATATGTTTTTTAGTACTTTTACAGCCAGCATTTATCCGACAAAAGGATTGTGTGAATGGTTATAGGATGAAGCAGTGACATGTTTTTATAGGTTAGGTGGCTTTTTGGAGGTGACAGGTTCCCTTTAAGGTGAAAATTGGCTCCATCACTAAGGGGATAAATGAAATGACTATTATTAAGGGAAAAAGAAATACAAACCTACAGAGACATCTGGGGAGATAAAGGTTTGTACAGACTCTGCATTCCTAGACTATAATGCTGAGCTGCCTGTTAAACTTGTACAAAGTTTAGTAGAATTAATACAAAATGGTTATTCACTAATGTGCCTTACCAGTCGCCACTCCCATTGGGGACAATATGTCACTCCTGAGTGAGCAGCTCTCCCCCCTCTGTCTGCAGAAAGCTTCACTGCCATCCAACACTTGACCATTCCTCCTTCAATCACGTGAGCGTAGTCTAAGGGTCCTGTCACACTTGGCGACGTTCCAGTGATCCCGACAACGATACGACCTGGTAAGGATCGCTGGAACGTCGCTGCGTGCTCGTTGGTGAGATATCAAACAGTCAGATCTACTCAACGACGCATCAACAACACGGCGACCCGTATAACGACCTCGGCGGTCGTTGGGACCCTGTAACACAGCAGCTAGTCTGACGACTCCGACCTATGTGGCTGAGTTCTGAGTCGCCAACGAGGTCGTTGTTAAGGTGTCAAACACACAGATGCATGCTGCCCAGTGGGAACCCGACAATCAAAAAAATGGTCCAGGCCATTCCGATACAATTGGCGAGGTCACAGCAGGGACCCGGTCGCTGCTACCTGTCAAACATAGCGAGATCGCTGGTGTGGTCGCTGTTGCATCACAAAACCTGTGACACAACAGCAATATCGCTATGTGTGACGGGGGCTTAAGATTGCAGGGTCTGTACAGAATTTTTATCTCCCTGGAGCTCCCCTTTAAATTAAAGGTGGTTTATCACATCTTTGGAAAGTTAAATTCAATTTCCCGAGCCACATCCATGTCTTATTACTGACACACCTGTTCCAAATCATGAAATTGGTTAAATAGGACCTCCCTGACAAAGGTTAAATAGACCAAAAGATCCTCAAAAGCTAGACATCATGCTGTGATTCAAAGAAACTCAGGAAGAAATGAGAAACAAAGCTATAGCTTTGGGACTCCAGTGAACCACAGTGAGAGCCATTAACTGCAAATGGCTAAAAACATGGAACAGTGGTGAACCTTTCCAGGAGAAGGTGGCCAACCAAAATTACCCGAAGAGCACAGCGTCAACTCATCCAAGAAGTCACAAAACACATCACAACATCTAAAAATCTGCAGGTCTCGCTTGCCTCAGTTGAGGTAAGTGCTTATGACTCCACCATAAGAAAGAGACTTGGCAAAACAGACCTGCATGGCAGAGTTCCAAGACAAAAACCTCTGCTGACAAAAAAGGTTCGTCTTAGTTTTGCCAGAAAACATCTTGATGATCCCAAGACTTTTGGGAGAATACTCTAAAGACTGACAAATGTTGAACTTTTTGGAAAGTGTATCTGGTGTAGAAGTGTACATCTGGTGTAGAAGTAAAACAGCGCTTCAGCAGATGAACATCATACCAACATTAAAATATAGTGGGGCTAGTGTGATGGTCTGGGGCTGTTTTGATTGTTCACAGAACCTGGAAGACTTGTGCTAAATCGAACCATGATTTCTGCGGTCTACCAAAAAATCCTGAAGGAGAATGTCTGGACATCTGTTCGGGACATAAAGCTGAACTGCACTTGGGTTATGCAGCAGGACAATCATCAAAAACACACTAGCAAGTCCACCTCTGCATGGCTTAAAAAAAAAAAAAAAAAAACTAATTTAAGACTGGAGTGGCTTTGTAAAAGTCCTGCACTTAATCCAATTGAGACGTGGTGGCATGAACTTAAAAAGGCAGTTCATGCTCAGACACCATCCAATGTGGCTGAATTACAACAATTGTCCAATCGCCTTGCAGGTTTTAATCTTTTTTACATTAATAATAAAGACCTTCATTTATAAACTGCATTTTATGTTTACTTGTGTTATATTTGTCCAATATTCAAATTTGTTTGGTGAATCATTTAACTGTGATAAACATGCAAAAGAATACACAATCAGGCAGGGGGCAAACATATTTTAACACCACTCTACCCACGCTCAGGGACGTATTTTGCATTAGGCACCTGAGGGCACATGCCTAGGGCACCAGGTTTTAGTGTGGCAGCACCAGGAGCAAGTTTTAAAAAAAAAAAACAAAAAAAAAAAAAACCTTTTTTTTTTTTTTTTTTTTTAGATTTTCCTCCTCCAAACTATTAAATCCGGAGTGTTTTTGGAGGAGGGCACAGCATTCGTTTGCAATCGTGCATTTAAAGCATGATTGCAAATTCATGTGAGCGCCCCTGCACTTTCACGGTAAGTGGAGTCCATTCGACTCCGCGCCCCAACATCCCACCCTGTGCTCCTGCAGCATCACAGCGTGTGATGAGTCATCACACTGCCATGAGGCGTCTGCAGAGTGCGGGAGAGGAGAAGATGTCGGACTGCCGGGAGCAGCGAGTCAGGTAATCACATAAGCTAAAGATGTTGCCGAAGAAGAAGAGGGGGCATGGAGAAGAGTGGGCCAATGGAAATGAGCAGCCTGAGACATATGGGGGAGGGGAGGAAACTAGCAGATTGGGTAATATGGGGGAGGGGAGGAAACAAACAGCCTGGGTCATATGGAAGAGCGGGGGGGGAAACGAGCAGGCTGGGTCATATTTAAACAAGTAGACTGGGTCATATGGGGGAGGGGAGGAAACGAACAGCCTGGAACATATGGAGGGAGGAGGGGGAACAAGCAGCCTGGGACATATGGGGGAGGGAGGAATGAGCAGACAGACATATGGAGGAGAGGGGGGGAAACGAGTAGCCTCGGTCATATGGTGGGGGGGCACAAACATCCTGGCACATAGGGGAGACGAGCAGCTTGGCATATAGGGAGGATGAGCATAATGGCCCATGAGGGGGCGCAGTATGGAGAAGGGTTAGACTGGAGGGGCACGGTATAGAGAAGTAACATGTGAGGGCACAGTATGGAGATGGGGTTAGCATGGGGAGCACTCCCTAAAGAGACTGGGAGGGCTCAGTATGCAGAATGCATAGCATAAGGGGGCTCACTATAGAGTTGGGACAACATGAGGTGGACAGTGAACAAGGGGCTGCATGGAATGGAGATCATAGTTCATAAGTTTGGAGGGTGTGGGAGGTATAATTCATTATGGGGAGTACAGTGTGGTGTTTTTTATTTATGAGTCGGTGGGTATGGCTGTCATATTTAACTAGGGACAGTGTAGTGGGAATATTTTATAGGGAAGAATAATGCGGAGGCCGTATACCATAAGTGAGACAGTGTGGGGTCATTTATGAAGGAAAGTCAGTGAGGGCGCAATTATTTATTCAGGGGCACAGGAGAGGGCTTACTTAAGGTGGTTATTATTTAGTCAGAAATATTACAATGACACAGTTTGGTATGTTCTGCAGAAGACTACTGCAGGACCTTGAAATACTGCTTACAGAGCCATTCAGCCACTACCCATCTCGAATGCTCTTACTGAGTGAAGGAGTTAACCAAAATCTTGCGATACATGACCCCATCCATCCTCCCTTCAATACGGTGCAGTGCTTTTGTCCCCTTTGCAGAAACGCATTTCCACCCCCATTCTTCACGGTTGGGACGGTACTCCTTCTTCCAAACAAGCAGAGTGGAGTTGATACCAAAAAGTTCTGCTTTGGTCTCATCATGCCTCCTCTGGATCATCCCAGATGGTCATTGGCAAACTGGCCTAGATATGTGCTGTTATGAGCCGGGGGACCTTGCGTGCCCTGCAGGATTTTAATCCTTGACGGTGTTGTGTGTTACTACTGGCAATCTTTGAGATTGTGGTCCCATGTCTCTTCAGTTCATTGAACAGGTCCTCCAGTTTAGGTTCTGGACGGATTCCTGATCTCTCTCAGAATCATCATTACTCCACAAGGTGAGATTTGCATGGAGCCCTAGACCGAGGAAGATTTAGGCTACGTTCACACATTGCGTATTTTGCTGCTTCTCTGCGTTTTTGCTGCGTTTTCTGTATTTACCTGTGTTTTTTGCTGCGTTTTTTTACGCGCGCTTTTTACAGTGAAAACGCAATTCTGGATAAGCAGCCCAGCCAAACCTATGGGTTTTGACACAATCCATTCACACACTGCATATTTGTGCTTTTTTTTACGCGCGCGTTTTCACTGCAAAAAAGGCGCGCAAAAAGAATCACCATGTCAATTCTTTCTGCAGTTTTTCTCTGCATTTTTCCATTGCCCACATGATAAATGGGCTCTGAAAAAGCGCAGAGAAAAATGCAGAAAAAAAACGCAGTGTGTGAAAGGAGCTGCGTATTTCACAAAATACGCGCGTAAAAAAGCGCAGCTGAGTAAAAAGACGCAGTGTGTGAACGTACAGTCATTTTGTGTTTCTTCCACTTTCTAATATTTGCACCAACAGTAGTTTCCTTCTCACCAAATTGCTTGCAAAGTGTCCTGTAACCCATCCCATCCTTGTGCAGGTTTATAATTTTGACCCTGGTATCCTTATGGCCACTTTACACACACCAACTTATCTGTCCAACTTCTGACCAACTTACTGGTTGCAGTGAAATCATGGACACATTGTTCCATTTGTACACAGCCACAAAATGGAGCAATGTATCCATGATTTCACTGCAACCAGTAAGTTGGTCAGAAGTTGGACAGATAAGTTGGTGTGTGTAAAGTGGCCCTTAGACAGCTCCTTATGGTGGGTTTACACGTCCCGATATCAGCCCGATATTGGAGCAAACGACGCGGGAGCGCGCTTTTTGAGCGTGCTTTTCCCGCCATCGCCGGTTTAGACAGCCCGATATCGGGATACAACGTCCCGACGATGTGTACGCCCCCCAACCCAGGAACGACCAGTTAACATGGGAGTGAATGGGTGACGTGGGCGTACACATCGTAGTTGGGCTGTCACACGGGACGATGCGGCTACAACGGCCATCCGATATCGGGCGGTTGAATAGCACGCTCATTCAACCCCGATATCGTTTTGGCATGGTTCCAGCATCGCATTGTACGTTCAAACCGTACAACGCGCGAATGATATCGGGTCCAACTCCCAAACCACGTGACTTTTGGTCGGAGTTGGGTCGGAGTTGGACGCCGATATCGCGACGTGTAAACCCACCATTAGTCTTGGCCATGGTGGAGAGGTTGGAGTGTGAATGATTGTGTGGACCTGTGTCTTTTACACAGGTAATGAGTGCAAACATGGGCAATTAATACAGGTAGTGAGTGCAGAGTGGGAGGGCCTCTTACGGAAAAACTAACAGGTCTGTGAGAGACAGAATTCTTGTTGGATAGTAGGCCATCAAATACTTTTTTCATGCACTAAAACAGTGATGGCGAACCTATGACACGCGTGTCAGCACTGACACGCGTAGCCATTTTCAGTGACACGCGGCCGCCGGAGAAACTACAAGTAGGAATCGGTACTCTGCGAGCTTCCCAGTGATTACTCGCACAGTAACGAGTCCAATGCAAGTCAATGGCAATCCTAGTTTTGTCAGAGTTTACTTTTTCTCACTCGCTAGACTCGCTATTTGGATAAAAACCACAGACACAGCAGCAAAAAACTGTTGCGAGTGGGGTTTCCAAAACGGCAATGCGAGCGCTTTCCAAGACATCTGCGATTTGTAAATCGCACATTACTCGCTATTACTCGTTTCCCCATTCATTAACATTGGACTCCCTAGACTCGCAACGAGTAGAGAGTCCCGGGCTCGGACTCGCTAGAGTCAAGCGATTCCGAGTAATTTAGGACTCGCCCATCACTAACTACAGGGCCAGGTGCAGTAGCTGAGGAAAAAAAAAATGTGCTGAAAGTCTGTAGGCCAGAACAGCAGAGCTTCGGCACAGAGCGTTTAGTCCTGGGACTTCCGGTAGGCGGAACTTCTGGCTGGCGCAGCAGGGAGCAGCGGAATGCTGTGGGGGACGCATATCTGAGGTCCTGTGATCGCTGTCTGGAGGTCCAGTGATTATTACAGCAACCATCCTGGGCAAAATCTGGGTTGTCATGAATGTGTAATTGGCCATTACTGAGATAAGTGAGGGGGAGGCTGGAAGAGGCCTGTGCTATGGGTGCCGTTTCCCGCCATTAATTTACATAAGGAACGCCATCTTGCAGCATAGTACAAGACTCCATTTCACCACTATTATTGTTGCGCACCCTATTAATCCCTATTTCTGCTTACTAACTCTGCCCTTTCCTAAAAGACAGTTAACCCCTAATTGCCTGCAGGGCTATCTATAAATCTTCTGTCACTGCCCCTCTGATGGAGAAGCCAAAGGTTAACCAAGGTTAAGTAAAGGAAGTGGTAGTAGCAGTAGCCGACCCTTTCAAGAGACATGGACTGAGATGTATGGCATTATAGTAAAAAATGGCAGATCATTTTGCGTTCTATGTAGTGAAACGGTAGTAAGCAGAACGTGGAATATAAATAGACATTTTGACAGATAACCTTAGTAGCGTTTGCTTGGCCTTGAAGTGTACAAAATACCAACCTTCAATTGAAGATTTAGCCAATGAAATTCAGCAACAAAAAAGTCACTAAATCAGTGATGGCGAACCTGTGGCAGTCCAGCTGTTGCTGGACTACCACAGGTTCACCATCACTGGAAGAATTCCCCCTCCCTCTCACTTATCTTAGTTCATGGCACCCCACAAAAGTTAAATAACAGCAAGACCAACAAAGAAACCAACTGACAGATTAACAAAGAAGTCACTAAGCAGGCAAGTTAAATAATTATACATATTTGTTATTCAAACTATAAATATCGTAAAATTAGTTTTTTTTTCTCAAGGTGACACACCACCCGAGTTGTGCTCGTTTTTTTGGCAAATTTTGACACACCAAGTTCAAAAGGTTGCCCATCACTGCACTAAAACGTGATTTATTATTTAAAAATCATGCAATTACAGACCTATCTATTCTTTGTAGGTGGGAAAACTTGCAAAATCGGCAATGTATCAAATACTTATTTTCCCCACTGTATATTTACACATGTACACATACACCTAAGCACTCCAATATTTAGGAATATAATGCACTTATATCTTCACTATCCTAAATCTACCATTATCATATACTCACATCTGTACTATCATATAGTTAATGCAGACAAAGACACATTTTGATCAAAACAATGGTGAGTGAATATTATCTGTTGATGACTTGTAGGAACACTTTCCTGAATCATAACTGAATTTCTGTCCGCATGACTGCAGTAGCTCCTCCCCCAAGAACTTTATTTGTACAGTGTTCTAAAGGTATCTATGAAATATAGTTACTCTAGTTTATTAAGATGTTCGCATTGTGTTTCTGCGAAGTGTTCCGGCAATTCTGAAATAGAAATTTCTGAACTCTTAAATGTTAATAGGGTTTATTGGGATTAGTTAAAGCACCACTTCAGCGCTTAGTTTTCATTGCACTGTTCGAGTGACGCTTTAATTGCAAGTCCCTGACCCCTGTATGATACTCCCCTTCTGGCAGCTTCACCTGGAATCACCATTGCAACGTTGTGCTCCATCGAAAAGTGACCTATCACGTCACTTTTCAATACATGTCTACGGAAGACTGATTCTGGCTCTCACAGAGATGCATTAAGCTTTTGTGACGTAAAGTCTGACTTCTGGCCAGTCAGAAATTAGAGGACTAGACACAGTCAGTAAAAGACTAAGCTGCCAAAAGATGAGTGTGTGACAGGAGCAGATGACTTACATTTAACATGCCTTTCCATCGGTGACGACAAAAAAAAAAAAAGGTGCTTTAACCCCTTCACAACCCATGACGTAGGACTTCATCATAGGTCGTGTAAATGCCTTTGATGTGAGCTCCGGTGGTGAGCTCACATCATACCCCTAACATCTCGGCTGATCTAATCAGCTGAGATGTGAGGCTAACAGCGCCGATTGGATCCACGATCTGATCGGCGCTGTTAACCCTTTGGATTGCGCTGTTATTCAGTGACAGTGCGATCCAAAGCGCCGTGGCGGGGATCACACCATTCCCTGCCATGATTGGAGTTCCCGCAATAAGCTTGTGGGATCTCCATGTGGTACCTGCATATCCTGGGGTCCGGCGGTGACCCTGTGTGCTATCAGAAATCACTTCCTGTGGATGGCTGGCAAGCGCCAGCATCCATAAGGATCATTTGTGCTGTATCCCGATATGCTGCAGCTTATCGGGACATAGCACAAGTGATCGGACTGTGCAGCACTGTGGTGCCCTATGGGGGTGTAAAGCAAATAAATATTTAAAAAGAATACACATTTGGTATCACTGAGTTCAGAAATGCCAGATCTATCAAAATATAAAACAAACTAATTAGATCTGTAAACTGCATAACGGAAAAAAAAAGTCTGAAACACCAAAATTATGCAATAACTGGCGATTAAACAGTGCATCTACCCAAAGATTTTATCATTAGGAACGTCCGCTCAAGCCGCAGTGAGGCACCGACCGGGTCGGGCCCCTGCGACCGGTATGTGCCTCCCTGGGTGCGTCCTCCATATTGACAGGTCGCACTCCATGCCGGGATTTTGTGTTTGTTCTGCTCACTGGCTTGGGTGTGATAAAAGGAAGCTAGACCACGGGGTGTGGTCTCTAGTGAGGGAGTGGACAACTCCCTGAGCTTCTGAGAGAGAAACATCCCTAAGCCAGGCCTGAGACATTGTGGCTGGTTTTGACGGGGTAAGTCCTTTTGGGTGAAGCTGAGAAGCGGCCCCTGAAGTAAGGGAATCCGGAATAGTGCACCGGACTATTGTTGTCTACGTTTTTTGGCCAAATAAACCCGTGTGCCGTGACCAGTGGTGCTGGATCCCGTGTCTTTGCCCGTCCCCATACAAAAGTGGGTGGGACACAGTGACCCGGGTTCCCTAGACCAGTTGGTGAACGTGGTGGAGCGCCATGTGGCCACACAGGAACTGATCCGGGACACTGCGGGCAAACCGCAAGGCCGCGCCCACCACACCAGAAAGCAGGGACCCCCAATCCGGACCCCCGGTGAGCGCGCACCTGGCTCAGGCCGAGAACGGCCCTCCCCCTGCAGCAAAGCGGCGTTCCGGACCGCCGCGGTTCAGCCCCTGGTATAACGGGGGTCAACCCCGATGTAGAAGATGTCGGGAGGTGGGACATATGATGGCGCAGTGTCCCCTCAACGGGGAACCCATGGACTGCGACTACTCCTGGAGGCGGTCCATGTTCGCCCACCTAGTCGGAAAAGGGCGCTCGGACCCCAGGGACACTGGGAATGTACTGTGCCACGTTCGGCTTAATGGTCATGAAGTGACGACTCTCCTGGACTCAGGGAGCAACATGACCCTCGTGTGTGCCTCCTTGGTCTCCGGGACCAAACCCACCGACCGAAAGGTCAGGGTGATGAGTGTCCATGGGGATCATCGCAGGTATCCGACGAAGCGTGTCACGTTTGCTACCCCAGCCAGGAGGGTTCAACATGTCGTGGGGGTGGTAAAGGATCTCCCTTATGATGTTGTGCTGTGGAGGGATATGCCCTTGTTCTGGGAATTGAGGAACGAGTATATGGCCCCCCGGATGAAGGACAGACGGGGCCCAGAGCCGAGAATCCCGCCACCGGGATACCCAGAAGACTTGAGGTGCCTGATTCCCGGGTGCAGAGCCCAGTGTGTCTACTAGCCGTCCGGAGCGGTGCAGCAGTGCCGCGAGCAGACCCCGTGTTGCTCGTGAGGCCCCAGGCCTCTGTTGTTTGTGCCCGTCCGGGGTTTGGGGGTGCCAGGGGTCTGAACGGGTTGGTTGCTCGTGGGGTCTGGCACCGCTGGTATCCCCGGGTGCCCCTGCTTGGCTCCGCCGGTTCTCCGCGCCGTGACGCGGTCTGCACGCAGGGCCCGGGGTTATGGCCTTGTGTTCAGCCCCGTACGCTTGAACATGGGGGGGGGGGGGGGGGGGGGTGAGGCAACATCCCTGAGCCAGGCCTGAGACATTGTGGCTGGTTTTGACGGGGTAAGTCCTTTTGGGTGAAGCTGAGAAGCGGCCTCTGAAGTAAGGGGAGTCCGGAATAGTGCACCGGACTATTGTTGTCTACGTTTTTTGGCCAAATAAACCCGTGTGCCGTGACCAGTGGTGCTGGATCCCGTGTCTTTGCCTCCCTGACGCCGCTACACCTCACACCGCAAATAATAAGCTTAGACAAAGTGAACAAAGGCGCAATATGGTCTTAGGGCCACGTCTCACACACAGATAATTGTGCAGATATTGTTCGCAGATCTCTGTTTGCAGTGAAGTCATGGACACATTGTTCCATTTTGTGGCAGTGTACAAATGGAACAATGTGTCCATGATTTCACTGCTACCAGAGATCTGAACAATCTCTGCACAATTATCTGTGTGTGTGACGTGGCCCTTATCTTCAATTTTAATTGGCAAAAATTGTGTTGTTAGTGCTCACCTTGTTGGGTTGCGTTGCCCACAACCGGTATAAATGCCTGTACAGATGCTGCTGGACCCACACTTCTACAGTGCAATAGTGGCGATCAGGCTTCAGAAAGGACTGTGTGTAACAGTCCGTGCTACTGCATTCAAAAAACAAAGGTCCACAAAGTGATATGCAATAGTGTTTATCTCACTCAACACGTTTCGGAGCTGTCCCTGCTCCTTCCTCAGGGATACATCATGTTACAGTATTAACAAACAACCGATGTTAAATACACGTGAGAGGGCGCAAAAATATTAGGCACATGATTGTGACGTGCGTCTGACGTAGGGGAACTAGTGACATTTTGCATTGTTCCTCAATGGATGTGTTATTCAGGATCATATTACAACCTGACGTCCCCTACGTCAGATGCACGTTACGACCATGTGCCTAATTGTTTGGAGTCCTCGTGTGTCTTTCACATCAGTTGTTTAATACTGCAACATGGTGTATTTCCGAGGAAGGAGCAGGGACAACTCCGAAACACGTCGAATGAGATTAACACTGTTGCATACCACTTCGTTGACCTTGTTTTTTGGATACAGCAGCGCGGTCCGTGACACACCGTCCTTTTTGAAGCAAATAATAAGCCGTCACACAGCCCCAGATCCCGAAAAAATGGCGCAAAAAACGCAATTCTTTTTTTTTTTTTCCCAAACTTCTGAATTTTTTTGCACCACTTAGATAACATACCGTATATACTCGTGTATAAGCCGAGTTTTTCAGCCCAAAAATTGGGCTGAAAAGTCACCCCCTCGGCTTATACACGGGTCAATACGGTAACTATTTTGCTGGGCAGGCTGGGGGAGGCGGGGGGAGGCTGATGAGTGAGCGGCCCGTCACGTGGGGCCGCTCATTAGATATGCACGGCTCCCCCCGCCCATCACAGTGGCAGGGGAGCCGTGCATACAGCCCCCCAGTGTATACAGGCAGCCCCCACTGTATACAGGCAGCCCCCAGTGTATACAGGCAGCCCCCAGTGTATACAGGCAGCCCCCAGTGTATACAGGCAGCCCCCAGTGTATACAGGCAGCCCCCACTGACAGTCGTCCCCCCATCATGGAAAGAGCCCCCACACTTTGCAGAGTCCCCCCCCCCGGCCCCCGCTGCATTATCTTACCATCCAGGGTCTTCACCGCGGGTCCTCCAGTCCTCCATCCTCGCGCGGTCTTCCCGGTCTCATGTGACCCGGCGCGATGACGTCATTCCACTGCGACCGCCGGGTCACATGAGACCGGGAAGACAGCGCGCGAGGATGGAGGACTGGAGGACCCGCGGTGAAGACCCTGGATGGTAAGATAATGCAGCGGGGGCCGGGGGGGGACTCTGCAAAGTGTGGGGGCTCTTTCCATGATGGGGGGACGACTGTCAGTGGGGGCTGCCTGTATACAGTGGGGGCTGCCTGTATACACTGGGGGCTGCCTGTATACCACTGGGGGCTGCCTGTATACCACTGGGGGCTGCCTGTATACCACTGGGGGCTGCCTGTATACCTCTGGGGCCTGCTGTATACCTGCTGGGGCCTGCTGTATACCTGCTGGGGCCTGCTGTATACCTGCTGGGGCCTGCTGTATACCTGCTGGGGCCTGCTGTATACCTGCTGGGGCCTGCTGTATACCTGCTGGGGCCTGCTGTATACCTGCTGGGGCCTGCTGTATACCTGCTGGGGCCTGCTGTATACCTGCTGGGGCCTGCTGTATACCTGCTGGGGCCTGCTGTATACCTGCTGGGGCCTGCTGTATACCTGCTGGGGCCTGCTGTATACCTGCTGGGGCCTGCTGTATACCTCTGGGGCCTGCTGTATATACCCCTGGGGCCTGCTGTATATGCCTCTGGGGCCTGCTGTATATACCTCTGGGGCCTGCTGTATATACCTCTGGGGCCTGCTGTATATACCTCTGGGGCCTGCTGTATATACCCTGGGGCCTGCTGTATATACCCTGGGGCCTGCTGTATATACCCCTGGGGCCTGCTGTATATGCCCCTGGGGCCTGCTGTATATGCCCCTGGGGCCTGCTGTATATACCCCTGGGGCCTGCTGTATATGCCCCTGGGGCCTGCTGTATATGCCCCTGGGGCCTGCTGTATATGCCCCTGGGGCCTGCTGTATATACCCCTGGGGCCTGCTGTATATACCCCTGGGGCCTGCTGTATATACCCCTGGGGCCTGCTGTATATACCCCTGGGGCCTGCTGTATACCCCTGGGGCCTGCTGTATATACCCCTGGGGCCTGCTGTATATACCCCTGGGGCCTGCTGTATATACCCCTGGGGCCTGCTGTATATACCCCTGGGGCCTGCTGTATATGCCTCTGGGGCCTGCTGTATATGCCTCTGGGGCCTGCTGTATGCCTCTGGGGCCTGCTGTATGCCTCTGGGGCCTGCTGTTTATACCTTTAGGGATGCTGTATATACCACTGGGGAGGCTGCTGTATATACCACTGGGGAGGCTGCTGTATACTACCACTGGGGAGGCCTGTATACCACACTGCTGGGGGCTGTATACCTGTGCTGGGGTCCACCCTCGGCTTATACACGAGTCAATAGGTTTTCCCAGGTTTTGGGGGCAAAAGTAGGGGGGGTCGAATTATACACGGGTAGGCTTATACACGAGTATATACGGTAAGTATACATGTTTGGCATCTACGTACTCATACCAACCCGAGGCATCATATTGACATGTCAATTTTACCATATAATGAATATGGTAAATAAAAAACAAACAAACGTAATTGCACTTTTTTTTGCAATTTCACTGCTCTTGGAATTTTTTCCCATTTTCCTGTACACTGTATGGTAAAATAAATGATTTCATCTGAAAAGTGCAACTCGTCCTGTAAAAAAACTAACCCTCAAATGTCTATATTGCCAGAAAAATAAAGTTATGGCTCTTGGAAGAAGGGGAAGAAAAGACGAAAACTTAAAACAAAAAATCGCCAGGTGGCGAAGGTTAAAAAAAAAAAAAAAAAAACAGAGCTGGACTAGCTTTCTTGCCTTAATTGTTAATCTAAACGATGATGATAATAGGGACTGCAAAATGACAGTAGGAAGCTCCTGTCTGTTTTTAAGGTTGCAGTATGCCCCTTTACTTTATCTGAATTGTCACCATGAATACTACAAATGCCTCACTGGTCAGAGCTGTTTGTTGGCAGAGCAAGAGATCAAGATCTAGCTGATGATCTCAGCAGAAACCATTTGAGAGGGGTTGTTTCTGCTGAGCCAATACCTTTAAGTGTTGCTGTCACTTCAGACCTGTGGTGCTGCTCTGCACAAAGAGTATGAACAAGAAGATCACTGTCTGAAGGGGTGATAGTTCTCAAGATCAGCAGGTGTCCTAGAGATCTCACCTCCACTGCTCCTAATGGTACTGTCACACGTGTCGATGTCGCCCGCGATGTCGTTCAGACGTCACAGATTATCCGTCGATTTTAAGACGCATGAGCGACATCGTCGCGTGTGACATGTAGGCGCAACCAGCAATTTTTCGCTTGATCGCTGATTGCAGGTTTACTAGCCTGCCCGAAAACCTGGCGATGATCGCTCAGTAGGGCTTGTGCATCGCTGTGTGTGACACCTGTGTCGCGAGCGATCTCTGCTGTGTGACTTGGAACAGCGACAAAAAATTATCGCTCGCGTGGTTGCGAAGTCGCTGAATCGCCGGATCGTTGGTATCACAAATTGACACGTGTAACATGTAACCAGCGATAATCGCGCGACATCTGAGCGACGGCTAGTCCGTGGCGTCAGAACGACATCGCGGGCGACATCGACACGCGTGACAGTACCATAATGATCACTGATCCAAATGTTGTGGCATCTACAACCAAGGTGCCATATATGTAAATATCCCTTCAAGAAAAGTAGTGAAAAAACAACATGAGCTGGGGGGTCAGGAGCCTTCCCCTTATACAATATTGCTTGCTTATTCTGCTATTTATCTTCATTTTTATTATTTGAAGACAAGTCCTACTTACTGTCATCACTCTCATTCTTACTTTTGCATAAAGAATTAAAAATACAAAAAAAAAAGAAAAAATAGAGAAAGTAGTTGGACACCGATCAGAGGTCCTTATAAATAAGGAAAGTGATGCTCCAAATATGTTGTATATAAAATTGAAGTACTTTACTAACCCATCTCAAATGCATTTGAGATATGTCAATAAATTACCCTGATAATTTTTTGTACAATTTATTTGGATTATCGCATTTCTTTTTTATTACAGATAGACTTTTTTGGCAGATTATTAAATAGCATATTGCTTGAATTCTGTCTCCCTCTGGGGGAATATAAAAGGTATTACTGGCTTCATCTGGTTTAAATGATGAATACCGGAAACTCTATCAATGATTAACTACAACAACAAATATAGTAAAAAGTAAAAGCAGGTGAAAGGTGATGCATTATACAAGTGGCTGGAACATATCTCAGCATTAAAGCAACAACGTAGTGATTTTTTTCACCTATTGAACAGATTGTTCCAGCAAAAATATAGGCAAAATAGATATTACCCAAATAATATACCATACATTTGACCAAAACAATTTACCTGAAAGTGATATAAAGTGTAACGTGCTCGCTGTCAGCCATCACTCCAAACCCCTCCACAACTTAGTTTAGCAGCATTCTCCGATAAACTGCTCGTTTTTTTGCCTGGTATAACTGGACTTTTTTACACCCATTTTATGTGTTATACCAACACAAAGTAGCAAGTGAAGTGAATATATTTCTGAATGATTAATGATTTTTCTAAATATTTTAAAAATATTAATCTGAAAATTGTGACATGTATTTGAATTCCACCCCTTTGGTCAATACAGTATGAACACAATTGCTGCAATTAGTGTTGTTTTTTATGGTTGTATCTACCAGCTTTGCACATCTGGAGGCTGAATGTTTTGCCCATTCTTTGCACACTAGCTCTAGCCTAGTAAGACTGGATGTCCAGCATCTGTGAACAGCAATTTTCAAGTCTTGTCACAGATTCTCAATGTGATTTAGGTCTGAACTGTGGACTGGCTCATACACATACACACACACACGAATATGCTTTAATCCAAGCCATTCATTGTGGCTCTGGCAGTATGTTTAGTGTTGTTATCCTGTTGGAGGGCAAATCTGTGCCTCAAATTAGTTTCCCGACACACATGGCATTTTCCATTTAGCCCCCAAACCTCTACTTTGGTCTTATCTAACCAGGGCACCTTCATCCACTTGCTAGTTGTGCCCCCTACATGGCATGTGGTAGAAAATGCTCTGGTCAAATGAGAAAAAAAAACAAACTTTTTGGGCTAAATGGAAAGTGACAATGCGTAGTGAAAAACTAACACGGCACATCACCCTGAAAACCTCATCCCCACTGTCAAACGTGGTGGTGGCAGCATCATACTGTATGGAGGCTTTTCTTCAAGTAAGGTTGTGTTCACATTTGCTGATGGTGTTCGTTGAATGACCAATTGATCAGCAACATGTAAACCAATTAGCAACCATTTTGTAGTCTGTTTATACACAATTGAGCACACTTCCATTGACATGATTGTTCTGTGCACATTGTTCTTGGCAGCAAATTTCCAGTTTACACAGGACAATATGCTGCTGTGCAAGCTTAAAAAGCATTTCACCAGAACAAGCAATTTGATCAATTCTCGGGTGATTGGCAGGCCGTTGAGGCAGGGATGCTAATTTTCAATTATCATCCAGTGTAAATACAGTAGACCAGCCAATGCAGGCTTAAAAAAGAAAAAATAAATAAAAAAAAAAAAAATGAAAAAAAAAAAAAGGATGGCAGCTGTTGCGTGACGCTCTTTACTAAAGGAGCGTTTGTCTGGTAGTAGTGCCTGCTCAACTCAGTATGGTTTACATGTCTCTTCCAATCAATTACACGGAGCTGTGATGGATGGTGGTTATATTAGTCTTTCTCAGAATAAGATATCCTGAAGAAACTAAATTCTAACAAACTAGGACATGAAAAGAAAAAAAAAAAAAAAGACAATTCCCAGCGATAAAGTAATGAGCTAAAGAGTTTCTTGAGATTAACAGTGGGACATTGCTGCCCTCTGCTGTTATATTTATGTACTACATTTTCACAGCCAGTAGCACAAAATGAGAAAAAAGTAAATTTTTCAAGTGCGTACATAAGACACATTATGTAGTGTGCAAAGCAGTAATCAAAGCAAAAGGTGGCTACTTTGAAGAACCTAGAATATAAGACATTTTCAGTAGATTCACAAGTTTTTGTTAAGTATATTATTCCACACTTTTTCGTGGCCGCCCCTGCCGCAAGTGCCGAAACCGCACTTGCCGCAAGCCCCATAGACATTGTATGGGGCTTGCTGCAAGTGTGCAGCGATCGCGGCCGTTATGAGGTAATCGCGTTTTTTTCACCGCAACTGCCGCGATCAGCGTAAAACGCTGATGTGAAAGCACCCTTAGGTACCAACTAACTAACCAACAGTCACTATATGCATGGTCGTTACCAAGGATACCCAAGCTGCAGTGTTCTGCACATTGGGTGAGAGACATGGCTAATCAGAAGAACTATACTACATTTCTAATTGGAAGGGTTTGCTAATATTATGATTACACCTATTGCATATTCGGAAAGGATCTTGAAGATGGGAATACACCCTTAAATCAAAGAACACATTTTGTGTTTGTGAAGCATTTATCCCTTATAAAAAAAAAAAAAAAAAAGAAGAAAAGAAAATAAAAAGAAAAACTTTTAGGTGAAACTCTGAATCTGGAAAAAAAAAAAAAAAAACAACATTTTGGAGCATGTTCTTTTTAAACTGACAATTCAGGCTGTCCTCACAAGTCCGAGTTTCAGTATCTGTGTATAGACAATGTTTTCCAAATTGGTCAAAGGTCTCCTGACCTTACAGCAATAGACTAATTTGAGTTTGGGTCTGGAAATCATGGACGGCATACCAACCTTGAAACCTGGAAATGGTTGGAGGAAGCTCAATCTTTTGACAGGTGTGAGTGGTCAGA
Organism: Allobates femoralis; assembly: GCA_033576535.1. Classification (NCBI taxonomy): domain Eukaryota; kingdom Metazoa; phylum Chordata; class Amphibia; order Anura; family Aromobatidae; genus Allobates; species Allobates femoralis. Next base: position 134,382,318 of record JARQOC010000005.1, read on the forward strand.
AATGGCAAAACTTGCAATTGTGTCCGACATTTACATAATGACCGCAAAAATAACGGTGTAAAAGAAGCGCTGAGGGGTAGGGATTAAAATACACACCTTTAATAAAACTTTACACTCTCCAGACCACGACGTGTTTCGATAGCAAGGTATCTTCTTCAGGCATTGGCTGCCACTGCCTGAGGAAGACAGCTTGCTATCGATACGCGTCATGGTCTGGAGAGTGTAGTTTTATTAAAAGGTTTGTATTTTAATCCCTACTCCTCAGCGCCTCTTTTACACCGTTATTTTTGCTGTTGTTATCCATAACCTCTTTTGGTGAGCGGTGGAAGCTGCTTCGGTCTTGATCAGCAAAGGATCTGCCGTGATGTCATAGGAACGCCCACCCGGTCAAATAGTCAGTATCACTTGACCGCAGCCTCTGGATCAAGGAAACGGTGACTAGCGATGGTCGTCCCTGAGGGCTCTCAGCTGTCAGGCCTCAACCTCTGTTGTGCAAGATTGATGCACAACCAGATCAGGTGAGTGAACTCACAGCCCTCTTTCTTACCGTATTATCTCCGGGTCCTCACTATAGCGTTCTCTTTCTTTCTTCCTTACATGATATTTACTCAACAGACTCCCTTAATACTACATATTATACCGTTCCAAAACATTAGCAACCCTCCTCTCTTTCTATACCTCCCACCAGTGTAAAATTGAACAAGAAGCCAAGATAAACTGGACAACAAGTGTTATATGACCCACATTCACCCAAAGACAGAGGTTCTAAAGCAGGGGTCTCAAACTCCAGGCCTCGAGGGCCGCACACAGTCCAGGTTTTCAGGATTTCCGTAGTATTTGACAGTTGGTAATCAAATGACCAACTGTCAAATTCCAAGGAAGTCTTTAAAACCTGGACTGTGTGCGGCCCTCGAGGCCTGGAGTTTGAGACCCCTGTTCTAAAGTGTGAGAGCAGCACACTTCATTTATGGCAAATGCATATACATTTCTTTACAATGGGAAAACCCCATCTAGAACATACAGCATTCTAGGCTGAATAGTAAAAATCTGTTCCATAAAATATGAGAAAAAAATGACATGTATGTATAAATATTTAGTTTGCATGGATCCAACAAAGCAAAATAACACTTGTCCACCTATCCAATACAATAACACAGCACATGCTAAGATCCCAGGAACTGAAATATACATTCACATTGTGGTTGAGCTGCGCATCGCAACACCATGGGCTGCTTTTCCATGAACTGCAATAGTTACAAAATGTGATCTTTGGAAGCACAATTTTTACAAATGAAACATAGAAAGAAAAAAAAACACTGTTTAACCTGTAAAAACTACATGGCAAATAATTGCATTTGCTCATGTGCGGCAAAACAGCATCCATCTTCAAATGTGTCTCTCTACCAAACTACTACGAGGTGTAAATGCAGCTTGGTGTTATAAAGATGAACAGAAGGTCACACGTATGTTATGCCTGTGTAAGGGTGAAGTATTAGCTCCAAGACTTTCACAAATTAAAAAAGCAGAACTTACTTTCATAGTTTGGGCATCAGATAAGACGTCACTGACCGCTGACTCAGAGTCTGAGATCTCGGCCTCACTCTTCGCAGACACACTGCCCCCTCCATGACCACACTCCAGGTCACTGTCATCTTGCCAGTCAGAAATCTGAGGGTCATCACCTGTGGTAACAAAGAAATACAGTATAAATACAAACAAGTAATAAAGCACTTAGCAATATTAGCATCATGCAATTACGGTAAGTGTCGCACAAGATTACATACATAGAATGGCTAAAGCGTAGGTAAGAAGTGGCATCTGAGGACCTATCAGGTGTATTTGTCTGGGTTCCATCTTTCTTTATGGGAAATTTAGTGCTAGTGCCAGACCTAACTTACCATAGAAACAATAAAGGCTAATGAACAACTTTACCATTCAACAGAGTTGTTTGGATAACGCATGTGTTTATCGTGTAACAGACCTGATACAGGAGCCAAAATAATGATGTGAACATAGCCTTAATATGTTAATTAAGGTGGTTGTCTACTATACGACAATCGCTTACTGACCACTCCAATGTGTAGCACTAAATTAAAAAAAACACTTTATACTTTGCTCCTAGATTGATGCTGTTCCCCCAAATATAGAGCTACATTCCCCAGTGGACTGGTGAAAAACAATATCACGTGACCACTGCAGCCAATCACCTGCCACTAATTAGCTGCAAAAGTCTTGTGACATTGTTTATGTGAGGAGACCTCCGGAATACACAGTGCTAAAATGAGAGGAACAGCACAGGTTTGGCAAGTAAGCACCGTATACGTTTCTTTTATGATGCACAGTGAAGCTGTTAGTGAGGGGTTTTCCTGTAGTGCACACCTTTTGTAACAATATCCATGTCCTTCCTTTTACTTCTGAAATGTTTAAGAGTCTACATTTTCAATGCAACTATGGAAAATATGATGAACTGTAACACAAAACAATTAATAAATTATGCAACTTTCTGCATGCAACCATAACACTCATTGGGTCCTACTATGGACAAACAAGCTGATTTTGCAGAAATTGATACTTCCTTTAAGCACCAGTTGTAGAGAAAATGTAGTATGACATGGTAGAACTATGTAATACAAGGACTACACAAGTCCACCGAAACAGGAGCTACTTTCACAGAGTGGCAGTTCCTTCTGGCTTTAAGGTAGAGGTTGCAATAAGGGGATCCTCTCTGGCTACAATAGGCCTCAGTAGGGTACATGGTCAGGGTTTGTGTTTATGACACAACCCTTTTAATCGTAAAAATATCTGAAGGTATCTTTAATTTTTAAAGAGTCTGGAATAATTTATACTCCTATCACAAATGATCTTGTATAACCTGAAAATAAAAAATGTGAGAGCAAAATATTACTGTCCCTTACTCCATGATTACTTCAGGGCAGGAATGAGAATAAAGCCCATCATACACATTGAACCGAAGTCATCGATTCGTTCGGCCAAAGCCATCTCTCCCATGCATAGTGTAACTTTTTCTGCCCAATGATCCTGTGTACTTATTGAAAGAATCAACGCAAAACATCTCTGATGACGGTTTATCTCCGGGAGAAGAGCGATCGGCGGCACTAAATCGACACTCCAGATTGACATTTCCTATGACAATCAGTTGGCCGTTAATATACTAATGTCTGTGGAACCTGTCGATAAAGTGTATGGGGGGGACTTTAGATGTAATGTGAAAGGTCTATTTGAGAAGAGATTCTTACCTGCGCTTGACTTGTCATTAGAAAAAGACATTTCTAGGTCTTGTGACCTGCATGCATTCTGGGGGGAAATATCATCAATATCATGTTGTGAAATTGTGTTGCTACTGCTGTCATTTGACAAGTCGTTATCACTGGAACTCCAAACTATTTCAGCAGGATCTTTTAGACTTTCATCGGCTGAAGTTTCTGGAATAACACAAAAACGTTTAATAGACTCCGTATCTTAGAAGATTGCATCTTAAAAAACAAATAATAAAAAAGGGTAAATCATATCATCCCCTGGCAATTACAGAGGATGGCGCAAGTCAAATCTGCGGCAATCAAAATTGCAAAGCCAGCTACATTTACAAAAAAAAAAAATATATACACACAGTGTGTGTGTGTGTGTGTGTGTGTGTGTGTGTGTGTATGTATGTACGTATGTAAATATTATGTATATATATATATATTGTATATTTATTACATACAGTGGGGAAAAAAGTATTTAGTCAGCCACTAATTGTGCAAGTTCTCCCACTTAAAAAGATGTGAGAGGCCTGTCATTGACAACATAGGTAGATCTCGACTATGAGACACAAAATGACAAAACAAATCCTGAAAATCACATTGTCTGATTTGGAAAAGATATATATATTTTTTTATTTTGGTGGAACATAAGTATTTGTTCACCTACAATCAAGCAAGATTTCTGGCTCTCACAGACCTGTACCAACTTCTTTAAAGAGGACCAGTCAGCCCCCTGGTGCTTGACAAACGGAATGCAGCATTCAGGGAAGGGGTCTCCCATGTCTCTAGCCCCCCTGTAACCTTTAAAAAAGACTTTAGAAACCTTACAGTTAAAAGGTCCCCTGGGTTGGATCTGATTAAGAGGTCCTCGCTGCTGGCACAATCCTCCCTGCCTCCATCTTGTGTGTTCCGCCCCCTCTATGTGTCTGTCGCCGCCTCCTCTTCTTCTGAGTCTGCCCTCCTCTTCTCCTGCTCTGTGTCAATCATGCTGCCGCACAGTGCTTGGTGTGTGCGGCTGTAAGGTGCATTGAGTGACGTCAGCGGCAGAGCACGCCATGTTTATGCTTTATTCATACAGCAGGGCGGGAATCTGGCATTGACATCAAGCAATGCGCCTTACAGCCACTCACACCAAGTGCTGTGTGCCAGAGTGATTGACACAGAGCAGGAGTAGAGGAGGGCAGACCCAGAAGAAGAGGAGGCGGCGGAACACACAAGGAGGAGGCAGGGAGGATTGTGCCAGCAGTGAGGACCTCTTCATCAGATCCAACCAAGGGGACCTCTTAACTGTAAGGTTTCTAAAGTCTTTTTTTAAAGGTTACAGGGGGTTAGAGACATGGGGGACCCCTTCCATGAATACAGCAGACATGCTGAACTCAGTGCTGCATTCAGTTTGCCAAGCACCTAGGGGGTGACAAGTCCTCTTTAAGCGTCTCCTCCACTCATTACCTGTAGTACTGGCACCTGCTTGAACTTGTAACCAGTATAAAAGACACCTGTCCGCAACCTCAAAGAGTCACACTCCAAACTCCACTATGGTGAAGACCAAAGAGCTGTTGAAGGACAACAGAAACAAAATTGTAGCCCTGCACCAGGCTGGGAAGACAAACTGCAATAGGCAAGCAGCTTGGTGTGAAGAAATAAAGACCACTGATAATCTCCCTTGATCTGGAGCCCCACCCAACATCTCACCCAGTGTAGCCAAAATGATCTCAAAAAGGTGAGCAAAAATCCCAGAAGCACAGGTGGGTGGGTGGGGAATCTAGTGAATGACCTGCAGAGAACTGCAAACAACGTAACACAGGCTACCATCAGTAACACTATGCCGCCAGGGACTCAGATCATGCAGTGCCAGACGTGTCCCCCTGTTTAAGCCAATACATGTCCTGGCCCATCTGAAGTTTGCTAGAGAGCATTTGGATGATCCAGAAGAGCATTGGGAGAATGTCATATGGTCAGATGAAACCTAAGTATAACTGTTTGGTAGAAACACAACTCGTTGTGTTTGGATGAGAAAGAATGCTGAGTTGCATCCAAATAACACCATACCTACTGTGAAGCATGGGGGTGGCAATATCATGCTTTGGGGCGGTTGTTCTGCCAAGGGACCAGGGCGTCTGATCTGTACACATGAAAGAATGAATGGGGCCATGTATCGTGAGATTTTGAGTGCAAACTTCCTTCCATCAGCAAGAGCATTGAAGATGAAATGTGGCTGGGTCTTTCAGCATGACAATGATCTCAAGCACACTTCCAGGGCGACAAAGGAGTGGCTTCATAAGAATAATTTCAAGGTCCTGGAGTGGCCTAACCAGTCTCCAGATCTCAACCCTGTAGTAAAACCTTTGGAGGGAGTTGAAAGTCCATATTGCCCAGGTACAGCCCAAAACATCACTGCTCTAGAGGAGATCTGCATGAAGGAATGAGTCAACATACCAGCAACAGTGTGTGCCAACTTTGTGAAGACTTAAGGAACCATCACACGCAGCAACATTGCCGGCAACTCAGGGGAGCGTACACTTTTTTGGCAGTTTTCCAAGTTTGCTTTGGAGATGTCACATGCAGCGATATCTCCGGCAAGTCAGCTACGATGCTGAAAGCAACTTTCGCTGGCAGGGTTAAACTCAACCCAGCGTCCGATACAAATCAATGAAGTGAATAGGGGAAGTTGCTTTCAACATTGCTATTGCGGTGTCACACAGAGCAATGCTAGCAGATTGCCTGAGCAGCATCGCCTGATTTCCAAACATGTTGAGAAACCTGGCAACTTGAATCTAGCAACTTATTGCCGTTGAATTGCCCTGTTAGGGTACCTTTACACATCGCGATATTGCAATGAAACATCGACAAAAAGTCACGTGGTACGGCCGTTGCAGTTGATATCGTTCGTGCGTTGTGGCATGTAAATGGGCAATGCGACTTGAAAAAAAAACGCAGGGATGATATTGCAAGAAGATTGTGCAAGCACCTCAACCGTACAATGTTGCATATGCGATCTGGCATGATCGTGTTGTGTGACGGAGCAACTACGATCTTGTTTGCAACTTCCCCTGTTCACTACAATGTTAATGCTCAGACGCTGTTTTGCTCATACCCAGCGCAAAAAAGTTGCAAACAACATCGTAGGTGCGTTGCCTGCCGATATCTTCCTGTGTGACATCTACTATGGGATCTTGGACAAGTGCCAAAAACGTGCGAACTCCCGTGAAATTGTATGCACTATCGGAATGATATCGCAACGTGTAAAGGTACCCTTACATGTTGCAACTCACTAGCAATGTTGCTTCAACTTTGCCATGCCCCGAGTTGCCGGTAATGTTGCCGCATGTAATGGTACCTTTACAGAAAACGTTTGACCTCTGTCATTGCCAACAAAGGACAGGAAACGTGGCATATACCAAAGTATTGAGATTATCTTTTGTTATTGACCAAATACGGTACTTATTTTCCACCCAAAATTAGAAAAAAAATGTTCGAAGAAAGGGGGGGCATATGCCTCACGGGCCACTGGCTGAAGCTGCCAGACCTGATCTTTTGCCACTTAAGCGGGGCAGCACGGGGCATATAAATAGTGCGAGCGTGCCTGCTGATGTGGCATGTTACACCTGGTGCTGCTTCTGCCTTGAGAGGATCTCCTAGCGTGTGTGCCGGTCATACAGGAGTAATTTAGTGCTGGAAGGCTGTCAAGAGAATCCCTCCTATGTAAATGGATCTTCATGTCCGAGAATATGTACAAATGGTATTGTATATGTAAGTACTTTTGAGCTGTGCATCAGAGAGTGAGTGTGTGTGTGTATGTATATGGGTATGAGTGTAGGTTGAGGTGTATATGTATCATCCATATGAAATGGGTTCATACAAAAAAGCCAAATAAGCAAATATACTGTGCCCATAAAATCAAACATTTTATTGAAAAGTGTAAAAGTATAAGAATCCAAGTACAGCCAGAATAAATGTGAGCAAAGTGCTACAGAGGCTGCATGTGTCCACATAGGAACCAAACCAGCAGACTCAAGATGGCATAACATACATTATAGAGCCAAGTAACAAACAATGTGGAATATCTTAAATAAAATGTGCAAAGTACAAACGATATTTTTTGCATTATAAGATGTACCTGAAATTTAGTGATAGAAAGAAGAAAAAAATTTTAATGTTAAATTGGGTCAGTCTTATAATGCCAGTGTCTGTCTTACAATCAGTATATTATATTATTTATAGAGCACCATTGATTTCATGGTGCTGTACATGAATGAGAATGGGTTACATACAATCAAGTTAAAAATACAATGAACAAACTAACAATGACAGACCGATACAGAGGGGAGAGAGAGAGGACTCTGCCCTTGTGGGCTTACATTCTACAGGGCAATGGGGAGAGAGACAGTAGGTTGGGTCTGCTCTAGTGGGAGTGGAGCGCCGGGTCTGATGGTGGTGGAGCTCTGGGTCCAGTGGTGGTGAGGTGGCACTGTGGTCATTGTAGGCTGTAGGCTTTTCTGAAGAGATGGCTTTTCAGTTTCTGCTTGAAGGTTCCGAGTGTGGGGGACAGTCGGACGTTTTGGGGTGCAGAATTAAAGAGAATGGGGGATGCTTGGGCGAAGTCTTGCAGGCGTTTAGATGTGGAGGAAAGGTGGTGGTCTTGGAAGGATCGAAGATTACAAGTTGAATGATATCGGGAGATTAGTTCAGAGATATATGAGGGAGACAGATTGTAGACAGCTTTGTAAGTCAGTGTTAGTAGTTTGAATTGGATACATTGGTGAATTGGGAGCCAGTGGAGGGATTTGCAGAGGGAAGAACAACGAGGAGAGGAGGTGGATTAGTCAGGCAGCAGTGTTATGGACAGATTGGAGAGGTGCAAGAGTGTTAAAGGGAGGCCACAGAGGAGAGGTTTGCAGTAGTCGAGATGGGAGATGATGAGGGCATGGCACTAGTAGTTTAGTAGACTGAGGGTCGAGGAAGGGACAAATTCTGGAAATATTTTTGAGTTTGATGCGGCAGGAGGTGGCAAGGGCTTGGATGTGCGGTTTGAAGTACAGGGCAGAGTCAAGGGTTACTCCGAGGCAATGGGCAATGGACATCAGGTACAGGACAACGTGTGATGTAATTTATTGTGATAGATAGATCTGGTAACTAAGGTGTGTGTGATGGAGGAAAGATGATGAGATCGGTTTTGTCTACATTGAGTTTTAGGAAGCGAGAGGAGAAGGAGGATATGGCTGATAGACACTCCTGGATTCTGGACAGGAGAGAGGCGACATCTGGGCCAGAGAGATAGATCTGTCTGTCATCAGCGTACAGGTGATACTGGAAGCCATGGGACTATGAGTTGTCCCAGACCAAAGGTGTAAATTGAAAAAAGGGGGGGTCCCAGGACAGAGCTTGAGGGACCCAAACAGAGAGAGGATGGGGCGAGGAGGTCGTTTGAGAGTAGGAGACACTAAATGTATGGTTGGAAAGGTAGGAAGAGATCCAGGAGAGGGCAAGGTCAGTGATGCCAATGGAAGAAAGGATCTGTAATAGGTGGAATCATATTCACCTCTCTCCACCGCTCCCTGCCTGCAGTCATCCGTCCGTCTGCATGTGCTGACATCCAGTCATGTGAACAGCGCGCACAGTGATAACTCACTGTGCAGTGACACTCACATGACCGGATGCCAAGACAGACAGCGGGGATGGCGCTGGCTGCAGGGAGCGATGGAGAGAGGCGAGTATGATAATGTCAGGAAAGTCACTGCTTTCCACACATTGAAAGCGTGGGGGGCAGTGACTATCCACACAAGTTCGCAGCTGCTGAACTGTGGACCCGGTCATTAGGCTCCTGCCATATGTCCTGCTCCCAAGCCGGTAATGGACAAGGGGATGCAGTGCATATTACATGAGCCTAATGCGCGGGGGCATGTGATCACAGGCCGCAGCTCCAGCTGCTCAGCTCCCCCAGCCCCCGGACACCGGCTCCAGAAACCCCCCTGCCCCCCTAGTTTTGGATTATAAAACGCACCCTCCACTTTGCCACAAAATTTGGGGAACAAAAGTGCCAAAACATGGTACTTCTATATAAATTATCTATCTCTCCATATAATAAAAATATGCAAATTGCTAAAGTTTGTTACTGATGTTGCGCAAGGACAAGCGGACACCAGCGGTAACAAACGTAAGCACTTTTGTAATTTCCATATAGTGTAGGTTTTTCCTTGGCCAGTTAGGTCATTTCTGGCACAAAGAAACTTGAATAATTCATCACCGGGACAGGGGTCAAAGCACCATTACTAGCCCCCCACGGACGTGCAACAGAGTGAGGAGGACATCACATCACAATGCTGCTGTCACCACAAGGGCGAAGAGACTCGTCAAAGATATCATGTAGGAGCCAAAGATTCAATGTGAATTATTGTAGAAGGATGGGAGTGTCGTACTGTTGGGATACATTATGGTGAAGTGGGGAAGTGATGTGATGGGGCAGAAGGGATTTTATGAAGTGGAATAATGTGGAAGGATTTTATGGAGAGAGGCAGTGCGTGAGGGAGAATTTTATGGAGAGGAGCATAGGGATATAATGAAAAGGGCAGTGTGGGGAAGATATTATGGAGCGGGGCAGTGAAAGGGGACATTTGTAGTGGGGCAACGTGGTTGGACATGTAGAGAGGAGCAGTGTGGAGGGAGATATTATTGAGAGGCGCGGTGTGTGTTTGGGGAGGGTATATTATGGAACAGGGCATTGTATGGAACATATTATGGAGAGGATGAATGTGGGACAACATGATGGTGAGTGAAGGGTATTAAGAAGAAAGGCACTGCAGTGGATTATTATGGAGAGAGGCAGCAATGTGTGTGTGGGGGTAGGGAAAATTATAGAGAGGGAGAGTTTATGTTTATTTGTGATGGTGGCTGTATCTCATGACTACTGTTGTTCATGTATGGTGCACAATCTGATGATTATTAATAACAACTCTCAGTATCTCCATACCATTGTTAAAGACATACTGGGAGCTGTAGGTGATATAAATGTATTTGGGGCGGACTTAATATATTGCAAATGATTTCTATACTACTGCAATTTGTGATGGTGGTTCTGGTGGTGCATTTATGTACAGATTGTGGTTCTGATCCTTACTGGTCAGATTACGCGTATATAGCCATGTTATAATCAACACTTGCATCGTTAATATGAGGAGAATTTGGAGAGTCTGTGCACAATTTCTACTCTAAAAACTCAGTGAAAGTTAGAGAGAGAGAGTGTTCACACTGATTTATCAGTAACAGATACAAAAAGTACAAAAAGAAGCATTATGTTGGGATTAATCTGTAGGTTCACAAGTATACATTTACTGTGCTTTGGGAAAAATAAATAAGATTGTGGTAATAACCTTTTAAACTTTTAGGAAGTGGTTTAAGTTTTGAATTACCTTCATCAAATTCAACGGATTTGGTTAAGAGCTTAACGTTTTTCGCTATTCTTTCAGAAGATCTGAATGACTATCAAATAGAAGGAAAGACAGCATGAAATATACAATTGAATAAACATCTGCAAGCTTTTTCCAACTATTTTGTCCATTTCACTGGATTCCTTTTAGCTTTAGGCACTGATTACATTTAATTTTTCCTCACATTCACAGCATATGCCCAGTAAAGCTACTTAAAAATATTTTACATATTTCCAAATGCTCCTGTTCTACGGACAGCACCTAATGTATATATTTCAGTCTACATACATGGCTAACACCACCCTTAAGGTACCTTTACACGCCGCTACAACAAGGTGGAAACAACCGGGTGCTTCACGTGCACGAGCACGCACCAACGGTTACAAACGGTACCCGATACCGTCTTTACACACCGCTACAAGGTGCTTTACAGAAGGTTGAATCTATCTCTGGATGCACCGCCGGGTGCCTAAAGTTACCTTCTGCAGAGCACCTTACCCCATTTACACACCACTACAACAAGGTAATATGGGCGGACCTGGTGCAGCAGGGACAACACGTAGGCGTGCCAGAATTGTGGATTACGAGACGTTCGTACGCTGATAGGACAAAGCAATAGCATCATGATTGGCCAGCCAGCGCAGGAAGGCTGGCTAATACATGACGCTCGAGCAATTGTGTAGTGTGACTGGTCAGCTCCTTAAATATGCCGCCCTATGCAGCGACAACCAATCGCAACGCAGGAGCTTCCACCAATGATCGCTGAAGGGGGGTGGTTTCACGGAGGCGGTGTCACGCCCCGGGGAGTTATCTAGGTGACGAATAAACCTTACCCTACCGTATTTACACGCCGCTACCATCGGGTTGAAATCAACCTGTTTTAGAGCACTGCTCTGAAACAGGTGCCGCGAGTGACGGGTGGCAACAACCGCCTTTACACGCCACTACCTTGGGTTGATTTCACGGTGCAAGATACATTTGTCTCATAAACTCGGTTGTTTCCACCCGGCTGTAGCGGCATGTAAAGGTACCAATACAAATATGTTCAGGGCTCAGTAAAGAAGTAAAATATGTATCTTTTATTAAAACACTAGATGGGTGCCCGATGCTATCGCACCGAGAGGGCGGTGGCCATCTCTACCCCCCTGTGTGATCTTTGCCCTGTCCGTTCTCTCTCGCCCCCATTTGTGTACTGTCTTCCCCGGTAATGTGCTCCTCTCCTTTGCGCTATCTGCACTCTTTCTGCCCCCCTGTCCACTTACCCCAAATCCCCATGCTGTCTCTCCCTCAGTGGCCTCTCTCCCCCTGTGCAGTGAGCACTGGTGTCCAAAAGGTAGTGGCGGCCATTGTAACTGTCTGCGCATACCCAGTGCACGCAGTTACTATGGTTGCCTCCATCTTTGGACACCCAGGTGTCCATAGATAGCGGTGGCATGAGTAACTGGTCATGCGCACCAGGTATGCGCATGCCAAGTTAAGGTGGCGTTATATCAGGTGGTGAGGCTCGGCAACGGTGGCGATAAGATGTCCGTCTGTCTTGAATGTCTGCAGCACTGCTCAATGACCCGCTACCACTAGCGGGTGCCATATTTGCACACCTATTACTTGGGTGTGCAAATATGGCAGCCACCGATGCGTGATAAGGGGACAACCAGACAGAAGTGGATGACAGACACCGCTTTGCAATTATGTAAGATTAACAACCACTTCAGGATCGGGTCCCTTAACATCCCTTATGGTACCTTTACACGCCGCGACGGCAGGCTGGATACATCGCGCTACTTCGCGTGCACGAGCACGCTCAAACGGCTACAAACGGTCAACGCACCCTCTTTACACGCCGCGACAAGGTGCGCTACGCCACGCTACATCTATAGCTAGCTACATCGCCGGGTGTCTCAAGTAGCCAGCTGTAGCGTAGCGTACCATGTTTACACACCGCTCCAACAAGCTACTATGGGCGGACCCGGTGCAGCAGGGATAGCACATAGGCGTGCAACAATCTTGGATTACGAGCCGTCCGTATGATGATAGGACAGCGCAATATCATCAGGATTGGCCAGGCATCGCAGGAGGCTGGTTAATACAGCACGCTCGAGTAATTGTGCAGTGTGACTGGTCAGCTCCTTAAATATCCCGCCCTATGCTGCGACTACCAATCATAAAGCAGGAGCGACCTCCAATGATCGCAGATGGGGCGCGGTAACATGGCGACTGTGTCACGCCTTAGATACATGGCAGCCACATCGCCGGGTGTCCAGAGTTGCCTTCCGTTGCTTCTTTACACGCCGATACAGCTCGCTACAATCGGCGATGTTGCCTTAAGTTTATGAGCAGAGCCCATAAACAGATGTATCTGTCGCCGGCTGTAGCGTCGCCTCTTCAGACGCCGCTACTACAGGCGATATGGACGCTATAAGCTACAATTGTAGCTTGTAGCGCGATGTATCCAGCCTGCCGTCGCGGCGTGTAAAGGTACCATTACTGACCACTCGCATATATTTTTTTTTTTTATTTATACACATGCAGTTTAAAAGATATTTAATCTTTTTTCTTTTACGGACATGTAAAACATTTTTGTATTTAATTTTCGTGATGCATTGGGCTTCATTTTTATATTATATTTATACTCTCTATTTAGTTTTTTCTATCAAGTGATACTTGTGGGAAAATAAATGTATCCATTCTTTATTTAACAGTTAAGATACTGAAATGGGAACGAATTCTAAAATGTAATATATTAAATTAACTTTTTCTACAAGAATAAAACATTGTTTAATCATTATAATATGCTTACATTTACAGTTAAAACCAGACGTTTACATAAACTATAACAGAAGACACATATGCATGTTTTTTCTCATTATCTGACATTAAATCAGAATAAACCTTTCCTGTTTTAGGTCAATTAGGATTACCATAATCACTTATAGTCACCAAATGCCAGAATAAGGAGAGCAAGGGAATGTTTTAAATAATTTTTATTACAAGATGGCAATGTCCAGCCATCATACTGCTCAGAAAGGAGTTGGTTCTTTGTCCTGGAGATGAACGTACTTTGGTCCAACATGTGCATATCAACCCAACAATAAAAGCAAAAGACCTGGTGAAGATGATGGCAGAAGCTGGTAAAGATTGTGTCGTTATCCACCGTCAAACAAGTACTTTGTCAACATGGCTGAAAGGCCACTCTGCCAGGAAGAAGCCATTACTCCAAAAGAAACATAGAAAAGCCAGATTCATTTTTACAAATACTCACAGGAACAAAGACTTTAGTTTTTGGAGACATGTCCTGTGGTCTAATAAAGCTAAAATGTAACTGTCTGGCCACAATGACCATCGTTACGTTTGGAGGAAAAAGGGAGAAGCTTGGAAGCCCACCATACCAACTGTAAAACATAGGGGTGGCAGCATCATGTTATGGGGCTAATATGCTGCCGGAGAGACTGGTGCACTTCACAAAATGGATGGCATCATCTCAAGACATAATCCAGGAAGTTTAAGATTAGGAGGAAATGGGTCTTCCAAAGAGACAATGACTTAAAGGTAACCTGTCACCTGGATCTAAGCCCCTACACTATCACTACCTGTCCCTGCACCTTCCTAGCTGCTCCCTATCTACCCCTCTCTGAGCTAAATCCGCCCTATAAAACAGCAGAAAAATAACTTATAACTTAAAAATCACTAAAATTGACAAATCCCCGGGCCCAGATGGGATACACTCCAGAGTGCTGCAGGAATTAAGTACTGTCATAGATAGACCATTATTTTTAATATTTAAAGATTCCATAATAACAGGGTCTGTACCACAGGACTGGCGTATAGCAAATGTGGTGCCAATATTCAAAAAGGGGACAAAAACTGAACTTGGAAATTATAGGCCAGTAAGCTTAACCTCTACTGTGGGTAAAATCCTAGAGGGTTTTCTAAGAGATGCTATACTGGAGTATCTGAAGAAAAATAACCTCATGACCCATTATCAACATGGTTTTACGAGGGACCGTTCCTGTCAAACTAATCTAATAAGCTTCTATGAAGAAGTAAGTTCTGGACTGGACCAAGGAAATGCAGTGGATGTGGTGTATATGGACTTTTCAAAAGCTTTTGATACGGTGCCACACAAAAGGTTGATACATAAAATGAGGGCAATGGGGATAGGGGAAAATATGTGTAAGTGGGTTAAGAACTGGCTTAGTGATAGGAAACAAAGGGTGGTTATTAATGGAACACACTCAGAATGGGTCACAGTTAACAGTGGGGTACCACAGGGGTCAGTGTTGGGCCCACTTCTATTTAATATATTTATTAATGACCTTGTAGGGGCATACAGAGTAGAATCTCAATATTTGCAGATGACACTAAACTCTGCAGGGTAATCAATACAGAGGAGGACAATTTTATATTACAGGAGGATTTATGTAAACTAGAAGCTTGGGCTGCTAAATGGCAAATGCGCTTTAATGGGGATAAATGTAAAGTCATGCACTTGGGCAGAGGAAACAAAAGGTATAATTATGTGCTTAATTGTAAAACACTGGGCAAAACTGTCACTGAAAAAGACCTGGGTGTATGGGTAGATGACAAACTCACATTTAGTGGCCAGTGTCAGGCAGCTGCTGCAAAGGCAAATAAAATAATGGGATGTATTAAAAGAGGCATAGATGCTCATGAGGAGAACATCATTTTACCTCTATACAAGTCACTAGTGCGACCACACTTAGAATACTGTGTACAATTCTGGTCTCCGGTGTATAAGAAAGACATAGCTGAACTAGAGCGGGTCCAGAGAAGAGCGACAAAAGTCATTAGAGGACTAAGGGGTCGGCAATACCAAGACAGGTTATTAAACTTGGGGTTATTTAGCTTGGAAAAACGAAGGCTTAGGGTGATCTTATAATAATGTATAAATATATGAGGGGGCAGTACAGAGACCTTTCTAATGATCTCTTTACTCTTAGGCCTGAGACTGGGACAAGGGGCATCCTCTACGTCTGGAGGGAAGAAGGTTTAATCATAATCACAGACGCGGATTCTTTACTGTAAGAGCAGTGAGACTATGGAACTCTCTGCCACATGATGTTGTAATGAGTGAGTCACTACTAACATTTAAGAAGGGCCTGGATGCCTTTCTTGAAAACTATAACATTACCAGTTATATATACTAGATTCTTTGATAGGGCGTTGATCCAGGGAATTAGTCTGATTGCCGTATCTGGAGTCAGGAAGGAATTTTTTCCCCCAATGTGGAGATTAGTGTTGCCACATGGGGTTTTTTTTGCCTTCCTCTGGATCAACATGTTAGGCTATGGGTTGAACTAGATGGACTTAAAGTCTTCCTTCAACCTTAAAAACTATGTTACTATGTTACAGCAGTCCCTGAGGCTGGGGACTGAAAAGGCGGCCCCAGGCTCCATTCTGCCCCTCCTCGATACAGCAGCACACGCCCCGCTGGGCGGCATTATTCTTTCTTTATCGCCGCCTCCTCCATTTGGAATCGTCCACCTGCTTTACACCTATCATATTGTGGTGATGCAACCTCGATGTGTCCCCTGACCGGGACACAGCATATGGGAGATTGTATCTTCTGCTCGGTAGCAGCACACACAGGGTTAGCTGCTACTGGAGCTGAGTGCTGATTGAATGCATTGACGCCCAGGTGTGCGGGTGAATAGATGATATGAGCTGCCCTGGGCTGTGGGGAGGGGGTGGAGTGTGTCAGGACAGCAGCAGGAGCTGCTGTGTAGAGAGAGTTGTGTGAAGATTTAACACAGCCTGTGAGCTCTCTCAGAGTGGACGTTCATGAGGCTAATGAACGGACGGTGAGGAGAGAAAGGTTGTGTGCTGACCTAACACAGCCTACCCGGGGGAAGGTACAGAGCTTCTAGATCAGCTGTTGGGATTGTATGAGGTTGTACTCGGCTGCGCCCCGGAACCTAGAGGTCTGTGAATACCTGAACTGTGCCATTAATCTGTGTGCTGTGTGAGCAAATACCTGAGTCACTGCCTTCTGTCGTGCCGATCCTAACTGCTACCTTACAGTGTAAAGTGGGTGGGAGATTCCAAATGGAGGAGGTGGCGATGAAGAAAAAATAACGCCGCCCAGCGGGGCGTGTGCTGCTGCATCGAGGAGGGCAGAATGGAGCCTGGGGCCGCCTTTTCAGTCCCCAGCCTCAGGGACTTCTGTAAGTTATAAGTTATTTTTCTGCTGTTTTATAGGGTGGATTTATCTCAGAGGAACCTGCAGATGTGTAGGCTACAATCACACACAGCTCCACAGTGAGATCAGGAGGGCAGAGAGCGGCTGTCACACATCACACTGGTAATGCCCCTTCTATTTATAATAATCTCTGGAGGAAGATTCTCAGGTAGATCAGTGTCCATCCCAAAGCCTAGAACAGCTCATTTACATAGAAGAAAAGCATAGTTTTCTCTGGAATAAAACATCAGAACACAGACATCAAGGTATAATTTTATTCAGCTTCCTATGTCCTGCATGATCCTATAGATGGTTTAGGAGGGATGATCCTACTGATATACAATATCAGACATTCGTATAAATATCTATTTTTTTAAGAATTTTTACTAATCATGTTTTAATAGAGAACATATTTGTTTCTTATATACTTTTTGTATAGGTGTTTTTGTATATACTGCGCATGAGGATCTTTGTATGGAGGAATAGGATTCTCATATAGGGTAAAGATACAAAGCTAAGTACAGCCTACAGATGTAATCTAAGTAATTTTCACTAGGATTTCCTTTTCTACCTGAAGCTCCCCTTAAAGCTCAAAGAATCACCCGTTTTACATCTGTAGGTAACAATCCTAGGTTCATAATAGTCACAATTAAAACAAAGAAACAGGTTTTCCATTGGAAGACATACAGACATTACAGAAGTAATTAGTAAGCACAAAAAAATTTAAAATGTAAACCCATACCTTTTCAGCCTGACAACCATCAAATCCTTCAGCACATCGCATCCAAGCTTTACTAAGGGACTGAGGCATTAAGTTAGACTTTGCTAAGAACTTTTTGCCTCCATGACCTAATTCATCTGGAAAAATTGCATGTATTTTATCTGATGTCCGTTTCCCCTAGAAGACAAAAATTAGATTTATCATTTAGCTTATCAAGATCGGAGGGAAAATGTTAATGACTGGCAACATCCCATGATTGGAAGGAATTCTGATTCAGCAGAGGAGGCCATGGGGGAGTAAACATCCTCTATTAGGCAATAGTGAAGGGAATGGGAAAAGGTAGACTGCTCCACCGCCTGGTTTCACCTGGATTCCTGCACTCGATGTGGATGTTTGGCCACCGCCCAATAAGAAATTTAAAGGAGGAAACACCGATGCTAATCTTCTTTTAGCAATATTTTATTTTAAATATTAAAATTTAAAAACATTTTCAGCCTGCTAGTACACTGAAAATGTTTTTAAATTCTAATATTTAAAATAGATTGTTAAAAGATTAGCACCGGTGTTTCCTCCTTTAAATTATCCTCTATTAGGAAGCATTCACATGGGCATTTTTGATGCAGACCTTTCAGTGAAACAAATTGAGTGAAATCCATAGTAGATATCGCTGCAGGTAAGGCGCAAATGGTATTATTCACATTCAGAGGGTGGAATACACCTCGACACCCGTGGAATAAATTGACATACTACTGACTTTTTGCAGCGGCACGGTGGCTCAGTGGTTAGCACTGCAGCCTTGCACCGCTGAGGTCCTGAGTTCAATTCCCACCAAGGAAAATATCTGCAAAGGAGTTTGTATGTTTTCACCATGTTTCTGTGGGTTTCCTCTGGGCAATCCGGTTTTCTCCCACACTCCAAAGACATACTGATAGAATATTTAGATTGTGAGCTCGAATGGGGACAGTGTTGCAAATGTATGTAAAGCACTATGGAATTAATAGCGCTATATAAATGAATATTATAATTATAAGTACATAATATTTCTTACATTCTCATACACAGCTGTTACTGTAAAACAAGGTGGGTTATACAGAAAATCTACTATAGCTGTGATCCTGAAAGCATACTCTTAAAGTAAATCTGTCACAGATTTTTGCTACCCAATCTGAAAGGAGCATAATGTAGAGGTCCTAATATCATCCAAGTGTCACTTGCTTGATACACAAGCTACAGCAAGCAGCCCAACAAGGGACATACTGTTGAAATTAGGGTAAATTTTGCAGATCTCAGCTTGGGTAGCAAAAATCTGGCAAAATATTTCCTTTAAGTCCCCTTTCACACTGGCATTTTATTGAACATGCAGCAGATTTACCGCATCTGCCGCCTAAAGGCCACACTTGCGGCAAGCCCCATGCATTGTCTACGGGGCTTGCAGTCGGGTGCGGCAAGTGCGGTTCTGCCGGTTGCGGCAGATGCGGTACTTGCGGCTGACAATGCATGGGGCTTGCTACAAGTGTGGCCGTTAGGCGGCAGATGCGGTAAATCTGCTGCATTTTCAATAAAATGCCAGTGTGAAAGGGGCCTAAGGGTATGTGCACACAGGGCGTTCTTGCCTCAGAAAAAAAATTCTGCAAAACGTGTACAGGTTTCCACTATCTCCAGATTTCCTGTCAGGAAATTTGTTGTGTTTTTCCTGCGTTTATATGTTGGGTTTGTTTATCACATTTTTGCTGCGTTTTTTAAATTGACTGCCGCAAAAATGACGAGCCCTGGGCTAGGGGTACTCTGATACCGGGCCTGGGTTTGATGGATTTAACTGCGGAATCACAGGTGGTCGGGTTCCCGGTTCCGTGCCCTGGCTGTCATTTGTTACATTGGGGCTGGCACGACAATATTTACAGGGATAAAGAGTATGTGACGCCACCTGTGGATTCCGGTAATTTGGATACCGGCGCTGCATCCTTGCTGCTGAGGTGATGATGGGTGCAGCTCAGTGTGGTCCAGCTCCCCACAGGTGGAGCTTTTACCTCAGGGCAGCAGTGATGGAGGAGGAGTGGATGAGGGGAGTAGTGGTTGTTTTTACCCCTACAGTGAGATGCTGGTGATGCCGAGGCCCTCCGGGCGCCGGCGGGAAGAAAGACAGTGACCAGTTCAACTTCAACTCCACTTTACTGGTACCGGCAGATGTTATTGAAGACACGGTACAGCTTGGTTTAACGGGTGATTGTTTCCGGTTCAGGGTGCCCCTATGGAGTCTCCAGATGTTCCTTTCTCAAGTCTTTCGGGGTCTAATTCTGTCCTTCTCTTATCTTTCACCACCCTTGCAGAGCTCTCCCGCCAGTCGCCTGGTCTCCTGGACCTATTTTTGGGCCTGAGGGGCGAGGTACCTTCTTGTGGCGCTTACGGCTACCCGGTGATTATGGACCAGCAGCTCGTCTGACCACCTCGCCGGTGTTCCCCAGACGTTACCAGCCGGCTCCAACCGGTCCTGGTCCGTCCCCTTCTGTTCTGGGCCCCCTCTTAGAGATGGGGATCCCTCCTGTCGCAGAGCTGTCAGGCGTGTCCTCACTGACTCCCGTCTCAGCACTAACTGAGCTGTCACTCAAGTCTTCCTACACTAACCTAGGCTCCACCCCCTTTTGGACCTACTGAATAATCAGTCCCTCTATACTAAGGTGGCCTAGTTCTGTGTGGTGTGTGTGAAAACAGACTCCATAGGTTAAACCCTAAACCCACAATTTACAGAGGAACACATATATTTGTAACGTGTAATATCTCTCTGTGGCGCCTAGCCAGAGGGGCGCCACAAAAACACAGTAAGGTATTGACATGCTCATTCTTTTTCAAACGCAGCAAAACCTGTGGAGGTTTCAGTTTCTGCAAAGAAAATAAACCAGTGAAAAGGCACAGCTCTTCCCTGAATCACATAAGTTTTAATATTAATCCAAAAACGCAAATTTAAAATTAGCATGGATTTGCATAAAACCATTGTAAAAACGCAGCTGGGTTCCCAACCTTTGTGGGTAAATGGGAAAGGGATCTTCAGAAAACGTTCTCACAATCTGACAAAGACAAAATGTTTCTATTCACATACAGATTATTTCTTAGTGCCACTTCTCAGGAAAGAAATTTTAAGGTGATGGCAAGATGGTACAGATGCCCTACTGAGATACTAGCTATATTCCCCGCTGCTTCAGACGAGTGCAGGAGATGTCATTCAGATAGGGGAACATACTTGCATGTGTGGGGACTTGCCCCCCGTCACACACTTCTGGCTTTTGGTGTGTGACCTTTATAACACAGTAAAATCCAGTCGGATTTCTCCGACATCGGCATTGACACTCCTGAATCTCTCTAGTGATTCAATCTCTGGATTTATCCCGTGGCCTGCTCCATCACTTTCTGACCGCTGACAGGAGATTAATTTCAAGATACTGAAAACAGACTTATTCATCACAAGAAGAGTTAGTAGATCAGATCAATGGCATTTGCAGAATGTAGGACCTTATATATCAATCCTAGACTATCACCCCCGACACTAAAGGTACTGTCACACGCCACCATATGGCTTCCATATCACTGTCAATTTGACGTGAGCAGCACGTTTCAGGCACTTTTTTCAAACAGCTGTGGAGCTGTCACACGTAGCGATCTCACATGCGATCCTGCGTTCCGGAAAGGAGCCTGCAGAAGACCGGAAGCAATCTTCCCTTCACACATCACACGCCTCCATCACTGCGATTGGTGGACAGAACTGCGTTCCCATTGGTCAGCCTTACGTGAACGCACGGGTCATCAAATAAGGTGCCTCGGACACGGCCAGCCAATCGGAAAGCAGTATCACGCACCAATCGCCGCAGATGTGACGCAAAGAAACACCATCCAACCACGCCTACAGGATTGATTTCAGGATCGCGGTGCATGTCGCTATCACCCAGTGGCACGCCAGGATGCACTGAAATCACCTGGTGGATATCGCCCGATTTCACTGCAGTGCAGGACAATAAGACGACGCTCCACTGGCGATTTCTTGCCGAAGAATTGCCCAGTCACATGCCACTACGCACATGTGATGTGGTTTCCACATCGCCGAATTCGGGAATTGCCAGTGTTCTCACCAGCGATATGGCGGGGTGTGACTGTACCTTAACAGATACTTTAGGACCTGGACTCCCTGGATAATGTTCAGGGACTCACCTGACCTTAGTACTTGGTTGCCTCAATGAGACCTTACATTCGAGGAAATTTGGTACTCTCCTATTCCTCCTGGATAATTCCCACAACCCCCTTTTCGTCTCCCTCTTCACCCTCTCTCTTATGTCGCCTCTACCATACCTTCTATGTTCCCTTCCCTGATTCTTTGCCCTCCTCCCTCTTCTTGCTTCCCTCTTTATAATGCTTTATTGTGATTTACACTCTCGTTTTCAGTTTTCAACACCTCTAAACATTATCAGATTGATCTCCTCTTTAATCGCCAGAAGATGCTTTCAGAAGTAATATCCCCTTACAGTTTGTCTTGATTCCATAGTTATCTTACAGGGGACACTTTTGTTTTTTTTCCTTTCTTTTTTTATCTGGGCTTTTACATATGATGCTGGTTATTGTTTGTCCGATTTTAACATGACAATTAGAATGTCTTCTATGTCGATGTAAATTGTATAACCTAGAAATGTACGTTTCTGTAAAATCAGGCAAATGTCTATTTTCATATGCTGTTCTCTTTTTTTATGTTGGTTCAATAAAATCTGATTTAGCGAAAAACACAGCAGGAAAAACGGTGAACATAGCCTAAAAGGGAATGAAAAGTTATTGGGCACTGGCACAACCAAAGTCAAGTTTTAGGCTAAACCTTTTTTTTCTCTTGGATATTTTGTTTCTACTTTTCTTTGTCAGAAGTTGAAATCTTTTGTAGTTTTTACACAATTAGTTGCTACTTCTCATCCTGCAGTGATCAATTTTTAGCGATCATCTCTCTGTCATTACAGGCAAATTAATATGAAACAGTAACATCTTTATTCATTAAATCCAGGGCTGTGGAGTCAATAATCCCAACCTCTCTCCTCAATTTCCCTGACTCAGACTCCAACTCCTTCATAATGGCTTATGTTTAAGTGATACATTTACTGTAGTAGAATGTGAACATTACATTTTAATCACTCTTATGATACAATAATCAAGATATTTAGATATAACAATTAAAAATAATAATATTCAGCATATATTGCATTGAACTACTGTACCAAATTTATTATATATTTTAGGAGTTGGTATATTTTTTACCATTCCATAGCTCTGATTACATCTCACTCTACTTCTCCCAGCACAATGAGCTCCACACTAGGGATGAGTAGTGAAACATTCAGACTCTTTACGAGTAGCGAGTCCAATATAAGTCAATGGGAAATGCGAGTACTTTCGCAGTGTATCTATATGCACCGCGGAAGTGAAATTAAAGTTAATAAAAGGTAATAAAAATAAAAAAATAACATACCTATCTGACGGCTGTCCCGGGACCCGAAAAAAAAACATCTGATGGGCTGTCAGGACCTTAAGTCTGATGGCCAATCAGATGGCCGGTAGCGATCAGGTGGTCTGTGACATCACAGAACACCTGATCGTTACCGGCCATCTGATTGGCCATCAGACTTAAGGTCCTGACAGCCCATCAGATGGTTTTTTTTTCGGGTCCCGGGAGAGCCGTTGGATAGGTATGTTATTTTTTTTTTTTTATTACCTTTTATTAACTTTAATTTCACTTCCGTGGTGCATATAGATACACTGCAAAAGTGAATCTACTATCGCTACTCCTAACAAGTAAACACAAGGAAACTCGCAGAGTAGCGAGTAGCCTGAATACGTACTATTCGGCGAGTACAGAAAAGTTACGAGTATACTTGCTCATCCCTACTCTACACAAATCACTGAACATAAAACAAAAATAACATAGAAGTCAATGGGTCATCGCCAAACACTGCAAAAGTGTATCTCTGAACATAAAACAGAATAAAAGAAAACTGTACACTTAGAAGCCCTTGTTAGAAGATTACATGGTTCAATGTCTGGTTCAAATTACTTAAAAAAAAAATACAGGTTATGTAAAAATGTCCACAAATTAGGTTGTAACAGATTTATTAAACTTCAAAATGCTAAATTGCGTACATGTGCATCACATGGGGGTACAGTTCCTGCAGAATCACATTTATACCATTGTTATTGTACAGCTCCTATACTGACAGCAAGAATCCTGCTACAACTTCCAGGATCAGCGATAACATTTCCCCGAAAATAAGACAGTGTCTTATATTAATTTTTGCTTCCAGAGATGCACTAGGTCTTATTCTCAGGGGATGTCTTAATATCCCCATCATCCCCCTGCAGCCACCAATATCCTATCCATCCCTTTGCAGCACACATAGTACAATACCTGAAAACTACACACATACACAACCTTTTCTCACTGATCCTCTGTGTCCTCCTGTATGTACGGTATCCGGGTGCCGCTCAGCATAGCTGTACAGTAAGCCGCTGGCCAATTAGATGCCAGCCGCCACCAGCCAATCAGACGCCAGCATCTAACGTCTGATTTGCAGTCAGCTTACTACCGTACATGTACGCTGAGCGGCCCCCAGAATACTGTATATACAGGAGGACGTGGAGGAATGCATAAAGCAGCGGATCACCTGGGCATCGGCGGCAGGCTTCGGCGATAGCGGTACCATATGGTATGCATCACAGCTGCATGCACTGCTCCTCGCTCGGTTCAGCAGGCATGCTTTATAAAAATAAAAACTTTGCAAGGTCTAATTTCAGGAGACGGCTTCTATTTAGCAGCCTGACAAAACCCCCACAAGCTTATTTTTGGGGAAAACAGTACCCAACAGGATAAAAGGGTTGTTAAAGGGAACCTGTCACCTGGATCCAAGCCCTACACTACCACTACCTGTCCCTGCACCTTCCTAGCTGCTCCCCATCTATCCCTCTCTGAGCTAAATCCGCCCTATAAAACAGCAGAAAATAACTTATAACTTACAGAAGTCCCTGAGGCTGGGGACTGAAATGCGGCCCCAGGCTCCATTCTCCCCTCCTCAATGCAGCAGCACACGCCCCGCTGGTCGGCAGTATTCTTTCTTAATCGCAACTCCTCCATTTGGAATCTCCCACCTGCTTTACACCTATCGTGTTGTGATGATGCGACCTCGATGTGTCCCCTGACCGGGACACAGCATTTGGGAGATGGTATCTTCTGCTCGGTAGCAGCACACACAGGGTTAGCTGCTGTTGGAGCTGAGTACTGATTGAAAGCACTGATGCCCAGGTGTGCGGGTAAATAGGAGATGATATGAGCTACCCTGGGCTGTGGGGAGGGGGTGGAGTGTGTCAGGACAGCAGCAGGAGCTGCTGTGTAGAGAGAGCCGTGTGAAGATTTAACACAGCCTGTGAGCTCTCTCAGAATGGATGCTCATGAGGCTAATGAGCGGACGGTGAGGAGAGAAAGGTTGTGTGCTGATCAAACACAGCCTACCTGGGGGAAGGTACAGAGCTTCTAGATCAGCTGTTGGGATTGTATGAGGTTGTACTCGGCTGCGCCCCGGAACCTGGAGGTCTGTGAATACCTGAACTGTGCCATTAAACTGTGTGCTGTGTGAGTAAATACCTGAGTCACTGCCTTCTGTCGTGCTGATCCTAACCGCTACCTTACAGTGTAAAGCAGGTGGGAGATTCCAAATGGAGAAGGTGGCAATGAAGAAAGAATCTGATGTTCCCTGAGGAAGGAGCTCGGATAGAGGCTCCAAAATGCGTAGGATATAATAAAGAAAAATCTGCCCAGTTAACTCTTCGTTTCCTGGTGATTCCTGGTGGCAGCGCGGACATTCCGGCATTTTGTCCCATTTCAGTATTCCTGTTTCCACGGTCATCGTGAAGGTGCAGCCCTGCAGCAGCCATTCTACAAGCCATCTTACAGGCGATTATACCGGTTGTGGTGACACAACCGAGCCAGGTGAGCAGTTCCTAATATACACCGCTATAACCCTTTGTAAAAAAGGATAAAACCCTCTGCGGATTTATCTCACGTTTACAGGTTGATTGTGATCCACATAGTGGGTTACGGCGCCCGGGCTGTCAGATCGCTATCTGCCGCCCGATCCCCCTGCATGGGGATCAAGCTGCAGAAAGCAGTCTGACAGCCCGGTCGCCGTGATCCACATAGTGGGTCACGGGCCCGGCTGTCAGATCGCTACTCTGCCGCCCGATCCCCCTGCATGGGGATCAGCTGTAGAAAGGGATCTGACAGCCCGGGCATCAGTGACCCACTATGTGATCACTGTCCAGGGCACAGTGATCACATAACAGATCACTGTGCAGGCCTGTCCCTGTACCCTGGCTCGTAGTCCCACCGCTCCTCTGCAGCCTCAACTTCATGCAGCCAAGATGAGGCTGCAGGAGGAGGAACAGCGGCGGGCACAGAAGACAGCGGGAGGAGCCGCACCAGACGGAAGGAGCCGGACCGAGGACCCGCACCGCCACAGGAGGGAACCGGACCGAGGAGCCCAGGAGGACCGGCGTGAGCGCGAGGCAGCGGCGGTGAGTGGCGAGGCGAGGCAGGAGGCAGGAGATAGGAGCACGGGATGAGTCGGGGGCAAGGAGAGAGCAGGGCAACGGGGATGAGATCGGGGGGCAGGGCGAGAGAGCAGGGCAGGAGAGAGAGCAGGGGCATGAGATCGAGGGGGCAGGGGGGGAGAGGCGGGGGCAGGGGGGGGTGAGATGGCGGGGGCAGGGGGTGAGATGGCGGGGGCAGGGGGTGAGATGGCGGGGCAGGGGGTGAGATGGCGGGGGCAGGGGGGTAGATCAGGGCCTAGGGGAGAGCACAGGGGCAAGGGGATGAGAACAGGGGCAGCATCAGGCCTCTGAATTGTAATGTCTCACCAAGTTTCATTGATGAGACATTACAATCATTCCGATTTTCACTTTCGCTTTTAGTGAAAGTGAAACTGCCAATCGGAGCAGTCCTAGCCATGTGTAGGGCAAAGCCATCCCCACTGGGCTTTAGTACAAGTCCTCTTGTACCTGCAGCTCCAGTGAGAGGTCAGTGACACCTCTCACTCAGCTGCAGGACCGCGATAACACCATGACACAGCATATGCGTCATAGGTCGGGAACGCACTTGTTTCCATGGCACATATGCTGCGTCACTGGTCGGGAAGGGGTTAAATGTCCACTTATTATACCTTGCATCTGCATTGATTGGGTGTGTTATATTTATATTTCTAATATTTTGTCAAATCATGCCTTGTGAAGAGTCATGAGGAGTCTTAAAAGCTTGCTTTGTAACATCAATTACCTTTTAATGGCTAACAAAAATGAAGTATCACAACTACAAGATTATTATTTTGTTTTTCCAACTGAGAGGAATCAGTATTATCAAGCAAACACTAGAAATTCAAGATGTGTTACATAACAAGAATCATTGGCTATACTCCAATGACCTCTGCCAAGATAAATCTCTCATGATCAGCTTCAGAAAATATGAAAAGCACATGTGCTCCATATGTAGCAAAAACAGTAACAACTATCCCAAAATGGTTTGGATTTAGAGGGGTTATTAAAATTCATGATGAGCGCACCTTTTAGGTATGCATACAGAATCCAATAAGAAATTACAAAAGTCAACATTAAAAACAAAAAACTATAGAGATCACTAAGTGAATATTCTCCTTGTACGAGGAGTGTATATACACAGTTTCTTTAAGTGATTATACATTTCAGAATCACTTGAAAAGAAGCCTGTCACCAGTTTTTTCCCGATATCCAGTACGCCCAGCATCTTTCAAGCTCTCGGTTACAACATTATGTTATGCTGCATATACAGTTGTGGCCAAAAGTATTGACACCCCTGCAATTCTGTGAGATAACTACTCAGTTTCTTCCTGAAAATGATTGCAATCACAAATTCTTTGGTATTATTATGTTCATTTAATTTGTCTTCAATGAAAAACACACAAAAGAGAATGAAGCAAAAAGCAAAACATTGATCAATTCACACAAAACTCCAAAAATGGGCCAGACAAAAGTATTGGCACCCTCAGCCTAATACTTGCTTGCATAACCTTTAGCCAAAATAACTGCGATCAACCGCTTCTGGTAACCATCAATGAGTTTCTTACAATGCTCTGCTGGAATTTTAGACCATTCTTCTTTGGCAAACTGCTCCAAGTCCCTGATATTTGAAAGGTGTTTCTCCAAACTGCCATTATTAGATCTCTCCACAGGTGTTCTATGGGATTCAGGTCTGGACTCATTGCTGGCCACCATAGAAGTCTCCAGTGCTTTCTCTCAAACCATTTTCTAGTGCTTTTTGAAGTGTGTTTTGGGTCATTGTCCTGCTGGAAGACCCATGACCTCTGAGGGAGACCCAGCTTTCTCACACTGGGCCCTACATTATGCTGCAAAATTTGTTGGTAGTCTTCAGACTTCATAATGCCATGCACACGGTCAAGCAGTCCAGTGCCAGAGGCAGCAAAGCAACCCCAAAACATCAGGGAACCTCCACCATGTATGACTGTAGGGACCGTGTTCTTTTCTTTGAATGCCTCTTTTTTTTCTCCTGTAAACTCTATGTTGATGCCTTTGCCCAAAAAGCTCTACTTTTGTCTTATCTGACCAGAGAACATTCTTCCAAAACATTTTAGGCTTTCTCAGGTAAGTTTTGGCAAACTCCAGCCTAGTTTTTTTATGTCTCGGGGTAAGAAGTGGGGTCTTTCTGGGTATCCTACCGTATGGGTTGACACTGTTGTACCCTCGGACTGCAGGGCAACTTGAACTTGTTTGGATGTTAATCGAGGTTCTTTATCCACCATCCGCACAATCTTGCGTTGAAATCTCTCGTCAATTTGTTTTGTCTTTTCCGTCCACATCTAGGGAGGTTAGCCACAGTGCCATGGCTTTAAACTTCTTGATGACACTGCGCACGGTAGACACAGGAACATTCAGGTCTTTGGAGATGGACTCGTAGCCTTGAGATTGCTCATGCTTCCTCACAATTTGGTTTCTCAAGTCCTCAGACAGCTCTTTGGTCTTCTTTCTTTTCTCCATGCTCAATGTGGTACACACAAAGACACAGGACAGAGGTTGAGTCAACTTTAATCCATGTCAACTGGATGCAAGTGTGATTTAGTTATTGCCAACACCTGTTAGGTGCCACAGGTAAGTTACAGGTGCTGTTAATTACACAAATTAGAGAAGCATCACATGATTTTTCTAACAGTGCCAATACTTTTGTCCACCCCCTTTTTTAGGTTTGGTGTGGAAATAGATCCAATTTGGCTTTAGGACAATTCATTTTGTGTTTTTTCATTGAAGACAAATTAAATGAAGATAATAATACCAAAGAATTTGTGATTGCAATCATTTTCAGGAAGAAACTGAGTATTATCTGACAGAATTGCAGGAGTGTCAATACTTTTGGTCACAACTGTATGTTTCGAATCCGCTGTGGAAAACAAAAAAGAGCTTTTACTATACTCACCTATGGTGTGGTCTGGTGTGATGATGGGCTTCGCTGGTCTTGATCCAACAACTCTTCTTGCGATTGCCCCCCTCATGTCCTGCTTTGTTTGGATGAAGCATCATACATCAACCACAGTGTCCCTCATCTCACTCATGTACAGGCGCACTTATTGAGGGCAGAGCCAAGCATGTACTGTGCAAGGACTGGCCAAGAAGATTCAATGGTCTATAGGTAAAGCTGGCGCATGTGCACTATTGTGCAGTCCTGCAGAACTCATTACAGAATCTACAGTATTGTAACATTTGTTATATTACTGTTTGTTATACTTTGCTGCCACCTACTGGCTATCTCTCTATCTTTCTCGCTCTCCATTCTTGTTCCCATTTTCCCTCACTTCTTCCTTCTAGTCTTAGAACTAATTTGTTAATCTGCACATAAGGACTGGAAGCTATATGGTGTTTTTACCTCTACCTTCCAACCTCATACTTCCAACTCTCATCATCAATCTTTTTCCTGACATCTGAACCTCATCTCATCAAGGTACTGTAAATAAACAAGTTGAAATAGAACAATCGCATCATCCTCCCTGGACTATATAAGTGCAGCTGGTAATACATGGGGAAAGGAGGTAGCGAGTTAACTATCCATCACTGCTTGAACAGACAGTGTGCTCACATTCTACAGACATCTGACGACGTGCATAGGTGACAGGATAGTAATGGTCCTCTAGTCTACTTTGCTCTGCCCTTGATAAGTGCACCTGCGTAGGAACGCAACAGGGAGACTGTGTGGATAACATAAGATGTGCCATTCACACGAAGCATGTAAGGAGGGTGGTGCTCATAAGAAGAGAGGAGTACCTATGCAGCAGATAAGTTACAGAGGTTGCCCGCTACCCAAACTCAGTAAATGTTTTGCCATAAATGCTTAAAGGGACTGTTCACTACTAGTACGGCCCCTTCTTTACATCATACAAAGAAAGCAGCGAGCTTGTTGGAGTTTGGGGCGTGCTTGTAGGAGGTCAAACAAGATTCTGGTCTGCAATTCCATACACAAAGTAGTGCTATCTAGGTAACAATGCAAAATGTTGAAAGGGTGCAAGTTACAAACTGTCAGCATTTTGCAGCCTAGATACACATAGAAATTATACAAAAAGCCTGGAAAACCCCGTTAACAAAGAATTCTGTTTTTCTCCACTCTTGCGCCACTTCTACCCGTCTCCTAAACTCTTCATCCACAGTAAAAAAAAAAAAAAAAAAAAAAAAAAAAAAAAAAAAAAATGCTCAAATCTGTCTTTGTCAAAAGTTAGACAGACAGGTAACTCACAGAAGTGTCAAGTGGCAGAGCATATTAAAGTATATTGAGGGGTGAAGGGAAGAGGGAGTGATGAGCACTCAGCACAGTAAGGCAACGTTCAGACATATTGGTTTTTACTTTTGCCAAAACGCGTAAAAACATTAGGGGTTTCAAGTACCTCCTAATTTCTTGGCAGGAGATTTTCTGCATTTATACTGCTGATTGTCATAGACCACTGAAAAAAAAAAACACAAAAAACAATTGACATGCTCATTCTTTCAAAAATGCAGCAAAACCTGGAGTGTTGACATCTTTGCAGTGAAATTAAACCAGTGTGTGTGGACAATTTATCCCAGATTCACATAGGTTTTTTTGGGAAACAAAAACACAGGTTCAAATTGCATAGATTTATATAAAACTGTGGCAAAACCTGAGCCTGGGCTATGTACAGACACGTTTGTTTTTGCTGCAGCAAAAACGCAGCAACACCTTAGGGGTTTCTACTTACTCCTGATTTCTTGGCAAGAGATTTGCTGCAGGTTTGATGGGTTTTTGCCTATAGAACACTGGAAAAAGGCAGAAAAAGAATTGACACGCTTATTCTTTCAAAAACGCAGCAAAACCTGGGTGTTTACAGTTTCCGCAGAGATAAAACCAGTGCGTGTGGACAGATTTTCACTGAATCTCATAGGTTTTGCTGGGAATAAAAATTTAGGCTGGCTTCACACCTGCGGACCCCTCCGCAGCGTCCTGCGGAGGGGATCCGCAAGCTGACCGCAGCCACCATGTTTATAATGGGAACACATGGTGCTGTGCAGGTCTGCACATGACCGTGCGCTCCCATTCACTGCAATATGTGATTTGTACGCAGGCAGATGCCCGCGCACAAATCACACGTTCTCGTCCGCACCAGGAAAGCGACCATGTCGCGTTCAGGGTGCGGACAAGTGTGTGATTTGTGCGCAGGCATCCGCCTGCGTACAAATCACATTACAGTGAATGGGAGCGCACGGTCATGCGCAGACCTGCGCAGCACCGTGCGTTCCCATTATAAACATAGGGGCTGGCGGTAGCTGCGGATCCCCTCCGCAGGACGCTGCGGAGGGGTCCACAAGTGTGAAGCCAGCCTTAGAGGCAAAAACGCAGTATAAATGCCCTATGAGAACATAGCCTAAGAGATCAGTCAGAGTTAGCTGCAACTTGTACACAGTGCTTTTTTTGGTGCAGATTTCTCACAAATCTGCACCAAAAATGCACCTTGTCTTTCTGCCAGAAGATGCAGATTTGGTGCAGAGAATTGCTGCACCAAAATTACAGTGTCTGCACACAGCCTTCAGCTAATTTATATTATTGCAGTGCTTATTTCACAGCCACACAGCTCAGTACTGCTGTATAATATACTGGTTTCATGCTGTTGTAGGTTCTCACCACAAGTGTCAGAACGAGAGGCAGAAATTGTCGTGTTTCAGTGTGCAGTGTATGAGAGACATCATAGCAGCTAATTTCCTACCACTAGGTCAGGAAGAACTAAGCATTTTTGAAAATGCCTGCAGAGTGAAAAATCTAAATTACTTACTGTTAAAGGGATCCTGTCACCTCCAAAATGCCTCCTAAGCTATCAAAACATGTCTCTGCAGCATCCCATCACTAATCTCACACTCCTTTTGTCTCCTAAAAGCATCCTGTGAAAGTGCATAAAAACGTTTAATACTCACTCATTAGTGATTATAATTAGCAGTGACTATATTCATAGTCACCAAGGCGGGCTGGTATGCACCTTCAGGATCCACTATGTCTCTGTGTGTATTGCTGTGATGTGCAGGCATTGCCCTCACAAATCTCTATCACTCACAGAATGCAAATCATTAGTCCTGCCTTCAGTTTCAGTTTCACTTAATCACAGAGAGAGGGCTGGATCCTGGAGCTGCTAAACAACACCCCCTGGTGACTAAAGAATATGCTAATTATAATCACTAATGAGTGAGTATTAAAACGTTTTTCTCCTCACTTTCACAGGATGCTTTTAGGAGACAAAAGGAGTGTGGGATTAGTGATAGGATGGTGCAGGGGCATGTTTTGATAGTTTAGGAGACGTTTTGGAGGTGACAGGATTAATTTTTTTTTCCGGAGCCACAACAGCACAACCTGAGAGAGAAGTCCACCTATCCAAGACAGGAAACGTCTGAAATAAATAGGCGGTACCTCTCCTACACCTCAATGGGTTTACAGAGCTTTGAGAGGAGTACCTGAAAACATTATTACATAACCACCACAAAGAAAACTTTAAATATATCGTAACACCCCAATCATGAATCACAACTAGAAAAGGAAGGGAGGGAAGCAGTGGTGCTGTCATGGCTCCGGAAAAAAACATTACCAGTAAGTAATTTAGATTTTTCCATCATCGTCACAGCAGCACCACCTGAGAGATTTCACAGAAAAGAATTGTTAGGGAGGGACCACCGCTTTAAGAACCCGTCTACCAAAGGTCACCTCTTCAGTGGTAGATAGATCAAGTCTATAATGCTTGAAAAAGGTAGAAGGAGAAGACCATGTAGCTGCCCTACAGATCAATTCTAAGGGAACATCAGCCCTCTCTGCCCATGAGGTAGCTACTGCCCTAGCAGATTGAGCAGAAATACCCTCTGTAATCTGAACCTGACTAGCTGAATAGGCTAAGGCTATAGCCTCTCTTAGCCATCTAGCTAAGGTACCCTACCCCTTGGACACTCCTTTACCCCTAGATGCGCCTTGGAATGCAACAAGTAGGTTCTGAGAATTTCTCCACATTTTGGACAATTCTAAGTAGGTAAATCAAGGCTCTCCTGACATCTAGCATGTGTAAGATCTCTTCTTTAGGATTAGCTGGATGGTCACAAAAAACTATTTCCTAAATCCTGTGAAAATGCTTTGCTACTTTTGCGAGATAGAAGGGTTCTATTCTGAGAATGACCTTAACATCCAAAATTTGAGTGTAAGGTCCCACCCACTGACAGGACCTGCAGGTCACTAAGCCGTCTGGCTGAAGTCAAAGCCACCAACAATACCACCTTCAGGGTGAGAACCTTAGGAGAGGCCTCAGAGAGGGGTTCAAAGGGGGACTTGGTTAGAGCATCGAACACTAAATTGAGATCCCATGGGTGCATCTTAGGACAGGGAACTGGAGTGACTCGCTTGCAGGGCTGAATAATACGTCAAACCCAAGGGAAACTGACCAGGCTACAATTAAACAAGGCGCCGAGCACTGAAACCTGCACTTTTAGGATATTAATCTGAGTCCCATCTCCCATCCCTTCTGGAGAAACTCCAAGATAGCTGTCACCGAGGATTCCCCTCTGGGCTCGCACCTGAACAGGACAAGAATTTTCTTATCAGGTCTCTTCCAGTGTTCAGTAATAATGAGGATGAGGAGTCTGATGAAGAGGAGGAAGAGGAGCTAGACTTATGACACCCTTTGTGAAGCTTCACTGGGTCGTGCTCTCAGACTGAGGAAGAATCTCAGGACTACTTCCCCTTTTTTCCCCATCTTTCTCTAATTTTTCTGGAGATATCTGAATTCCAGCTTCACCAAATCACTATGACTTGAGGCAAGGCTAGGAACCTCCCCCTCACAGTCCTATCGATGCAGAGAGGACACGGCTCTTTCATATAATCCTCTGCAAAAGGGCCCTTGCAAATGGCACATTCTGTATGCTTTTTCTTGCATAACTTCTTTTTGCATTCCTAAAGAAATAAAGAGCAAGAAGAAAAGAGCATATGAGAAAACATAGAACATTCCAGTGGTACTCACCCCAAGAATGTTAGTGTACCGGCTTCGGAAGCTGCTTTGGGTCTGGATACAGTCTTGCAGACTTCAGAGAGGACCTGTGTCCTTCTCCCAAGGTGTGAGCGTCTGTGGCCGGCTTCAACATCTGCAAAGACAGAGAGCCCTGCTCCATACCTGGCAGCAATGTTCTACCACTCTACACCTTCCTATAATGCCTCCAGTAATGCAGTGGGGACCGCCCTGCTGAATCCTGACTCAGGACGCTGGGCGCCACCATGGATGGTACTGAGCATGCGCCGCCTGCGTCACATCCGGATTCACCGCCGCACCCAGAAGTAGCATTCAGCAGCGGGAAATCCAAACTCCTGATGTGTTTCTTGGTGTCTTCACCCAGGGGCACAGCGTTACAGGGCAGAGACGTGCATGGGCGCAGCATGGGCAACACAGGGCCGAGATGTACCACTTGTAGCCCTCTACTAGACCCCACGCCCACCACCACAAAGGGGATACCCTGGGGAGGTGCTTCTGCCACCTGAATCCGGGGCCACGGTAGGTAAGCCACATCTTCCAGCTACCGGGTCAGGCCAGGGAACCGCTTGTGTTCAGAGGTCTCCCACCTCTAAGACAGGAAACCAAAACCGAAGTATGAAAGAGGTACCGCCTTATTTCAGAGGTTTCCTGTCTTGGATGAGCAGACCTCTCTCTCAGGTGGTGCCATCGTGGCAATGATGGAAAAACGCAGATAATTCATAATGTTATAACAGTCATAACAGTGCTAGGCTAGGTTCACATTGCTTCTATGCTGTCTATTTAACAGATCTGTTTGACAGCAGCACAAATGCAATGTAACGGACACGCACATGCATCCATGGGCTTCCATTCAACAAACGCACACCAATGTATGCCAAAACAGGCATGTGTTTGCAAGTA
This sequence comes from Allobates femoralis, assembly GCA_033576535.1. Lineage (NCBI taxonomy): Eukaryota > Metazoa > Chordata > Amphibia > Anura > Aromobatidae > Allobates > Allobates femoralis. The sequence continues at coordinate 134,417,420 of JARQOC010000005.1, forward strand.
TGCGTTTGTTGAAACAAACATGCAAACATGGACTGCAGAATTTCTCAGTCCATTAGAAAACAAACACAATATAACGTGTTGCTGCAGATTTGTGCAAATCTGCAGCATTGCGTTATATTGTGTTGGCAATAGATGATGAGTAGAAAGACAGACGCAAGAAATCATTACCAGCTCCCTGCTCTATCTCCCTGAGCTCTCTATGCTGTTTCCGATACCGCTCATTAAGCTCATGAATATTCACCCACCAACCCAGAAGCAGCAGAGAGAGCAAGGAGACAGAGCAGAGAGGCTGGTAATGATTTTCTAGCATCTATCTTTCTGTCTATCCATTCACCTAGTCTATCATCTATCTTTTCATCTGTTCATCTCATGTACCGCATACGTTTTTTAAGTATCAAAAACGTATGTGCTCTAAACTGACTTAAGAGACTGGATTACTTACCAGTAATCTGGTTTTGTGGAGTCCACGACAGCACCCACTGGAGACAGGGGATCCGCCCCCAGGGACAGGAAACCTACAGATAAAAATGGGCGGACCTCCTCAGTTGTTTTCCAGAGTACGAGAGGAACCTCCAAAATTAAGACACATTCCACAAAAAGAACACTACATATGCAACCACAACCACTACCGTGACCAACATAAGTGAACGCAAACAGGAGGGGGGGGGGGGGGGGTTGAGTGAGTGGGTTCGGTTGTGGACTCCATAAAACCAGATTACCAGTAAGTAACCCAGTCTTTTCTCCTTGCCACAACTGCACCCACTGGAGACTTGCAGAGAATCAACTAGGGAGGGACCACCGTAGTGAGGACAGATCTCCAAAAACCAAGTCAGAGGTAGAAGACAGGTCCGGTCAATAGTGGTGGTAAAAGGTAGAAGGTGAAGACCAATGGAAATGTCAGCCCTTTCAGCCCAGGAGGAAGCCACGGCCCGATTGGAATGGGCACGAACTCTATCTGGAGAGTGTTCTCCCTTAGCCGAATAAGCCACGCAGATGGCATCACGAATCCAGCGGAACAATGTGCTCTTTGTCATACCAGAACCCTTCTGAGGACCCTGAAAAGACACACACAGAGCCCTACACAGCCTCCAAGCTGAGTCCTATTAACGTTGTGAAGGACTAACCGCCTAACATTCAATGTGTGAAATCTATGCTCATCTGGCATAACAGGGTCTGGAAAAAGAGAGGGAAGGACAATCTCCTCAATGCAATGAAATGCAGAAACTACTTTTGGAAGGTAGGATGGATCTGGCTTCAAAACCAATCTATCTGGGAAGAAAGAAAGAAAGAAAGAAAGAAAGAAAGGGAGGGTCAATGGAGAGGGCCTGCAAGTCACTAACCCGCCTGGCCGGGGTAAGGGCAACTAAACGAGCAGTTTTGAGGGAAAGGGCCTTCAAGGACGCTAACTCTAAGGGCCCCGGTTACACGGGGTAACATCGCCGCCCATAACAGAGGGGACGTGGGGCGTGGCCTATCGCCGGCGTTATCGCCCCTACGTCGCCTCATGTGAAGGGACGATGTCGCCGGTGCCTGGAGGTCGCCTGGTTTCAGAGCAGTGCTCTGCAACCAGGCGACCATCATGGGGCGATGTGCACACATCGCCCCATGCAACCGGGCGCCGACGACCTGTCAGGCGATGGGAGCCATAAGTTCCCATTGTCCTGCATCGCCGCTGGGGTTTCCAGACACCCCGGCAGCGATGCAGCCTAACCGATCACCGCTGCAGGGCTAGAGTTGTCGCCCCGTCTAAACGGGGGACGGCGACGCAGGCGGGGGCAGCAAGAGCGTGCGCGCCCCCGCCATTCGCTGCCGACATCCCCAGCCCCGTCGCCCCATGTGACGGGCCCCAATGGTTCAAAAGGGGCACCGGTAAGTGCGTCCAGGACCAGGTTCAAGTCCCAAGGAGGCATACTAGCAATATGAACAAGGGCACGTTGTTCACAAGCGGAGATGAAGCGAGAAACCCATGTATCACCAACCACATTAAAGCCATATAAGGCCCCCAAAGCAGACACCTGCACCTTCAGTGTACTGACTGAGAGACCTAACTCTTTCCCTTTCTGCAAAAACTCTAAAATAGCAGAAATGGGGACCTCAGAGAAGAGACTGGTGTAAAACTCCAGGAACTTCCTCCATACCAGACTATAAATTTTAGTAGTGGAATCCTTCCTACTCTGCAGAAGAGTCGCTATAAGGTTATCTGAAAACCCCCGCAACGTCAATAACTGCCTCTCAAAATCCACACCGTCAGATGAAGACCCTATACCCGAGGATGACGGGTCTGGAACCGATGACAGTATCCAGAGGTCTGACATGGACATGGCTCTGAGCCACGAAAACCACGGTCTCCTGGGCCAGAAGGGAGCAATGAGCATCACCCGAGCCCCTTCGTCTCTGATCTTCCGGAGGACCAACAGAACGAGGTTTAGTGGAGGAAATGCGTAGGCCAGACGGAAGTCCCAGGGAGCTTGGAGAGAATACACAACATCCGGCTGGGCGGAGAACTGTAGAGAGGCAAACCTGTGGACCTGCCCTTTCGCTCCCATAGCGCGACAATCTTCCAGAAAACCCGCCAACAGAGGACCCATTCCCCCTGACAGAGTGTGACGACTCAAGAAGTCCGCCCTGGCATTGTCCACTCCTCTGATGTGACCGGCCGTCAGAGATAGACAGAGTCCAGGATCGTGTTCCGCCTTGATGATTTATATATGCGACGGATGTCGTGTTGTCGGACAGGACCCTGACATGCTTCCCTGCCAACTGCGGAAGAAAATGGAATAAGGCATGCTGTATAGCTTTCAATTCCCTCATGTTGGAGGAGTCATCAAGTTCAGCCAGGGACCACCGTCCCTGCACTATCTCGGACCCTAAATGGGCTCCTCACCCCTCTGGGCAAGCATCAGTGACCAGAAGGCTATCAGGAGTGACCACCCGGGGAACCCCCTTGGAAAGGGTCCATTCACCAGGACAGGGACCAGACAACCCCCGGAGAAAGGGAGAAACAACCACTAAGACGACCCCTCAAGGATGACTCTGCACTGAGAACGTCCTTTTGGAGACCACAAGTGTGGAACTGGGCCCACCGAACTGCCAGGATACAGGGGGTCAACGACCCCAACAGAGACATACCCGACCACAGGGACATTTGAGGATGGTGAACAGCCTCCTCAACCTTTCCCGCTATCAGCTGCTTCTTGTCGTCAGGCAGGAGACACTGCTGACTTACACAATTGAGGAGGGGACCTAGGAAGGACTGTCGAGTCAGAGGAAGCAACCTGGACTTGTCCCAATTGATCATCCAGGCGAGCTCCTGTAAGGAGGAAATCGTGTTAGCCAAGGATGCCTCGCACGGAGCAGAATTCCCCACCACCAAATAGTCATCCATGTAAGGCACAACTAGCGTATCTTGGTAATAATAGTAAATAAGCCATCACCTTGGCTATTAACTTGGTGAAAACTCGAGGGGCCATGGAAAGACCAAACGGCATTGCTATGAACTGGAAATGACGGGAACGTCCCTCGAAGGTGACCACTACCCTGAGGAACTGCTGAAAGTCGGGATGGATAGCCAGATGGTAATATGCGTCTTTTAGATCCAAAACGGCCATGAAGCAGCTGGGAAATAAAGAGTTTAATAGTAGATCTTACAGACTTCATCTTAAATTTACAATAGCGTATAAAGGTGTTCAAGCCCTTTAAATTAATAATGGTACAATAGGAACCATCAGGCTTAGAAACCAGGAACAAAGGGGAATAGAATCCCCTTCCTTCCTGGTCCCCAAGGACCTCAACTAAGACCCATTTATCCAACAGCCCCCTGATCTTGAACTCAAAGGCATGCTGCTGTAACGGAGAAGGAGAAGTTCGCACAAAGGAAGATGATCAAACTCTAACTTAAGACCCGAGGAGACAAGATTCAAGATCCAAGAGCTGGAAGCTATGTTACGCCAAGTGGAGATGTACTGCCACAATCGACCTCCCATAGGGCAAGGGGGGCTAACGGAACTTGCTTCCCTTAGAAGAGGAACCAAAGAGGGTACCTTTAGGCATGGCCTCCCTGGTGTCCCACCGGTCCCGGTCTCTATATCACTTCTTCTGGCCGAACGGTCTGCGTCTGAACGCTCTCCTATAGGATGGAAGAGAGAGATCAGGGAATCCTTTCTTCCTCTCAGCTGCCTTGGAAAGGATGTCATCTAGAGCCTTGCCAAACAGGTACTCACCCTGACAAGGCAATGCATACAATCTGGACTTAGCTTGGGTGTCCCCCTTCCAACACTTCATCCAGAGGGTACGTCTAGCAGAACTGGACAGGCCCGCTGATCTAGCTGCAAGTCGCAGAGAATCCGTCAACATAACCACAAGGTATTCAGCACCCCCACGAATCAAAGGGACAGAGGACAGTAATTTGTCCCTAGACACCCCTTTGAGTATCTGCTCCTCTAACTGGTCAATCCAGAGAAGCATAGACTGGGCCGTACATGTAGCAGCAATGGCAGGCTTAAAGCCACCCGTGCAGGACTCCCAAGAACGTTTAAGGAACATTTCAGCTTTACGATCCAGAGAGTCCTATAAGAGCCCCGAATCCTTCACTGGCAAGGAGGGTTGTTTGGAAGTTAATGCTACAGCAGCATCCACCTTGGGGAACCTTTGACCAGGCAAGCAAGTCATCATCCTCAAATGGATATCTTCTCTTGGAAGAAGATGGAAGGAACCCCCGCCATTCTTGTTTCTCCCACTTCCGTTTGACTAGGTCTTTTACTGCCGAAATAACCGGGAATGGGCGCCTCTTCCTCTGGGAGAACCCCGCAAACATGATGTCCTGTGAGGATTTAGGTTCCTTGGAGTCTTGAATCCCCATTGTACTACGGACGGATTTAACAAGGTTATCCATACTGTCCAATGGAAAACATGCTCTGCCCTCGTCTTCAGAGGATGATGAAGAGTAAGATGATGACAAATGGATATCCCAAGCGGGAGAATCCTTGTCACTGTCACAAGGAGATTCCAGCAGGGAATCTTCCCTCGCAGAGGCAGCCTTATGTTTGCTAGAATGGGAACTACCTTTAAGGGGCTGTAATTCCTCCCTACTCATTAGATGAATGTCCGAAGAACAAACGGAGGATTCCTTATGTAAGGTCTTATCAATGCATTTCACACAGACGTTTAGCATAATTGTCAGGAAGAGGCTAGGAACAAAGAGCACACTGCTTGTGTTTCAATTTCTTTGTTTTCTTAGCCTAAACAAAAGGGGGTGACAGAGAGAAAGGAAATCAGCTTAATAGGCAGAGCCCACGCACTCACCCAGTGAAGCTCAATTCCGGTACCGGTTCAGGAGGTGGATGCACAGCTTGAGATGATGATGGATCCGCTGTAACTCGATCACTCTTATCCGTCGAGCCTCCATCCCTGGAGTGTCCACTACTGCCTTTGCTGTGCTGCACAACCTCACCATGAGGGTGTCCCTCAGAAGCCCCTGGAGAGGACATCGTTCAGACACTACGAGTGTCTGAGGCCATTATCTTATGACTCGCTCTCCCACCGACACAGCTCCCTCGGCTAAGCGGAAGGGGAATGACGTCACTTCCGACGAGTGCGGTGGTTCTACTCTGCATGCGTGCCCCAGACCCGAAAGTGAATGCGACGGCTTCACCGGACGGGCGTAAAATGCTGCGCCTCTGGCCGCCGGGCACACCCCTTTGCCCCCCCTTCAGAGACACAGGGCGGCTGACGCCAGCACCCGGCATCACACCCGACCATCGGCCCCCGCACCCTCCCAGGCTCAGGAGCACGGCAATGGCCAGCCACTCCAGCAGCCAGGCGTCTACCGCACCACACTCCTACGTCAGTCAGGGGGACCCGCCGGCACAGACAACACGTAGATCCAACAGACGAGGGGAGAGCCTGTAGGCAGGACTTCCAGACGCTGCTTCTGGAGGCCCCAGACCCTGCCGTTCTCTAGGACACCGCATAGAGGCTGATTGGACCCAGGTATAAACATCCTGCAGGTTCCTATCAGGGAAAGGAAACCAACTGAGGAGTGTGAGAGGGACCGCCCCTTCTTATCTGTAGGCTTCCTGTCCATGGGGTCGGATCCCCTCTCTCCAGTGGGTGCTGTCGTGGCGAGGAGAAAATATCACTTTTGCTGTCACTTATAACAGAAACTGTTAACATTTCCGTTTTAACAGACAGCAATAATGCAATGTGAACCTAGCCTTATTCCTCATGTGCACATGACAACCCATTCAAAGAAGACTCCTGAAACTACAGATGCACCAATTAATCTTTGTGGTGCAAATACCCTAGTGGATCAAAGGACCACATCAGTTCTGAGACTTCCATCTACAGGATATGTTCTGAACCTCTGCTTATAGTGCAGTAACAATCAAAAAGTACCAAAGGAGACAAAAAGGTGAATTAAAAATATATAATTTTTATTGAAGAAATATTTATAAAAGAAGTGTATCAACACATCAATGAATACAATTTTATGTACAGAGAAATGAACAAAAAAATAATCTGACCGTATGAGAATCACAAGGTTTATAAAAGGAGGGAAATGCCTCTCGGCTTAAAGAGGACCTGTCACCCCCCATACATGCTGATCTAATTGCAGTACCGAATGCAGCATGTCTGCTGCATTCAGGCAAAGGGTCCCCCATCCCTTGAGCCCCTCTGTACCCTGAGATAATTGAATTTAAAACCTTACAATGTGGAACCAAAGAGGTGGGGTTTAGTGGCTGGAGTCACTTCTCTTCACAGGGCAATTTCACGCCCCCTGTATGTATTATCCTCCCTCTGCCGCCTCCCTCCTGTCACTCATGGTCTCCCTCTCCTGCTGCATGAGAAGCTGGACGCAGGCGCAGAGCAAGTGATTGTTTTTGGAGGTGCTGGCTCCCTGCCCCGCCTCCTGCGGTGATGTCACCGCCTTTCCCCGCCCTGCTCCATGGATAACATGGAGTAGGGCAGGGATAAGTGGTGACATCACGGCAGGAGGTGGGTCGGCTGCCCTCTGTGGTGACATCACCGCCTTTCCCCGTCCTGCTATGTGGTTAACATGGAACAGGGCGGGGATAAGCAGTGATATCACGGCAGGAGGCGGGGTGGCCAGCCTCCTGTGGTGACATCACCGCCTTTCCCCACCCTGCTATGTGGATAACATGAAGCAGGGCGGGTAAAGGAGCTGACGTCACCACAGGAGGTGGGGCAGGCGGCCAGCACCTCCAAACATGATCCCTCGCTCTACGCCTGCGTCCAGCTTCTCATGCAGCAGGCATAGAGAGGGAGACCATGAGTGACAGGAGGGAGGCGGCGGAGGGAGGATAATACATACAGAGGGTGTGAAATTGCCCTGTGAAGAGAAGTGGCTCCAGCCACTAAACCCCAGCTCTTTGACTCCACATTGTGAGCTTTTAAATTCAATTATCTCAGGGTACAGGGGGGCTCAAGGGATGGGGGACCCCCTGCCTGAATGCAGCAGACATGCTGCATTCAGTGCTGCAATTAGGTCAGCATGTATGGGGGGTGACAGGTCCTCTTTAAGAGAGCAGAACACACACCAATAGTTCATAGGTAGGTCCTTTACCTCAACATAAATGAAGAATACATAGTCAAAAATCTGCGGTGTGTATAGTCATAAGTCTGATTTGAGAATTTACACAGCAACCCAAATGTTTATATCATCCACAATTTCACCTAATCAGTAATATAGATTTATATCTTAATTCCAAGAAGTACCAGTTTTAGTAGTGCTGATAATTAAAAACACTGATAATTAGTACACTGGCCACCAGGAATTGTTATAAAACAGATTTTATCAACCAGGTTAATAAATTGTGAGGTGATCATTTCCCACAGGATCATTGTCTGAACATTCAACAATCAGTGCAGAAGTGAACATATAATACTAGTACAGACCAGTATTTCCCATAAAAATCTTTTAGAACTAGTGATGGGTGAACCTGAACTGTAAAGTTTGGGGTCTGTGCCTAGGTGTTCGGGCACTGACCATGAACATGGACTTACTTGGGAAATCTGTGTTACTGTTCGGGTGTGTAAAAATAAGCAAAACAGTGACTAAATATCAGCATCATAATTACCGAGGTCTGCGCGCCTGTATTTTTGGGCTGCTCATTAACTTCCTGATTATTCACTGCACTGGCTCCATCAGCCAATCACAGACAACCACTCTCTGTGACAGTATCCGTTATTGACCGTTGGCAACCAACGTGTAAACAAAGGGTTGTAAAAATAAATCATTTAAAAAAATTGATGTAGGGCTTCACTGTATTTTTGATTCACAGTGCAGATAAAGTGGACAGCTATCGGCTGCCACCCCCAGCGCTGCCTGGCAATCAAAAATACAGGGAAACCCATTTATTTAAACTCATATTATTATTATTATTTAATATTATTATTATTATTAACAATAATGCGTGGGCTTTGCCCTATTTTTGATTGCCAGCCAAAACAAAAATGAGGCAGCTGGGGGCTGGTATTCTCAGTGTGGTGAGACCCACAGTTATTGGGCCCCCAGGCTACAGAATAGCAGCCAAGAGCAGCCCCAGGAATTGGTGTATTCAATAGAAGTGCCTATTTGCATAGTTTTACCGGGCTCTTCCCAATGCCCTGGCACAATGGCATCGGGGTGATAAAGGGAGTTAAAGACAGCTGAGCATTGACAGCTTGTCATTAAGCCCAGATTGATAATGTCAGGTCTCTATGAGACCAGCCCATTATCAATAATATGAGTAAATATACACAGGGAAAAATCCTTTATTTGAAATAAAACAGTCAACCCTTATTTCCCTCATTTTCCCATTAACCCCAAACATACTCTCTGACGGTAATCCACAATGAGGTCCCACAAACCACACAATCCTGGCTCTGCTTCATCCAGAGACTGAAGCGATGGAAGAAAGTGTCCTCTCGCTACAGTCTCTGGAATCACATTGATTGCAGCTGCACAGTATGGCAATAATCTGACTGCCATACAGTGCAGCTGTCAGTGCTGCAGACACATGCCAGAGATCATATGATCTCTAAAACATCGGCAGGTTGTCATGGTAATGTGGGTCATCATGGAGATAATTGGGGCTTCGCAATTACATTGCGGAGGAACCGATCAGCTTGGGGAGAGGTGAGAGCACGCAATCCCTCTCCCTGTACCCCAACTACTGCGATCGATATCGATCACAGCAATTAGGGGGCAATACAGCCAGGGACGTACGGCGATCAGGTTCCTGGCTGTGTTACACCGCTCCTCTTCAGCTTCCAATCCCCTCCATGCAAGGGATGAGGCTGAGGGGAGCGGGCAGTGCGGGCACAGGCAGACTGCACCTCCGCCATGCTGATGGGAGTGATCACTCTCATCAGGCCTGGAGGGGGTGACACCATCCTCTCCAGTGCTCTAGCCTGTGGTAAGGGCTATTGTTGCCCCATCCAAAGGCTGGATCGTAATGATCAGGCAATATCATCGCCTGATCATTACAGTCGCTGTGATTTCCTGCTCAGAGTTGAACAGCCAATCACGGCGACCGTGGTTACAGGGTGGCGAAGCCACTCATCCTGACATCAAGCTCTGGTTCCCTGCATCTGGAAAGTATAGGTACCAAAGCTGGATTGGGGTAGATGCGGCCACCGGTTTGTCCTTGGTCGGGAACAAAATTGCATTTTGGATGAACCAGCTCGTCACTAGTTGTGAAGGGGTTAATACTTAAAACAAGACATATTAAATATTTATCACCAAAACAGTATGTACAATATTGTATGAAAAACTACTTCCCGACCACTGGGACAATCCACCTTTAAAACTGTGTTTTATCACTCACCACATAGGAAGGATATGTGCAGCCCTCATTCCATTAGTATGGGAGTTCTAAAAATTGCTGTTCAAGTGTGTCCTCTCTAAGGCTACCTTCACATTTGCGTTCCCCTCCGCAGCGTTCTGCGGAGGGGATCCGCAATGTGACCGCAGCATCGCAAGCACCTATCTTTTTAATGGGAGCGCACGGTGCTGCGTATGACCATGCGCACCCATTCACTGCCATATGTGATCTGTGCGCAGGCGTACGCCTGCGCTCAAATCACCCAGTCTCGTCCGCACCACGAACGCGACATGTTGCATTTCTGGTGCGGACGAGACTGGGCGATTTGTGCGCAGGCGCTCGCCTGCGCACAAATCAGATATGGCAGTGAATGGGTGCGCACGGTCATACGCAGCACCGTGCACTCCCATTATAAAGATAGGGGCTTGCAGTGTTGCAGTCACATTGCGGATCCCCTCCGCAGAACGCTGGGGAGGGGAACGCTAATATGAAGGTAGCCTAAGCAGTGATCAGCGTCTCTCAGATATATATTGTATATTCTGCAAATATACCATAAATGTACACAATGGGAAAAAATACTTAAGGCCTCATTCACACCAGTATTTTATCAGTATTTGCCAAAACAAAAAGTGTAACACAGAACAAGTGTCAATCTTTCTCTAAGGACATGTGCACACGTTCAGTATTTGATGAGTTTTTTACCTCAGGATTTGTAGACAAAACCAGGAGTGGAGCAATCAGAGGAAAAGTCTAATAGAAACACCTGCACCACTTCTGTATTTAATCATCCACTCCTGGTTTTGGCTACAAATCCAGAGGTAAAAAACTAAAATACACAGTGTGTGCACGTGGCCTAATTAGTATTTCTCTAATTTCATCTCCTGGGTGTACTTTTCCTGGCTTTAGAAGATGCAGTGCACATGATCTGAGAGTTGGGAAGCAATAATTTCCAGCCCTGCTCTGTGAAGGGCCCGTCACACGGGGAGATATCTCCGGCGATGTTGCCGGCAACTGAGGGGCGTGGCCAGGTTGCGGCGACATCGCCGGAGAGTTGCCTCGTGTGACAGGGCGATAATCAGGCGATGAATCGCCTGAGTAACATCGCCAGGTTTCCCAACAATGTTGGGAAATCTGGCGATGTTGCTGAGGCGATCATGCCTGATCGCCCTGTGTAATGCGGCAACCTGCAATGTTGCGGGCGATTCCGCCTATCTGCAACATTGCGAGTTATCGCTCGCTGGGTTGCTGGGCAACGCAGCGAGCGATAGCCGCGGCAACTAGCCGGCGACATCGCCGGTAAGTTGCTCCGTCTGACATCTCCCCGGCGATGTTGTCAGGGATGCGCGCTCCCCGGCAACATCGCCGGCGATATGTCCCTGTGTGATGGTACCTTAAGTGTGTTAGCTGGGCAGATGATGCACCAGATCATGCACACTGCGTCTTCTGAAGCCGGGACAAGAAAACCCAATACAGAGGCACACTGCGCAGGACCGGAAAAAGAAGCTGTGAGATTCTGATGATGACAGCGCTTGGGAGTGTGATAACCATGCAAAAAAAGAAAAAAGCAGTCTTGGCTGGTGTAATAAAGACCAAATGACTAGTTACTGGGCTCATTAGCATTTGAAATTCAAAGGTAATTAAAGTTTTTTTCCACTTTTAGAGCACTCTATTAGCTTAGGCTGCTTTCACACTCGCATATATTTAAAATTTGTGTCCATCCGCATTGAAACGGATGGCCACGGATCTGTTATGGCCTCCCATGTTATCCTATGGGCACGGATTGGTCCTAAAGTGGCCATCCGTGTGTCTCCGTTTTGTCATGGATCTGTTGGTGTCCACATTTTTCATGTACCCAGAAACATAAACTGTTCCGTTTCTGGGCATCCTTGAAAAGCGTGGACACCAACAGACAGACAGATTGGGACCCTGTCCGTATGAAATTATAATAGAGCTCTAGAGGACAGATCCGTACAGATCCATGAAAACAACGAATCCATGAAACAGATCTGTTTTTCTGTGCTGAGCATGCTCAGAATCAAGGTAGCACCTCCCACCCCTATCTCTGGTGACTGATGATGGATCTGTTAAAAAAAAGGGTTCAGTGGACATCCGTTGGCATCCTTTTGCACAGATCCGTGCCTGTCCATAACTACACATGAATTTCATGTAACCACACGGATTTGAAAATATGCCAATGTGAAAGCCGCCTTATACAGAGATGGTTAGGACAGGATTCTGAACCTGCAAATTGAGATGCTGATAGGTTGGGGGGAATAAATGATCTGACAGATTCCTCTTACGAATATTTTCAGTTGATGGTTCCATCCTCAGGTTTTTCCTCACACATGCTGGTTGAGTTGTGACTCTTGCCATGTGGTGTGGTTATACAGTGAAGTGCTCCTGATTTAATAAGTTTCACTTGTGTCATTTGTGGAAAAACTGCTGTCTAAAATAAAAGATAACCTATGACTGATGCAACTCAACCTTTGGTACCCTAAGAAACTAGCGGAAAGAAGCTCAGATTCAGGACCAAACACAGTGACACAAAGAATGTGATTGAAAGGTTCTGTCGGCACAAAATGACTGTCCAAACCAAGTCCACTATTTCAGTGCAACATAAGGGTATGGCCCACAGGACGTTTTTTAAGTAGTCCTGAATGCAGCAAAACCTGAGGATCCTAGAGTCCTTGACAAGAGATTAGCTATGATCTTGTCTGCGTTTTCTGCGCGTTACTGCGTTTTTGATGCTGCGTTTTTTCCATTGACTGAAGCAAAAATGCAGGAAAATAATTAACATATCAATTCTCTCCCATCTGCACCAAAAACGCAGGTATTTGACAGTTCTTGACACTTGCAAAACCAATGTGGGGACACAGCGTTTCTGTGAAACACATTGGTTCTGCTGGGAATCAAAACCGCAGGAACAAATTAGCATACATTACCATAAAACCAATGGTAAACTGCATGCAGAAAATGCACCACAAACGCAGCAATAACGTCCTGTGGGCACTCGCCCTAAGGTATGTGCCCATAGGATGTTTTCCTGTGTTTTTGATGCGATTTCAACAAGCAGTTTACCCTTGGTTTTATGCTAATGTATGGCCATTTCTTCCTGCGTTTGGGTTTCCCAGTAAATCCAATGTGTTTCACAGAAATGCTGTGCCCCCACATTGGTTTTGCAAGTGTCAAATACCTCCGGTTTTGCTGCGGATGGGGAATATTGATCATGTTCTATTTTTCCTTCGTTTTTGCTGCAGACAATGGCAACCACAGCAAGAGCTCAGTAAAAACGTGCAAAAATGCGGTAAAAAAGCAGGACCTGAACGCAGCAAATCTCCTGGCAAGGACTCTAGAATCCTCGAAACCAGCAACGGATTTGCTGCGTTCAAGACTGCTGGAAAAAAATCCTGCGAGCACATACCCTAAGAGCGGCGAAACATTTAAGTGCATCTTCCCACCTACTTGTTTCCCCTCAATCTCTGCCCCTCTCTGACACTATAAAGATGAGGAGAGTGAAAATAGAGAAAAAACAAATGGGATATTGTACTGAACTCTTTGGTCACATCAAAGATGCACAATGAACCTGGACTTTGAACAGTCATCCTGTGCCGACAAGAGTCTCTTTAGGGTGCATCCTCACGATCAGGATACGCAGCGTTTTGGACGCAGCGTCTTTGCGCTGCATCCAAAACGCTGCGTTGTACAGTACTAGCATAGTGGATGGGATTTCAAGAAATCCCATCCTCACTATGCGTAAGCCGCCCGCAGCGTCTTTGGAGCTGCGGTGCGGGTTGCCGGGAGTCCGCTCCTCCGCAGCATGTTCATTTCATGCTGCGGAGTTGGAAGCGGCTCCCATCAGGCGACTGCAGGGAGAAGCCGGCCTGCACCCTCTGCACACAGTGAGTACAGGGCGTCTGTGGTCTGCATGCGGCCACCCGCGTCTTCCCTCAGGTCCGGAGGAGATGCGTCCAACACGCAGCTCCTCCGGACCGTGTGCACGCACCCTTAAGGTCTATTATCTACATCGATGTTCCGCAGTCCATACTCATACCGTTATGGATGTACAGGTCACAGGTCACCTCTCCCTAACTCAGTTGCTTCACTTCATACACACCTATGAGGCTATCGAGTTTGGTTCAAGAGGCCCATAACCATAGCTTGCTTTGCGATCTGCAAAACACAGATGTGCAAAACCAAAATTATAATGCAAATTTGGTAAAAAGGAACCCCACCTATGGTTTGCAATGAGGGCAATGAAGCAAGTCTCCAAGACAGTAGCCTCCACTTTGGTGACCTGCATATCAACAACACCATGCCATGGGGAAGAGGTAGCTGTTGTCTGAAAAACTCAAAAAACAAATAATGCCAAAATGGACACACACCCAGATACATGTTTCGGCGCACCTTCGTCACCCCAGTATTGGGGAGGGCATCCATCGTGGCAACAGCTCTGTAAATCTACAGGTATTTCCCCAGAAGATCCTCCAAACATCTTTAATAGCTAGTTTCACTGCTCTTTTTGCACTGACACTTACCGTAATCTATAGATGGAACCACATTGCACTTGATCTAATACTGGCAAGTTTACTTATCTGGAGTGTTTACATGAATACTTGGTGTATATGATGCACTTATAGGCATACTTGCAGAATGAACGGCTGGAAGTTAATGGGTGTAAGCGTCTTAGGTGGTAGGCATGATTTGGCATCAGTGTACGTGGCTTGGTGTTTTAACAAAGGAATAAATGTTAATGTTTAAGTCCATGTGATCGAGGAGTTGGTTATAGTAGAAGCGGGGGTCTGGGGTTCAGACGACGAGTCGGGGTGGCTTAGCCCCCTTGCATGATCAATTATAGTACTCGGATGGCTGCCCACACCACGCACACCAACTAAGCTGGTCAAGCCCACTAGTACGCTTTAACTATGCAGGGGGGGGGCTTAACCCCAGACCCACACTTCTATTATAATCAACTCCATGACCGCGCAGACTTAACAAGTAATGCTTATTCCTTTTGCAGAAGGAAATGTCAAGCCATGGCCACTGACACCAAACCATGCCTACCAGCCCACCCGCTAACGTCGGGCCATCTAAACTGCAAGTTCACCACACTGATATTCCTATGTAAATCTTAAGCAAACATTTTACTCATCGATGCATTGTCATAGTATCTTATTCAATTCATCACCTACACAATGTGTACCATTTTTATGCTTTAATGTATATTCAGATTAAGACAGTGAGTTGCCATTGTATATAATAATCAGCATTCACAGTCTTTGGCCTTATACACTGCACGTCCTTGTACATGACGGATTTTATTGCCACTATGTGCCCTCTTTTTGATTGAGCTGGAGATTCCCTGCAAATATCGGTACTATATTGCCCTTTTAATATTAAGGCTATGTGCCCACTGAAGGTTTTTTCTGTGTTGCATTTATGCTGCATTAGTCATCTGCATAAACACAGCTGTGTGACAACAAAAGCAGCACAAACATATTGCATTTGTGCACAGTACAAACAAAGCACAAAAAAGGGAACACAGACAAACACACACTTTTTCACCCTCCCCAGAAAGCCCATGGTGACTGTGATGCCTTCCTCACGGGCATAGGACCTGTGGGTACAGTCCTTCCAGGGTCTGCCCACCACATAACAGCCTGAGTCACATGACGAGTTACATGGTGCGCAGGTCCTGCCAGTGCATGGAGAAAGAAAGCGCTGGAGCTCGCCTGGGAGGGTACTGCAGTGTTTTTTTCTGTGGAAATCGCTGTAAAAAAGCCACACAAATGGACTGTGGGTATGCCCATCCATTTGCGGTGCTTTTTTCAGGGGGGTAGAATGGAGTCAATAGGGAAACAGCAGCTCTAAAATGGGCAAGTTAATTGACAGCGACTTTTATAAATGCAGGTGATTTCTGCACAAAAAAATGCAGGTATCCACAGTTTTTGGAAAATCCCATAGACTTTCATTACAAAGCTGTGGGTTCTGTGTTTTTGGTGCAGAAACGCAGCAAAAAAAGGCAGCAGAAAAGCACAGTGGGTACAAAGCCTTATAAATACATTTTCAAGTTTTCCTTCCTTTTTGTTTGCCATTCCAGACTGTGGAGTCAGATGTTCGGCTTACCGGCTCCACAGCCCTGGTTAGCATTTCTCTCTTTAGCGGAAGGTCTTTTCTATATTGCTCTAGACCAGTGATGGCTAACCTATGGCATGCGTGCCAGCAGTGACACGACGAGGCGTTTTTGCTGTCACGCGTGTCATGGCTCAGTTTCCCCCTCTGCCCGCTGCTAACATCTATCTGCTGCTAACACTATCTCTGCTGCATTAGCATGCCTCCCTCATCCCATTTTCGGATCTTGAGCGGACACTGTGATTGCAAGCAGTGTCAATCACAGTAACCGCATCCAGAAGCAGGGACAAGGCGGCACCTTAACGAAGCTGACAATCAAAGTGTCAGCATCCCCCCTCCAGATGATGACACTTTTATTGACACTGAATGCTTGCAATCAGTGTTAGCTCAGAATCCGAAGGCAGAACAAGGGCGGCACGGTAATGAAGCAGAGACAATTATGTTATCAGCGGTGGACTGCTGACACTGAGTGATGAAGAGAAACTGGGGATAGGCGAGTTATATTGTTTATTATTTTTGTGTGCGCACTAGGAAGGGGGCCGCCTTATCCTAGTGTGGTGGATATATCCAAGATGGGGGCACGCTATATCCAGGATAAGGGGCTATATACCAGGATGGGGGGGGGTGCTATATCCCAGCATTGGGGCTATATCCAGTATGGGGGAGGGGGTGCTATATCCCAGTATAGGAGCTATATCCAGCATAAGGGGCTATATAACAGAATGGGGGGTAATGTATTAGGGTGGGGGGACTATATCCAGGACAAGGGGCTATACCAGAATGGGCGCCATATCCAGGATGGAGGATAATGTACCAGGTCGGGGGCTATATCAATCATAAGGTCCAATATACCAGAATGGGGGCCATATCAAAGATATCAAGCACAGTGGCTCAAGTGGTTAGCACTGTAGCCTTTGCAGCACTGGGGTCTTAAAGTCCTGGTTCAATTCCCACCAAGGACACTAAGGACAACATCTGCAAAGAGTTTGTATGTTCTCCCCGTGTTTGCGCGGGTTTCCTCTGGGCACTCCGGTTTCCTCCCACATTGTAAAGACAGGATGTTTAGATTGTGTACTCATGTATGTAAAGTGCTATGGAATTAATAGCGCTATATAAATGAATAAATTATTATTATTATTATTATAACAGCTAAAAAAATATCAGAAAATGATGGGTTTTTCTCGAAGTGACACCACGCGAGTTATGCTCAGTTTTTGGGCGAATTTTGACACACCGAGCTCAAAAGTTAGAGGATCACTGTCCTGGGCTATGTGCGCACACGGAGAATTTGGTGCAGAACTTTTCTGCACCAAATCTACATCTACTGGCAGAAAAGCGCACCAAAAACTGTGTTTTTTGCCATGTGTTTTTGATAATGAAGTTAATGGCTGGAAGGTCTGGAAACCACCAGGCAAAATTGCACCAAGAACTGACAGACTGCAGATTTATTTACTGCACCCAAATCTGCAAGGAAAATATAAGTAAGGGTGCTTTCACATCAGTGGTTTTCGCCGATCGCGGCAGATGCGGTGAAAAAAACCGCAACTGCCGCGATTACCGCATAACGGCTGCACTTGCGGCACAGTTGCGGCGAGCCCAATACAATGTCTTTGCCGGCTTGCGGCAGGTGTGGCAAGTGCGGTATCAGCACTTGCGGCAGGTGTGGCTGCAAAAAACCGCAGCTGACCGCGTTTTTTTTCCGCGGCCGCACTTGCCACACCTGTCGCAAGCCCGCATAGACATTGCATTGGGCTTGCCGCAACTGTGCAGCAAGTACAGCGGTTATGCGGTAATCGCGGCAGTTGCGGTTTTTCACCGCATCTGCCGCGATCGGCGAAAACCGCTGATGTGAACGTACCCTAACATGTGCAGGAGACTTCAGACTTCGCTGGTATGATAGGCAGGCAGATTTGTGAGAAAACTGCATCCAAAAAGCGCAGTGTGTACATAGCCCTACACAGAGCACACTACCCTCTTCTATAGTGGATGTATAGTATGAGTGTACATATATATTGTCTGACAATTCCCTTCAAACACTCGGCAAGTAATGGCAGCACTGGACCAAGGACCTTCACCACCAATCAATTCCAGTCAGGACGCCAGTGAGGTCTGTGTACACTGCGGAGCCGCCCGGTCTGCTGTGCACAGTACAGGGCGATACACTGAGGTAACCGGAGCTCTGCACTGAGCACGGACACGAAGGCGGAAGTAACTACAGAAGGGTTACCTTCCCCTGTGGCATCGCGACCACACGAGCAGCGCTGCGGCCTGACCCTTCCGCCCTCCCGTACTCCCGGCCGGGTCACACAACAACCCGATGCGCTTGAGGTCTGGCGCGCACATCTGATATCCACTTCTGATTGGTCACCCGCTGCTGGGAAGCGCGCCAATAAGAACGAGGGAATACAATTCGCATTGCGGCTGCGCGACGTTTGACGTCATGAAGGCAAGTAGCGCGTAACTCTATGCTGTTATTTTATGTTTGCACACGAGGTGGCAGCACAGTCCACACACCCAGCATGTACTGTATACCGTATAGTATACCGACCCCATTGTTAAATGCGATACCCTCCATGTCTGCGGTTTATGATAGTGACTTTATAGACAACACCGCAGGTCAGAGATCCCCTAGCTCACGGGAACAATCACTTTGTGTTTCTAGTGTGCAGATGTGGCACCCCAGGGTTTGGTTGCCACAAAAACACCTGGGCAGAGAAGGATCTCCACATCAGGTAAGCCTGCACACAACATCTTCCACTCCAGACCTGAGGGGGGAGCTCTACAAGCCGAGGTCCCCTATAAATTCAGGTCTGGAGGCGGAGCCAGGCAGTGCAGTTCCAGAGAGGACTGTGAAGACATCCTGTTGACGGAGCTGTGCTAAGGCTGGCTTCACACTGGCATATGCAAACATCGCGCACCGAACGCAGCCAAACGCTTGCGCACATGCGTTCCTATGTTTAACATGGGAACGCATGTGCCTGCATTTGGCTGCATTCGGTTGCGTTTGCGTTCGAATAAGCACAATTTTTGTGCCCTCCGAACGCAGCTTGTTGCATTTTTTGTGCGTCCACGGGCGCTTGTTTTATCTGCAAGTGCCCGCAAGCACACAAACTATGCATTGAAGTCAATGGATCCGCAGTGTCCTCCGCATGACAGCGCAGGAGAACGCTGCGGATCTCATTGAAATCACTCCCGGAGGCTGCCGGGAGATCAGCTAGAGCCTCCACTGATCTCCCGCCGGTGTTGGCGCAGGAGATTTGAAGATACAGCTGATCTGACAGCTGTTTAAAACTCCTGCGCTGACACCAAATAGGTGATGTAGTTGCGGGAGATTTGAAACAGCGATGAGCTGTTTCTTATCTCCTGCACCGGTGGGAGATCAGCTGTGGCAGGGAGGAGGAGATCTCCGCCGCTGATCTCCGCGAGACAGCTGATTGGCTGGCCGGGCTGCATACTAATGTGAAAGCATGCGGAGATTCTCTGCTGCGTTCACATCAATATGGCTGCGTTTGCACGGCGTTTGCGCCTGCATGCCGTACGCATGCAGTCACAAACGCCAGTGTGAAGCCAGCCTAAGTCCGTACCAGTGAGAGCCGCTAGCCAGCGTGAGGGACCCAAGAGCGAGGGTCAGAGGCAAAGAGTAGTTGCCATGGAAATGGAGCCATACCAGTCCGCCCCAGAAGGAACTGTGCTAAACCCAGACTTGCGTCCGAGACTAAAAGGGATGTAACCACCCAGCAGTAAAGACCGGAGGCCAGGGAGACTCCAGATCTCCTTGCCACAGCAGCGCCTAAAGGTACAGCCGCTTAGTAGAGCTCAGGGACCACAGGAAGTATAGCGGAGCCCCGCAGAAGAGCTCCCGCCTCCTGCCATACAGGTGAAGACAGTAGGAGAGGATCAGGGCCTAGCTTCAGGCAGCCTAGGCCCAAAACAGACACAGTACCACAGGGAGGCCTCACAACTCGCCGGGTGTGGAGATCCTGAACTGCTTCCAAACCACCTGGGCCCCTGCCATCAGTGACGGTACCCTGGACTATACCTGCAACATCAGTAAAGGCATGGAAACATCAACCCTGTGTGTGACTGTTATTGTGGCCTCTAATCCTGCTCCCTTTATAGACTGTCCTACAACTTCTAGCTTCTACAACTGCCCTGGGGATCCCGCTCCACCGACGGGGAACCATCTGGCTGCCCTACCATCACCCTTGAGGTCTGACCCGCAGCTCCGGTAACCATACCAGAACCGTAGGTGGTGTCACAAACTACTTTTTTTATTTTATTTTTACTGCCTTTCAGCAACTACCAGGACCATGGGACTGGGCACAGGCCCCCGTGACATCCCCCGTGAATCAATGCCCAGAACCGAGTACCCCATGGCCCTAGGGCGGGTCCGCTTTTGGCGACATGAACAGGATCCCGTGCTTGTAACCAACGGGTACTGTGTGCCGTGTATTGACTGTGTAAGACTGTAAATTTGGCAGGCCCTGTACGATTCACCATAGTGATCGACTGGCATTGGTACTGTTGAACGCCGAAAAGGCGTTCAACAGTGTCTATTTGACTTGGCTTAACTTAGTGCTAGGTTAATATACTTCATCAAGGTGCATATTAATTACCCCAACAATGGGGAGCACACCACTATGCAGAAAATCGCGCCGTCAGGCATATTAGTATAGAAAAGAGGAAAACGCGACAATTCAATATAATGCAATATCAAATTTATTAAGGTTAAAACCAGCGTGACAAGACATGGGAAACAGAGGGACCAAGGTCCACAACCCACAAGTGGAAGGCACCCACCAAATGGGACCAATACACAGAAAGAACAATTAATTATTGGTATAAAGTGCTGGTACAGTGCGGATTAGTTGATTTGTTATATAGACCTAGAGCTCAATAAGTATTGAGAAGTCAGCGGTCAAACTGAAGATATACATGTAAAATTGCATATGCACCTGTAGGGGTCGGCACCTACATTGTGGACCATGTACCATTAGGTAAGATACTGACTGATAGAACTAGTACTGGTATTCCTGCCTTGATTACTATCACTGTTCCCAGTCTAGGGACAATAATACTAGTCTCATGCCTGTCAGCGCTTTCTAACTAAGGATTTAAACAGCAACCTTATTGAACTAGTCAGCTGATAGCCTTCTATGTTTGGCTGATTGTAAATGCTGGATAAGTGTACATGTATATATTGGACTAATATAGTTCTGAATACAGCATGAATTAATCTGTGCATATGCAATTTTACATGTATATCTTCAGTTTGACCGCTGACTTCTCAATACTTATTGAGCTCTAGGTCTATATAACAAATCAACTAATCCGCACTGTACCAGCACTTTATACCAATAATTAATTGTTCTTTCTGTGTATTGGTCCCATTTGGTGGGTGCCTTCCACTTGTGGGTTGTGGACCTTGGTCCCTCTGTTTCCCATGTCTTGTCACGCTGGTTTTAACCTTAATAAATTTGATATTGCATTATATTGAATTGTCGCGTTTTCCTCTTTTCTATATTAACTTAGTGCTAGACAAGATTGGTCTGCAGGGCCCCTTTAGGACATTCCTAACGACGTTATATGAGAATCCAAGGGCGAGGATACACACTCCAGGGTTCGTCTCTGACTCCTTTTCACTGGAGAGGGGTACGAGGCAGGGATGTCCTCTGTCACCTCTGCTCATTAACCTCGCCATTGAACCTTTGTCTAGATTCCTGAATGACGGGGACTTGTACGAGGGTATATGCATTGGCAGTAAAACGGTGAAGTTGGCATTATTTGCCGACGACATCATCCTTTATATGAACAGGCCAGAAAGAGACTTGGGCGACGTACTCCAGCACCTTAAGGTGTTTGGCTCATTCTCGGGCTTCAAGCTTAATAAAGCTAAGTGTGAGATCCTCCGACTGGAAGACAGCAATCTCAGACCACCAGGGAGGGGAGAGAGGATGGGGGGAAATAGAGGGAATACAAGTTAAAAAAACAACACATAAAATACCTAGGCATATTATTAAGCAGTAACCCCACCCAAATATATTTGTTAAATTATAATCAGTGGCGTAACAACCGCGGTCGCAGGGATCGCGGGTGCGACGGGGCCCGGTGCTATAAGGGGCCCGCGCCGCCAGCCGCCCCCTGCGCCCGCCGATCGCAGCGCCGGGTGCCCGCTTCACATGAATGTGCGTCCCGGAGGACACACATCCCTGTGACAGCGCGGCAGATAGGGCCCGTGTGTCAGAGAAAGGGGAGGGGGAGCTTCCTGCTGCTACTCCCGCCCCTCTCCTCCTCTGACCTGCCGGCTTCCTGGCTTGCGCTCCACTGTGCTGCCTCCTCCCACTTCCTGCTTGATGCACAGTGGAACGCAGGCCGGCGGCACCTTTCCCTCCTTCTCCTGAGGCTTGAATCCTCAGACTCTGCAAGAGGAGCCCGCCGGAGCAGCAAGGGAGCCAGGGGAGGTAAGCAAAGTAAGGGGGTGGTCATAGGGCTGCACATAATACTGCCCTATGTGAGATAAAAGGCTGCACATAATACTGCCCTATGTGAGCTAAAAGGCTGCACATAATACTGCCCTATGTGAGATAAAAGGCTGCACATAATACTGCCCTATGTGAGATAAAAGGCTGCACATAATACTGCCCTATGTGAGCTAAAAGGCTGCACATAATACTGTCCTGTATGTATAAAAGGCTGCACATAATACTGCCCGATATGAGATAAAAGGCTGCACATAATACTGCCTTATATGGTATAAAAGGCTGCACATAATACTGCCCTATGTGAGATAAAAGGCTGCACATAATACTGCCCTATATGGTATAAAAGGCTGCACATAATACTGCCCTGTATGGGATAAAAGGCTGCACATAATACTGCCCTATATGGTATAAAAGGCTGCACATAATACTGCCCTATATGGTATAAAAGGCTGCACATAATACTGCCCTGTATGGGATAAAAGGCTGCACATAATACTGCCCTATATATATATAAAAGGCTGCACATAATACTGCCCTATGTGGTATAAAAGGCTGCACATAATACTGCCCTATATGTATAAAAGGCTGCACATAATACTGCCCTATGTGGTATAAAAGGCTGCACATAATACTGCCCTATATGTATAAAAGGCTTCACATAATACTGCCCTATGTGGTATAAAAAGCTGCACATAATACTGCCCTATATGTATAAAAGGCTGCACATAATACTGCCCTATATGGGATAAAAGGCTGCACATAATACTGCCCTATATGGGATAAAAGGCTGCACATAATACTGCCCTATGTGAGATAAAAGGCTGCACATAATACTGCCCTATGTGAGCTAAAAGGCTGCACATAATACTGTCCTGTATGTATAAAAGGCTGCACATAATACTGCCCGATATGAGATAAAAGGCTGCACATAATACTGCCTTATATGGTATAAAAGGCTGCACATAATACTGCCCTATGTGAGATAAAAGGCTGCACATAATACTGCCCTATATGGTATAAAAGGCTGCACATAATACTGCCCTGTATGGGATAAAAGGCTGCACATAATACTGCCCTATATGGTATAAAAGGCTGCACATAATACTGCCCTATATGGTATAAAAGGCTGCACATAATACTGCCCTGTATGGGATAAAAGGCTGCACATAATACTGCCCTATATATATATATAAGGCTGCACATAATACTGCCCTATGTGGTATAAAAGGCTGCACATAATACTGCCCTATATGTATAAAAGGCTGCACATAATACTGCCCTATGTGGTATAAAAGGCTGCACATAATACTGCCCTATATGTATAAAAGGCTTCACATAATACTGCCCTATGTGGTATAAAAAGCTGCACATAATACTGCCCTATATGTATAAAAGGCTGCACATAATACTGCCCTATATGGGATAAAAGGCTGCACATAATACTGCCCTATATGGGATAAAAGGCTGCACATAATACTGCCCTATGTGAGATAAAAGGCTGCACATAATACTGCCCTGTATGGTATAAAAGGCTTCATATAATACTGCCCTGTACGGGATAAAAACTGCAAATAATACTGCCCTATATGGAAATGATATGAGGCTGCATATATAAGGCTACACTATATGGAGAGTTTTGAGACTGCACTATATGGTATTTTTTGAGGCTGCATCATATGGAGAGTTTAGAGGCTGCGCTATATGGAGAGTTTTGAGACTGAGTTATACTATATGGAGAGTATTGAGGCTGCACTATATAAGAGCTTTTAGGCTGTATTAAGCTATATGGAGGGTCTATGAGGCTGTATTATACTATATGGAGAGGCTATGAGGCTGCATTATTCTATATGGAGAGGCTATGAGGCTGTATTATACCATATAGAGAAGATATGAGGCTACATTATTCTATATGGAGAGGATATGAGGCTGCATTATTCTATATGGAGAGGATATGAGGCTGCATTATTCTATATGGAGAGGATATGAGGCTGCATTATACCATATGGGGAAGTTATAAGGCTGCATTATACTATATGGAGAGGCTATGAGGCTGCATTATACTATATGGAGGGGTGCGAGGCTGCATTATATTATATGGAGCGGATATGAGGCTGCATTATGCTATATGGAGAGGTTATGAGGCTGTATTATGATATAATGAGGGATGTGAGGTTGCATTATACTATATGGAGGATAATGGGGGTACATTATAATAATTGAATGACTATGGGGCCTCCCTTATGAATGGAGGACTATGGGATGCATTATAATACATAGAGGACTATGAGGTACATTGTAATATATGGAGGAATATGGGGATGCATTATAATAATTGAATGACTATGACGGGAGGAGGCGGACCATATAAACCAGGATGGGAGACATATACCACAATAAGGGCCATGTTCCAGGAGGAGGACCATATATAGCAGGATGAGGGACATTAATACATAATGAATGGTGAGAGGGGTCAATTTGTGAGTCTTTAAAGGATTTAGAACATTACATGAGGCCCATACATTTCATCAACATGCAGAGGAGGGGGGGGGGGGCCCAGGTCTAAATTTCGCACCGGGGCCTGCCAGACTCTGGTTACGCCACTGATTATAATCCACTGATGAATAAAATCATCCAGGAATTAGAGAGGTGGAGAACTCTGCCATTGACTCTCCTGGGGAGATGTCATCTGATTAAAATGGTGAGTTTCTCCAGGTTGCTTTACCCGCTACAGACTATACCTTTGTTGTTGCTTCAGGCGGACGTTCGTAGGCTTGAAATGGCCTTCTCCAACTTTCTTTGGAGGGGAAAAAGATCCTGGATCAATAGCCGTATTTTAATGCTCCCGAAATTAAACGGGGGACTAAATCTTCCTGACATTAGGGGATATAACCTGGCATGTCTGCTCCGCCACGTGGTCGACTGGCTCAAAAAATCCAGTAGATATTCCAATTACACAATTGAAGCTGAATTATGCAGACCCTGGGAACCGGCTAGCCTACTTCACTCGTCATGGTCAGACGTACCCCAACATATCAAACAAACGGTAATTTACAAAAACACGGCCATGTGCTGTAAGGCGGTGCGAAAAAAGCTGGTATGACGTGGAAGACCTCAAAATATCTCAACCTATGGACACACACGGGGTTCAAATTAGGACGCGAGAACTCTCTATTTGAGGAATGGAGGGATAAAGGGATACGCACAGTGGGCGACCTGCTACACATACAAGACAAGAGATGGCTGACAGGGAGGGAGTTGTTGGAGAAATATCATTTTAGACCATTCCACATACTTCAGTACCAGCAAATTCACTTTTATGTATTGTAACACCTCCACAACGTTACCCAGGAATGTAGTCCGAGTATTTGGGATGATTGGTTGGGGACAGACTCAGTAACAGTAAATGTGACGTACCTTTATGGAAGCTTACGGGATACGATATTGGCCCAGAGAGACGATACCACCTTTAGAGGTTGGCTTAAACACATACCCCAAGATGATATCGCTGACAAAATATTGAGGGGATGGGCGACCCTGAGGAAGAACATAATAAATGAAAGATGGAGGGATGTTCAATACCGGATTATTCATAGAGCAATATATGGATTTACACTACCCCTGACTGCCACGTACCCGGACAGGCGGCAGCAATGCCCAAAGTGCGGTGATCCAAAGACAGATATGGTTCATGGGTTGTGGTTGTGCATGGAGGTCAAGAAATTGTGGAAACGAGTTGAACACCTAGCTGGGGAAATCAGCGGTAAATTCATTGCCTTGGATATGGAGACATGGCTATTTCATTTCCCGATATCTAAAGCATTGGAGGGTAAATCCGCGAGGATATTACACATGCTGGCTATGATTACCAAAAAAACTAATTCTAAGGGAATGGTTGTCCACATTTAATCCTGGTCTAAACAGTGTATTGATGGAACTGAAATCGGTGATGCATATCGAATAACTGGAAGCTGTTAGGGATAAGGATACACTGACAGGAAAATTTTTTGATACATGGAGAGGGTTTATTACTACCAAACTGTCGCAGGAGGAAATCCAATTGGTGGTCTTCCCATTTAAGAACTCGGTCTGGTATTCCATAGAAGAGCTAAATGGGTCGTTGGGAAAACTAGCAATACTAAACGACTCAAATATGTCGGGATGTACTTAACACCGAGTATGATAATTGAAAAGTTGGTGTGTATTGAATATACTAATATTGTTGAAGTTTTTTGTATACAGAGAGCTGATTTGTATGTATTAATGATGAGGATGGTGGCTTAGGGGAGGGGGGGTTTGGGTTGTTTTGCTTTGTTATCGCCATAAAACTCAATAAAAACAAGTTTAAAAAAAAAAAAATTTGGCAGGCCATAACTGCGCTACATGGTGAGCGAGAAGAAGGGGGGCGTAATTGCAAAAAGGGCGAGAAGATAAGCCCCGCGCTCTGACGTCAGCTCACGGAGCGCAGTGGCCCGATCCAGAAATATCCGAGAGCGCTCAACTCCCCACCTGAGAAGCCAGAGATTGCTTTTCCCTTTTGAGAGACTGGCTGAAATTAACTAGGGGGAGCAAGGATGGAGGCGCAGGGGGACTCCGATGCAGCAGACCCAGGCCTAGACTTATTCCGAAATGAAGCGTCGGCCGGGACCTCGGCCAGGACCAAGCGTGAGGTCAAGTCCTGACTGGACTCAGATAAAAGGACAGTAACCCAGTTATTTGCCAGGTTAAAAACTGCTTTTGAAACCCGTACTGTAGCTGAGCTAAGAATGAGGTTCTATAGTTGCAAGCAAAGGCCGCAGGACAGCATATGGGACTATGCCTTTAGCCTCCAGGAGGCGCTGTGGGCCATAAATTAGGTAGACCCTGAAAGTGTGCGGGAGGAGGATAAAATGCTGATTGACCAGTTTCTTGAGGGGCTACATTCAGTAATCCATCACACGTTACTGCGTCCATTGGCTATGGAGAACCCAAATCTAGACTTTGTAACCCTGAAGGATGGAGCCAATAGACAGGACCTTAACTAGGGGGGCTGGCAAGGCATCTGCTCCGGGCGCAGCAGTCAGGAGGGCGTCGTCGGGCCGGCCTGGGTGTACCAGTGACACGGCGGCTGGAAGTGACGCGGGGCCTGCAGCACGTGACCCGCTCATTGCGAGGATGCGATGGGCGGGTAATTTGAATCCTGGAAAGAAGATGGACAGCAGCGAGGCGGGTGCGAGCGCAGTGAGGACACCCGCCTATCTGACAAAGACCCTGGAGGAACGCCCATCAGTCAAGGATTTGGTAAGTATAAAAAGTGATTTATTGTGCATGTAGTTAGGTAGATTTAGTCAGTAATGGCCACTTTACACGCGGCAACAGGAAGATAGAAAACGGCAGGTGTCGGAGGCAATTGTACCTTTTATCTTCAAAACACAATGAAGTGGCTGCGTGTAATTCAGGTATCTGCAAGGTGTTTTGAAGCTAAAAGGTACAATTGTCTCCGACACCTGCCGTTTTCTATCTTCCTGTTGCCGCGTGTAAAGTGGCCATCAGGGATGGTTAGAATAGTAATTTTAGGCTCCAGGGACAGATATTTATAGGTTAGATAGGGATTTTTAGGTGGTTAGTTCCCTTTAAGAAACATGTTATAGTAAGTAACAAGGTATTTCGATCATATTATATCATATGTATAAGCTTTATTGCAACATTTATTGTATATAATTGTTTTTATTAAATCACGGCAATGACGTTGATAGAATCGGGTTACTTAATGACCGGAAATCACGTCAGACACCAGTCAGGACCTGTAGAAGCGGCATCAAGCCGCGAAACGGCAGGCCGTCGTCCACCGTCCATGCACCCCCTCACCCGCTGTACATGTTCCGTGTCCACTATATGGAACTGTAAATTAAAGGAAAAAGATCATCTAATTACTTAGGCCCCTTTCACATCAGCTTTAAACGCTGATCGCGGCAGTTGCGGTGAAAAAAATGCAACTGCCGCGATTACCGCATAACGGCCGCACACTTGCGGCAAGCCCCATACAATGTCTATGGGGCTTGTGGTAAGTGTGCGGCAAGTGCGGTTTCGGCACTTGCAGCAGGTGCGGCCGCGAAAAAAAACGCGGCATACCGTGGTTTTTTCGCAGCCGCACCTGCCGCAAGTTCCGAAACCGCAACTACACCGCACTTGCTGCACCTACCGCAAGCCCCATAGACATTGCATGGGGCTTGCCGCAGGTGAACCGCATGTGCAGCCGTTATGCAGTAATCGCGGCAGTTGCATTTTTTTCACTGCAACTGCCGCGATCAGCGATTATCGCTGATGTGAAAGCAGCCTTACTTTATTGTATTGTATGTTTTCCGTATTCAAACGGAATATGCGGCTGAAGTGCTGCGGAATATGTTGGCGCTATTAAAATAAAGATTTATTATTATTATTATTATTATTAGAGTAAAGGTTTTTTTTATTTGAGTTGCTTACAAATACTTTTTTCCACATTCTTTACTTGCTACCCTCTTGATCCCCCCCCCCTTTAGCTTGCTTTTTTTATTCTTGTAAGACCTTCCACAACCCCTTCTTGTATCCTACTTCCTTACATTGCTTCCTCTTCTTAACACCACTCCAACACTCTCTCTTTTTCTTCACTTAGTCTTGACTTTCTCCGTCCTCCCTGCCCTTCCCTTCCCTTTACAATTAGGAGACGCCTGCTGAGGCCTTCCTTCGGAGCAAAGTATGACTAATTCCAGCATTACAGAGGTGAGATGTGGCTCCATTAACGTAAAGGGACTACACAGTCCAGGTAACAGATCAATCTTTGCTAAGGGCTCACATCCAAGTGACCTTTCTTCATAAAAAACACATCCATGTTTGCTTAAACCTTTTAAGTTGTCTAGATACTGGTTTCCCGATGTGTACCATAGTCACTCGCCTCAGTCCAAATTGCATGGCATGAGTATTCTCATCTCCCACTCCCTGCACTGGGAACTGTTGGAGTCCAGCTGTGATGAGATGGAAAGGATGCTGTTGGTTAAGGGAAAGATCGAATCACGTCTTCACCTTTGCCTATCTATACTTACCCAATACATGTCAGCTGATTGTGTTAGCTGAGTTTTTGGAGCATGATAAATGTACATTAATACTAGTCCGTGACTTTGAACCGCCTCAGGGTTTGGGATATTCAGAACCGGGCTATCATACAGTTCCGGGGAGTCACAGGGTTCGAGACCCGGTTCCGTGGCCCTTGGGGCAGCTGTAAAAGGGGTGTTCTGGCTTGGTAGGGAAAGGGAATGATGAAAGGGGAGTTATTCGTGACACCACCCGTGGTAGGTGGCTGTAGGTGGCCACCGCTGCTGCAGAACTTCTGGGGATGATGGACGGGCAGCTGGGATGGAGCTGCTCCCCACGGGCAGAGCAGATCCCCAGGGCACTGGAAGTAGTAAATGTGTAGGGTGCAGGATGGAGGGTGCGCAAATAACTGAAGTCTACAGTAATGAATCTTTCCTTTACCTTTACTTGTCCGTCACAGGTACTATCCAGGGGACTGGTTTAGATGTTACTGTAGACTCGGGCAACCTGGAAGCAATCATGAGAAATCCACCTAGCCAGGTGTGTTGGAGGCCTCCCTTCTGCGCTTTCACTTGCGAGTCCCCGCTGCTGCATGAAGCTGTGCTGCAGCCCTCACTCTACCACTCTCCTTTAGTCTGTACCTGTATAGCAGGCAGTGCGAGCCCCCGCTGCTGCATGAAGCTATGCTGTGGCCCTCTCTCTACCACTCTCCTTTAGTCTGTACCTGTATAGCAGGCAGTGCGAGCCCTGATCCAGGGGTTGATCCTTAGTGGAGACCCTGGTCCCTAGTATGCTACTGTGCTCCTGGCGTTAGTGTGGCACCCTGCGATATTTGTAGCCACAGGACAACCTGGTGCACAGAGGGATTTCCACATCAGGTACCCTACACATGCAACACCTTCCACCCAGACCTGAAGGGGGAGCTCTACTTGCTGCCTTCAGGCAAAGTCCCCTATAAATTCAAGCCCGGGGGAGGAGTTAGGCAGTGGAGTACAGAGCAGTACTGTGAAGACATCCTGGTGAACGGTGCTGCGGTAGGCCCGTACAAGAGGGAAGCCTAGCCAGTGCAGGGGCCCAAGAGTGGGGGTCGGAGGCATGGCGAGGAACAGAGTGGGGGCAGAGGAATTATACCGGTTCACCCCAGGAAGCAACCCGGACACCGGAGTCTGAGTCTGTAAGGGATTACGTAGCCCATCAGAAAACACCGGTCAACCAAGGAGACTTCAGTCTTTGGGACACTTGTAGCACAGCAACCACGAGAGCCAAGAACTGCAGGAGAGATAGCGGCACCCAACAGAAGGTTCTCACTGCCTGCAATTCAAGTAAGAGACACACAGGGGAGGTCAGGCCAAGTTCCAGACAGGCCAGGACTTAAGCACAAACACAAGGACAAGGAGGCCTCACAACTCACCGGGTGTGGAGATCCTGAAGTGCCTCCCGACCACCTGGAGTGTAGCCTGGACGTTATCTTGCAACAACATCAGTAAAAGGTACGGGAACAACTTCCATTGTGTGAGTCTCAGTTTTTACGGCCCCTGATCCTGCCCAACACATAGACTGTGTCAGCATCCTGCAGAGCCACCTCCCTGTGCAAAATCCCTATTCTACGTCACTGCCCCAGGGACCCCGCTCCACCTACGGGGAGTGTTATCATCTAGCTGCAGCATCACCATCCCCGTAGGTCTGACAGCAGCGTCGGTATCATAACTGGGTACTGTAGGTAGCGTCACAATACTTTATTTTATTTTTCCCCTTTTTGCCATTTTTTCACTGACCACCAGGGCCACTGGCTCGGGCAAGCCACCAGTGACATCCTCCTTTGCAACTGCCCGGGACCGGGTACCCCAAGGGTCCTGGGGTGGGTCATTAGGTAGGCTAGTGGACCTGGAATCCCCTGCCTCTCCGGATTTCTGCTGCTGGGCCATTAGTACCCAAACAGCCTCGGACACTGGTGTCCGGTTTTCTGGCACTGTTCCTCTGGGGTGAACTTGACATCGCTCTGCTCCCCAGGCTCTCCTCTCCTTCCTCCTCAGACTCACTCCATGGCTGTTTTCACTGACCCCACCTCCGGACCAGAATTTATATAGAGAAGCTCCCCTTAAACCGGGTTCTAGAGCTTCTGGTCTGGAGACAGTAAAGTGTTGGATGCTTTTTCACCTGAATAGGGGACCCCCTTTTTGCTTCCATGCGTGACATCAACCCCTGTGAGGGAGGCAATGCCATTTTTGCAACCAGACCCCTGGGGTGCTCCAACTTCAACATAGCTATGACTACGAGCACTCTGTGCTTTCTGTGAAGGTCCGAATAAATGGCATGCTTTCAGATTTCTTCAATATCTGTAATGATGCTTGCCAGGGCTACCTGCTGTTCCCCCTGATTTTCATCCTTATCCTTGAAACTTTCCTTAGACATGTGAGAGCTAACACCAATATTTCTGGGATTAGGATCCGGCA
The DNA here is from genome assembly GCA_033576535.1 of Allobates femoralis. Lineage (NCBI taxonomy): Eukaryota > Metazoa > Chordata > Amphibia > Anura > Aromobatidae > Allobates > Allobates femoralis. The sequence continues at coordinate 134,449,352 of JARQOC010000005.1, forward strand.
GTCTACATATAAGGTTGCGGCCTATGCTGATGATCTATTGTTTTTTATATCAAAGCCCAGCATTTTACTGCTGAATCTTATGAAAGAGTTTCAGCCCTTCTCGCAACTCTCTAATTTTAAAATTAATCTTAAAAAGTCAGAGGCCCTTAAGCCTCCGTCACATGGGGCCACATCGCCGCCGATTACATAGGCCACGCCCCCTCGTCACCTATCGGCGGCGACATCGCCCCTACGTCGCCTCATGTAAAGGGGCGATGTCGGCAGTGCCGGGCGGTTGCCTGGTTTCAAAGCAGTGCTCTGAAACCAGGCGACCGATCTGGGGCGATGTGCACACATCGCCCCATGTAACCGGCCGCCGGCGACCTGTCAGGCGATGGGAGCCATTGGCTCCCATTGTCCTGCATCGCTGCTGGGGTTTTCAGACACCCCGGCGGCGATGCCGCCTGTCAGCTCGCCAGTGTGGTGCTGGAGGTTTCACCTTGTGTAAATAGGGGACGGCGACGCTGGCGGGGCGCCAAAAACGTGCGCTCACCCGCCAGTCGCCGCCGACATCCCCAGCCTCGTTGCCAGGTGTGACGGGGCCTTTAATATTAAGCTTCCACCCTCAAAGGTAAAAACACTATAAACCTCATTTAGTTTTAAATGGGCCCCCAACACCTTAGCTACCTAGGGATGAGATTGACAGTGAACTTGGACGCCCTTTATCAATATAATTTTCCTGATCTACAAAATACTATATGATCAGATAACAATAGATCGTCCAAAACATTTTTTTCCTGGTTCGGAAAATGCCAAATTTTTTAAATAAATGTTCTCCCCAGAATTCTATATTTATTGCAAACTCTACCCATTAAGATACTGTCTGTGTTTTTTAAAGGGGTTGCCTCGATTCAGCACATTTTGTCTGGGCTGGGAAACAGTGACTTAAAAGAGCATTGCTTTACACACCCCAAAAAAGTGGAGGGGTGGGCCTTCCTGACATTAAACAGTACCTCCTAGCTACACATCTCCCTAGGATGATTGATTGGTGCAGAAACCATCTCAATAAAGTTCGGGTCCAAGTGGAACAGAGTTTTTTGCCCTTTCGCATTAAACAAATTTCCTTGCCTGATGTTCTCTGCCCTGGATCACAATTTGGTGCCACATTGAAGTACTGTAATACACTGAAAGTGCGTTCCCCTATTATCACCTCCTGTTCTCAACTTACTCTGATACTAGGCCATCCGAGGTTTATACCTGGTCATTCTGATGCAGTGTTTGGGATGGAGGCAGGATAGACAGGGCTGAGAGCTTTGGTAAGGCTGTGGAACGGCCTTCTTTGAGTGCACAAAGGGCTAGAGTGGACCTGACACCCTTGGGGTGGTGCAGATGTCTCCAGCTGAACCACTTTTTACGTTAACTCCCTCCAAAGTCCAGCTTCCTGCACTTGAAAACACATTTCAAGCTTCTTTGCACAGGGTCGGGATTAAATAAACACACCCTATCGAGAATCTACTTGATGTTAATATCTCCATCAGACCAAATTCCATCTTCATTCATTTCCAATGGCAGACAGACCTGAATATAAAATTCTCAGTGGCACAAATGTTTATGCTGGCACATAGTGTGTCAATAAGCTCTAAATTTCAAGAGGCTAGTTATCAACTCCTGTCTACGTGGACAGAGTGCCATCAAAGTTTCAGACGATCTTCCCTGAGGCTGACGTGACTTGTTGAAGGTGTGGAAGGGGAGATGGGCAATAATCTTGTGGGAATGTGATGTGATCCAACCCTTTTGGCATAGGCTTGCAGATGTGATACAGAGTGTCAGTAAGACGTTGGAGAAATTTACCCCTGCTCTGGCTTTCCTTCATCACTGAGACTCCACTCTCTTCATGCAAAAACTGTGTTGAACTTTCTTATCCTGGTCGTGTGAGCTTGCACTCCCGAACCCTGGAGAAAAAAACACACCGCCTACTGTCTCACAATGGGTAAGGAAGGTTAATGAGCTCATGTATATGGGAGACTTGACCTCTTCCATCCATGACTCCCAAATGAGGTTATGGGCCACGTGGGTAGACTGGATGGACTTCCAGGTGACTGATGAATATAAGGTTCTCCTTTGATGAGACTCTGGGTCGACTTCCCTTTTGGTTTCGGAAGAGATTATGCCTTTGGTGGATGGTTGTCTCAGTGGGTGGCTCCTTCCCCTTCCCTACCCATTTAACCCTGGTTCCCCCTCCTCTGAACTTATGTCTGTGGTCTCCCACACTCTTCCACCACATCCTCTATCCTTCCGTTCCTACTTTCTACTCTTTTCTTTTACCTATCTACTTCTAAGTTACCTTTTTGCTTCATCTCCTTTCATTGTTAAAGGAAAATGGTTGGATATTTTAGAATGACACTTGTCAATATTTGCCAATCAACAGATTTCCTCTGCCTTATTATTTTGTAATAAGTGACATAACACGGAGATGTAAGAATCAATATTTTATTTCTTGTAGATGTGGGTTGTCATGATAGTGTGAGGTCAGATGATGACCCCCTGTTGCTATCATGACGAATTTCCTTTGAATGTCGGGTGAGCGGGTTGCTGAAGCATTCATTTCTCTGAACAGCAGAAGTGATCGGATAGTGCAGGTTTCAAGTCCCCAAAAGGGATTAATAAAGTCAATAAAAAGTGTAAAAAAAGTTTAAAAAAAAATAAAATTTCAAATCACCACCCTTTTGCCCCCCTGAAGATATAACCATTAAAAATATATATAAAAATACAGATATCAAAATAAATAAATCTGATTGGTAAACTGAGTAATGCAAAAAAGATAAAAATACAAAAATGATGTTTTATTGGTTGCTGTAACATTGCAATAAAATGTTTCAACGGGTGATCAAATCATCACATCAACCCAAAAATTGTAATGGGCACATTTCTTTCTGCACGTTTTATTATCACTGATTTACACATTCTGTTACAGGTCCCATGTCACTCCCTCCCTTTAGTCCTCTGGTCAGTCCTTTGACCCAACACTGTTAAGTTACTCTTTGTCCTGGTCAACTCTCTCTTTCACTTTACTCTAGTTCAAACTATCTTTCATCCTTGATCTCCTCTCACTCTAGGGACATCCACGTCATTCAGTTCTGCGGACTAACCAGACCTAAGATCTGTCTGTCATGCCCCTGCCCACAGGGCCGGTCTCCTCTGGGCAGGGAAACGAGTGCCCAGCACGTGGCTTCATATAGTCTGCCCTCTCTGTCTTAGCCATGGTGCCAGTCTTTACTGGGCATGGAGAATGTTGCCCAGTACGTGGCTCACCTCAGTCTGCCTGTCCTGTGTCTCCCACACTTGGTTCTCACCCAGCCAGCAGTCCTATTCCGCCTTCACTTCCCTCTGTTGTCTCCTTCTCCTCCCGGAGCTTACGTTCTCTGTGCAGGATTTTCGGGAGCACGCTTACGTGGCACGGTGCACTCTCCTCTAATTTAAAGGGCCAGTACCCCCAATCTGGACGTGCCTCTTAACCTACTGCTGCGTGGCTATGTGTATATAAAGCACCCTCACCTTAAGGAAGGTGCCTGAGCAATGGCTGTAGTTATTAGTAGCGTTGCTTGTTCTCACGTCCACTTGTCTTTCCCCTTGTCCCATGTCTCTGACATCTTGTCTCGCCACAGGGCCTGCCACATCTGCACTGAGCCTTTCAGGTCTGCACAGAACCTTCCACATCTGCGCTAAGCCGGCCACATCTGCACTTAGTCTGCACTGTCTGCAAAGAACCTGCCACATCTGCACTGAGCCTTCCACATCTGTTCAGAGCCTGCCAAGTCTGCCACATCTGCCATGAGCCTGCTACGACTTGTACCACCCTGTTCAGGAGTTTGCTGCATTTAGCACCTTTTGCTGTAGCTGGACTTTCCCTGCCTGCTGGCTCATTTAATGACTTTGTCTGTGCTTCTCTGTCTTACTATTAAAGACTATGTTACTAATTAATCCTATCTCAGCTTGTTCCTGTTCTTGAGTCAGCTTCCACAGCTCGTCTGTGGTCCAGTGGGTTCATATCTCCACACACATGCCTCTGTGAGCATAACACTCTCTCTGTAGCATGCTGGGTCTTATCTGAGCTTTCATAAGGAAACTGTTTTTGATCCTAGACCTTAGCCCCTCCCATTGTTGGCTAGTTCCAACTTTTAGCTCTATATAACACCACTCACTGCTTGTTGCTGGGCAGAACACAGCTTCTTCACAGTACAGTGCAAAACATTATGCCATACTGATGGATGTGGACCCACTCCACCACGAATCAGGCTTGCCCTGGAGGGGCATGAGTTAGTGACTAGACCCTCTGATGGTGAGGTTAGGCATGAGACATATGTAGCCACTAGGAACCACTACAGGTCAGTTCCCAGTACAGCAGCAGATGACCCCAAGGGTCAGGGACACATGTCCAAAAATGCAGGTTGGACAGAGCAAAAAGTGTGAGCCGATATTGGTGACTGACAGGATAGAGTTGGGACTGGAGCCAGGCAGGATGGGTTTAGGTTCAGGTACAGGCAGAATGGGTTCTGGTTCAGGTTCAGACAGGATGGGTTCAGGTACATAGAGATGGACTAACAGGACAGGTTCCAAGTCACAGTACGGATTCCAGGTCACAAGATGGGTTTAGGATCAAAAATCCTCCGGTACCTCCCCTACAGGGAACAGTGACTTAAATAGCTAGTGGCTCCCAGCCATAGGCAGGGGACATATTCAGAATGCGCATGCTGCATCTTTAAGAAGTGGAGAGCACCCGCACATGCATCCTAAGCATGTTGCCAGAAGACCTGCACTATATGTGCAGGCCCTGGGAGCTGGGAGCCGGGCCAGGAGGAACATGATGGCAGTGGTGGTGGTGATTGTGTCAGAGTCTATGCTGGATATAGGGAATGGGACCATACAGGAACGCGGTGTTGCATTTTATACAGGCAAAAATTAAATCTTTCTGACCCTACTGTTAGCAAAACACACTATTACACTGCTACACATCACAGTTCACATTACACAATAACACACAGAATAATACATTTTACATTTTATAGCCACAATATTGTGTGTCCTCAAGGGGACAATGCCATAACATGTCTACCTTCCTGTATTAACAGCACAGTTTTGCTTTTTTTCTATTCTTTCTTCTCTTCTTAGTTGAAACACTAAAACCAGAATGTAAAAAAACGTGATACAAAATCATAAATGAAACTATTCTCGGAAAGTGCTTAGTTTATGAACTGCTCCATTTATTTGTTGAATCTCCCATGTGGGAACCAAATGTGTTCAGGAATGAACTTTGCAGGTAACTATCAAAAATCTGCTCATTTCTGGCAAGGAAAGGGTGAAAGTCATGCTATGTGTTAGCTGTGCATTTAGTGATAACAGTACTGCAATAGTTCTGATTTCCAAGGGCTGAAGTCCATAGGTTAGGTGAGCTTCTAAACAATTCTTAAAGGGCCATCATAATGAAAAGAATAGTCTGCTTTCTAAACCATAGACAATAATCATTATATTTGATCTGTCTTCACATATTCTAGGTCATTGTTTCTGCCCATTATTAATGCTCTTCCTGCAGTAATTTGAGCACAAGCTCTGCTCTCGTACATCTAAGGCTGTGTTCACACATCTGTGTAAAACCTTGTTACAGCCATTCAGTGAGCTAAGCAAAAAAAACCATAACATGGCTGCAACGTGTGAACACAGCCTAAGATATCTGTATGGTGTCTGTTCACATCATAGAAGGTAAGAAAATTGGTTAGACATTTTCTCAAAAAATCTAATGTGGATGGGACATTGAGGACTTCTAAAATAATATCGTCTTTCACCAGAGCTTCTTCTTCGTCCTACCAAGTTTCTAAATAATATTGAATCACTTAAGCCATTTTTTCCATACGTTTTCTGAATTTTTGTATTAGTTTTTTTCTGTGAATGTATTAATTGACTGTTTGTGTGAATGACTATACTGTATGCAACAGCATATTTCCATTTAAATAAATTAAATGCTTCCCCATTGAATATAAATCATATTTTTGTCTTATTTAACTGTTATGTGTCTTTGGTTGTATCATATTGTTCCGTGTTCCCAAAGTTTCACTTTGTCATCCGTGTAAGCAAGGTGATACCTTTCCTTCTTAAATACCTGCCTTCCTGGCTAGTGACATCAAGAACAGTGTTCTTCACAGATAAGATAGCAGGACATAGACCGACAAACACACGTCTGCTGTTCTTTCTGCGTTCGCTGCTTAACTACAGGACCTGTATCCTGCTGTCTGGGGGGAACAGTTACCGACCAAAAGACAAAAGCTGAATTGGAGCTGCGTAAACAAGAATCATGTTTAGTTACCAGTATATCACCTCAGATCAACTTACTGGTTTTGACAAGTACAAGGTAAAAAAACAATACATATATGATTTTCATTTCCTGTAGTTGTATTGGTCTAATTGATACTTTGTAATTGTCTTTAAGGATCATGATAATGGATTTTGCTTTTTTATTAGGATATGACTAGAATTCTTATGTATTTCGTCTGTGTTTATTATACTATAGAATGGCAAAATATTTTTATGTTATAGGTTTGATTCATTTTTAATATTGTATATTGTAACATTTCATCTGAAGGGAGTACAGTAAAACACGGTTGGTGACAGGCTGGGACTGGCCCACGGGTGAACCGGAGAATCCTCTGGTGGGCCCCTTTGCTGTTGGACATCACTTACCCCCAAATATGAACAGCAGTTGGCACAATACACTTGATTCACTATGTACGAATAAAGGAAACATTTCAGCATTCATTTTATAAATTACACAGTAGATTATTATATAGATTCATAGGTAAATATGTGAATGTAATATTTACATGTAGTTGGCCAGTTGGCCTCTAGAGTCAATGTTACTGTTGGGCCCCTACCACCCCAGTCTGACATTGATTGGTGACATCTATAGACCTAAGCCAGGTGGCCTGTTAAGGGCAGGATCAATGTAGACAGGGCACAAGGAACGGTACCAAGTGAGTATTTTTATCACTATTTTATCCCACATACAGGTGCAAGTTTATTGTAATTTAGGTTAATATAAAAGATCATTGGATTTGTTATTTAACTTTTTCTGACTGGATCAAAACTATAGGTGTAGTAGTGATATTTGGTTACTTAGATCTCACCTGTATGTCCAGGTTAACATGTTTCTCAAATCCGCTCAATAGTCTACTATGATATTGTGTCTGTCTAACAAGACAATGCTGAGTTGGAGGTCAAAAGGAGTAATGTTTTGTACTGCCTTTGCCTCATTGAACTCAATAGCTTTGTCGGGGAATGTTTGAACTCCATTTTGCAGGCATTCAGACAGAAGCCCCTGACAAACTTCTAAACTGGTGTTAGAATTCAATGTGAAAAAGGTATTCCTTTTATGTAAAACGTGTGTTGCTTTGAGGACAAAATGCAGATTTTAAAATCTTTAGTGTTAAGATTATTTTACTACATTTTGCCAAGGATTCAACTCATCGCACAATTAATGTTGAAATCTTTAGCCAATTCCAAAGTAAAGCCAATGACAAAGTCTGTCTGCATCTACTACTTTTGGGTGTTTTGATGGAGATTTGAAGATCTTAGGCTGCTCTGATTTGCAGATCATTCATAGGCATCTGGTAAGGGAAACCTTCCAAAGAGCAACGTTTCTGCCAGATGATTGCAAGGTAAACAAAAAATGTCAATTATTCCTTTACTGCTGAATCTTTTAGAAATAAAAGTGATTCCTTCTTATTCAGGTGAATGTGTAGACAGCATTTAGGTAATTTTTGTTAGCATTTTTAAAGCAAGAGCCATTACACTCGTAGCTTTGTCATTACTTTATAGGTGCATATGAATATTTCTGTGCATAACATTTTGTTTTGTGGACATGTCTTTAAAATGTAAAGTTTTACATACACTAAATATGACATTTTTGTATCATGAACTATTAAAACCTTAAATAAGTTATTAAAAAAAATGTATAAAAAGACATAATTTAAAAAACTCCTGTAAAAATGTTTTCCCCAAAATGACAGACATTTCTGTAGGAATTTTTGGATGCATTTATAAAGAGGTTTTCCTGGATTGTTCTAAATAGGGCTGAAGCCAATAAATGCTATAAGTGAAGTATGTAACAAAAGAAAAAAAGAAAAAAGCTCCTCCCGTCCCCCTCTCCTGGCTCACTGTCCATCAAGACATCTTAGGCTGGTTTCACATTACGGATTTTTCAGATCCGATGCTGTCCGATCAAAATCGGACAGCATCGGATCCGAATTTGGCCCCTTGCAGCCCTATGGGCATCGGACCGAATCGAATGTGCACTAAATGCCCTCCGATTTGGTCAGATCCGATTCTGTCCGATTTTATTATCAGTGCAAAAATCGGAGCATGCTCCGATTTTTGCACCGAAAATAAAATCTGACAGAATCGGATCGGACCAAATCGGATGGCATTTAGTGCACATCCGATCTGACCCGATCCCTATAACATGGGGCCCTATGGAGACGGGTCCAAGGAAACATCTGATGTCTCCTCGGACCCCATTTTACTGTACTGAGCATGCTCAGTACAGTAAAAATGTTCCAAACTGGGAGCGCAAGGGTTAAAAAAAAAAAAAAGTTTATGCTCACCTCCCCACGAGCCCCCGCCGTCTCCCGCCATCTTCATTGAGGCTCCCGGTGGCTCATGCAGGCTCCTGGTGTCAGCAGAGGTCTTCCTCTGCTGTTCAGGACCTGCGGTGATGTCACAGTCATGTGACCGCGGGTTACCATGGTGAACCCGCGGTCACGTGACTGTGACATCACCGCAGGTCCTGAACAGCAGAGGAAGACCTCTGCTGACACCGGGAGCCTGCATGAGCCACCGGGAGCTTCAAAGAAGATGGCGGGAGACGGCGGGGGCTCGGGGGGAGGTGAGAATAAACTTTTTTTTTTTTCTTTTTTTTCAGCCCGGAGGCACCGATTTTATGCCGGAATCGGGTGCCTATTTGGCACCCGATTCCAGGCATCAGAAGGGAGCCGATGCTGTCCGATTTATATCAGACAGCATCGGCTCCCTAAAAATCGTAATGTGAAGGTAGCCTTAATATGTATCATCAGTTTATCATTTCAGTATAGAACACATGCATTTTCCAAGCTTTGGATTGTTTTGTATTTTGTCCTTGGAAGTTGACCAGCTTCCTGTGGCTCATGGGAATGTCACTGTTTGTGCTGAGAACAAAGGTTTATGAAATGATTAAATAAATGTTATAAAATTACTATATTACAAAATGTGTGTTGTTTATTAACAAAAGTAATTAAAAGAAGAGCCATAGGCCAGGGACAGTATGTATCAGACTGCAATAAGGTTTGTTCAGAGTAAATATCCTGGAAATGGAAAGTGGTATCGGTGTAATACCTAGCGTGTCCACCTAGGGCGCCCACAGATTTTCACATTTTTCTTTTACACCATATTTTGCATATAAATATTTTTCAAATCGGGTGATTCTATTGACTTTAGAGACATATTCTGCACTGTTTCGAGTCTCTTGGTCCTTTCCTTCCAGTGGTATGTTATCTGTTTGCGGACCTTGTATGTAATATGGGATACCACTAGTCTTGTGCCTTACTGATACAGAGAGTTCGGAAGTATAACCATGTGGCAGTACTATGGAAACTAGTGTCAGATGAACAGTACTAATATTAGGATTTATATTTAGAAATGAAAACCGGGCAAAGACCTGTTAGCAGCGTTACTCCTATACTCTTTGTGGGTGACGTGCTGTGGAATCTCCTGTTGCTCAGCCAGAGTTCAAGACAATAAATCCAAAAAGAACGATGGCGGCACTCAGCATTCCAATTTGCAGCTGGTTAATTTAATGCAAAAATTACAGCAGCAGGTGCATGATACAGGGAGGGAGGTGCTAGGACCGACGGTGACCGCTTCGCGGGATGTCCCACTTCTATGGGTCCGGTGTCTAAAATTATTCAACCATTTCATCATTTGTTGCGCCAGCACTGCAGGTTATGTGCTGCCTACTGGACTCTGTCTACATCTCTGAAACCGTCATGCTGTTCACCCCAGTATTTCCACTAAGTCTAGTAATTAACTGGAGTGGGTATGTAGGTGGCCGACACATTAGCGGTGCAGAGAAATAGAGTCCAGCAAGGGCCACTTGAGTAATAGAGGATTCATCAAGTAAGTAATGGTTGTTAAGGCATTTTAGGCAAAATTCTGTTTTTATTGAAAACCAACTCTGTATTTTTATGGATGGTTTCATGTAAATTTTTTTTTTTTTTTTTTTGGGGACGAAAGCCATTGTTCAATATAAGAGGAATGGGAAGTCTACTGGAAGGATATTTACTTCTCATTTTTGCTGGGTCAATTTTTGGCTTTACAATAGTGGTTTTTTTTAATTAATACCATATATGAAACCACCCTGGGATGTGAAAAATATTTTCCAAGGATTATTTGTCTTCGCAAAAATACAATCCAATACAGAAATGGTCAATATTACTGTGATAATGCAAAAATCTAAAATTCTTAAATTACATACTGGAGCTCAAGATGTGTAAATACCAACTTCAAGAAGATATATAAAGGAATCTTTATTCAAATTTTCACTTCAGTAAGGAAGTGAATGAACTCCAGCGCCACCTTTAGGTAGCTCCTCAAAGTCATAGTTGCTTTCTGACAAGCCTTTAAATATGACTAGGGATTTGTGCCAAATTAGAACCCCAAACTACAGATGTTGCGTTTTGGGGTAACTGCCCCTCATCAGTATAGTGTACATACTTCTTATTGCATCATACCGGCTTTACCACCCCTTTTATGATGGCCACAGGATCTTGGATCTGTAGCACGCCCATCGGGCGTGCATAATTAACAAGCAGGCAGCGGGGAGCAGCAGCCAGGCACACCTTTTGCGGCTTCTCAAATGCTGAGAAGCTGCTGGAAATAAGGTATAAAAAGCACTTTTATTAACATTACAATATCGCTCTGGCCACACAAATGGATGGCTCCAGAGGTGTTAGCATGCTGCAGGGAAAGGTATTAAGGGGGCTCATTTTTCAGGGTCAGGATCCCTTTAAGTTTTCAGAGAGGAGTTTTAGTTTTGTACCTAACAAGTGACTGTGTGTTAGCGATCTAGGTGAAAGGGGCTTATGATTAATTAACCAAATTTAGATCTTCTTTCTTCAAGTGGCCTCCTTCTGCACTTACCATCTGGATTCTGTTGCAAGTTCACATTAATATAATAAACGTTATTTAAATCTATTCGTATTGAACATCATAAAAAAAGAGTAGATTTAATAGTAGTTATTGGGAAATGTGCAATCACTTCAGCAGATTGCAAATTTTGTGTATCTAGAGGATTAAAATTTTTCATTGTTTATAAAGCCTACAGTGATTCTTTTTCCTTTACACAAGCACAAATGTAAATTGGCTGCAGATGACCTATTTTCTGTCACATTTTCCCATATGTAATACTAGTTTATTATTTATTTATTACTAGGGATGAGCAAGCTCGAACTGTCAAGTTCAAGATTCGTATAAGACACCTAGTGTCTGGTGCCGAGCTCAGAACACAGAATTCTAACTGTATGTCCACGTTACTGTTTGGGTTCGGCACCCAAATAAAGCTTGTTGAAATACTGTCTGTCTTCCATGTTTCTTTAAACTAAGACAGCAGGTCTAAGGGGCTGCAAAAGGAAGCAAAATGGGGATTAAAGTGGTTAAGCACAGGAGGTAACAAGAGTCTGATGGCCCCACTCATTGCAGTCTCCAAATACAGTGATGATACCATGAGAGTCGTGGCTGTGAGAGCGGTGATGTCAGTGAGGTCACCATAGTTCACAGTCAAGCGATTCCCATGGTACCTTCTGTGACCACCGGTGAAGTCAATGATGGACTGCTGTGGAACTGTGTTACACAGTTAAACAGTTCAGCAATTTGGAAGTGAGTTCACTGCTTAGATGGGAAATCTGTTAACCTCACTGAATTCACAGCTCGCAGAGCTGCATCCCATGGTGCCATCAGTGTATTCCGGAGGCTGTGATGAGTGGTCACATCTTGTAATGTCACCGCTCACCACAACCTATGGATGTAGCAGAGCCGAAGATTGTAGTGGGACATCGTGTGAATTACATCGGAACTGCAGGGTGATTTGGGGGTTAATATATTGGTGAAAGAGGGTGTGTGTGCTTTTTTATTTCAATTAAAGGATTTTTCTGGGTCTGTGTTTATTTTGATTTACTGGATGAGTAATAGGGTGTCTCATAGACACCTCTTTCTTACTAATCCAGAGCTTGATGTCAGCTGTGATTTTTCATAAATTATTCAATATATTACCCTAATTGCCACTGCACCAGAGCAGTCGGGAAGAGCTCAATAAAGCGCCAGATTTGGCGCATCTAATGGGATACACCAATTCTGGGGTGGCTGCAAGCTGATATTCTTTGAATTGGACAGGCCAATAACTATGGACTGTCCCACCCTGATAATACCACCCCACTTCTGTCTCCTTTATCTGTGATGATAATTAAAAATAAATGGGAGCACACATAATTCTTTTAATTATTAATTTACTAGTAATAGGCCCGATGCTATCGCATCGGGAGTGCGGTGAAGTGAAGAGGTGCCATAGAAACAGCCCCTGCCCCAGGCCTGCCCTCTGCCCCTGTCCCGCCCTCTGCCCCAGTCCCGCCCTCTGCCCCAGTCCCGCCCTCTGCCCCAGTCCCACCCTCTGCCCCAGTCCTGCCCTCTGCCCTCTACCCCAGTCCTGCCCTCTGCCCTGCCCTCTGCCCTCAACCCCAGTCCTGCCCTCTGCCCTCAGCCCCAGTCCTGCCCTCTGCCCTCCGCCCCAGTCCTGCCCTCTGCCCTCAGCCCCAGTCCTGCCCTCAGCCCCAGTCCTGCTCTCAGCCCCAGTCCTGCCCTCTGCCCCAGTCCTGCCCTCTGCCCTGCCCTCTGCCCTCAGCCCCAGTCCTGCCCTCAGCCCCAGTCCTGCCCTCTGCCCTAAGCCCCAGTCCTGCCCTTTGCCCTCAGCCCCAGTCCTGCTCTCAGCCCCAGTCCTGCCCTCTGCTCTCAGCCCCAGTCCTGCCCTCTGCTCTCAGCCCCAGTCCTGCCCTCTGCTCTCAGCCCCAGTCCTGCCCTCTGCCCTCAGCCCCAGTCCTGCCCTCTGCCCCAGTCCTGCCCTCTGCCCCAGTCCTGCCCTCTGCCCCAGTCCTGCCCTCTGCCCTGCCCTCTGCCCTCAGCCCCAGTCCTGCTCTCAGCCCCAGTCCTGCTCTCAGCCCCAGTCCTGCCCTCTGCTCTCAGCCTCAGTCCTGCCCTCTGCTCTCAGCCCCAGTCCTGCCCTCTGCTCTCAGCCCCAGTCCTGCTCTCAGCCCCAGTCCTGCCCTCTGCTCTCAGCCCCAGTCCTGCCCTCTGCTCTCAGCCCCAGTCCTGCCCTCTGCTCTCAGCCCCTGTTGTCCCCCTACCCGGTGTTGTTATCATTGCAGGCTGCATGCTCCACCATGCACTCAGAGATTGTGTGTAAGGTGGGTCACATCACAGGGCGGGCTGATGTGACGTCACACAGGGCTGTCACATGACCCGCCTTACACAGATTCTCTGCGTGGTGGAGCCTGCAATGATAAGAACACCGGGTAGGGGGATAACAGAGCGGCGAGGGGGGAGGACGGAGCGGCGTTTGAGGAGGAAGAGCGAGCAGCGGGGAGAGCGGGTGGCGGCAGCGCTACTGGCCGCCTTAGGTGTTCCAATATGGCGGCCAGTACTTCCGGTGGCGCAGACACCGCTCATCTCCTGGCTCACCGGGAGCCTGCGGGAGCCACCGGGAGCCTGGCGGGAGACGGCGGGGGCTCGGGGAGAGGTGAGGATTTTTTTTTTTTAACTGTAGAGCGGCTGCGGCTCGTGATGACGCTGCGCGTCATCACTCGCAGTGCCGCTAAGGAGTCTGGGATTCGGCAACAACGCCTGAATTCCCAACTCCCGATTATATAAGTAGATGTAAGACATGGGTTATCCTCTATTTTGATATCCAGCGTAGATAAAGCAGACTGCAATAGAGCTGGTAATATCAGGGTGGGAACATCCATGGTTATTGGCCCTTTCTCTACCTGATACCAGCTTCCAGCTGACAGCTTTATTAGAAAATAGGGAGGTCGCCACCTCATTTTTAAATTATTTATTTTTACACTACACAGATAGCAGACTGACTGTAACCAATCACAGATGCTGACACAGAGGGTGGGGAGCATGTATAGCAGTCTGTCGATCACATGCACTCACATGACGCTGTCACGGATAGTGGGCGGAGGAAGCAGTGAATATTCATAAGGTTTAATGAGCAGGCCCGGAAACTGGCAGCATGTTCTCTTCCAGGGAAACACAGGTATATATGATTTAACTGCTTTAATCTCTTTTATTGCTTCCTTTTGCAGCCTCCTATCCCTTACTACCACCAATTATTACAGAATTTACATTTGGGTCACAATTGACTTATATCGTGTTTGGAGTCAAGTCTGGGTCCTGGACCCAACTTTTTTTTTTAAAGTCCGGGCGAACCCAAACTTTCTTGGGTCCACTCATCTTTATTATGTCTGCAATACTTGCACTTTATCTGGTTCCCCAGCCTTCACTTCAGTTATTATTAGTATTGAAAGATAAAAACAATTTACAGTATAGGTGTTGCTATTTTGATCAATGGAATTCTGACATCTAGGACCACCCCACAATCTCTAGAGGAGGATTCTGAAATTCCCCGCCAGAATAGAGCAGTTGCTTTACAATGCTTTATTTATTCTCTATTGGACTACTGGAAATTATCCAGTACAGCGCTCATTTTTTTCAGGCTGGCTTCACACCACGTTTTTTGGAATTCTGTTCCATCCGTTTTGAAAAGGACAGAACAGGATCCTGTTTTGCCTAACATGTATCCCTATGGTGCCAGATTGGTCATAAAAGGCCATCCGATTCTGTCAATTCAGTCCCGGATTCGTTTGTGTCCTGTTGGTTCCCAGACCCAAAATAGAAGACTTCTCCGCTTTTGGGCTTCAGTGAAAAAAATGGACCAAACTGGACAGAAACGAATCTGGGGCTATCTGGCACACTTAACATGGGAGTCTATGGGCACCAGATCCAGGAAAAAACAGGATCGTTTCCAGGATCTGGTTTTAGTGTACTGAGCATGCTCAGTACACTAAAACTGCTCTGTTCATGTAATTTCACCTTAGCAGTGTATTTACATACATGCTCACCTCTCCACCGAGTGTCCCGCGAGGCAAGACGTTCATGTCCGATGGCTGCAGGACCTGAATCAGCTGACCGGGAAGGGGCAGGGCAACCCAATTAGTTGATGTGTCACATGACAGCATCAGTAAGCCGTTTAAATCGCTCACCAAAACCAATTGGTGAGCAGGCGATTTAATCCGCTCAACTGATGTCACATGACACAACATCAGGTTGCCGCCCCGCCTGGTCAGCTGATTAAGGTCCTGTAGCCATCGGATGTCGATGCCTCGCATCGCGGGACACTCGGCATAGAGGAGAGCATTTTGTTATTTTTAACTATTGCTTTCTTTAATTTTGCTTTCACAATGTATGTAGATACATTGCGAAAGTAAAAGTAACAGCCTCGTCATCACTTGCCTGCTCCCAGCTCTTTCTGTGTCCAGATCCCTCAAAATCCTGGATCCAGACACAGAATGGCATCCGGAGTTACCAATCCGGTCCTGTATGTTCCTGTCCATGTGGTTCTGCAAAAAACAGGATCCCCACGGACAGGAACAAAACCATGGTGTGAACGCAGCCTTAACAATGCCATAGACAATTAATTGGCAGCCATATATGACTACCTCTTAACTCTTAATTTACATAAGTCATTTCCTGTTCTCAGGAATTGCAGAGCGGATGTGTGGTTAGACTCCCACTGAATAGAAAGTTAACACCTTGTATAAGTGATATGTTTCAATTCCGGGATTAACCCTTTAAATCAAAATGCAACAATTCCTATGCTGGTGTTATCACATTCATGCAGAATAATTACACATTACAAATCTTAAAATGCCTCAGATAGCTGTTGGACAAACATTCTTTAGGCTAAGGCTATCTCTCTTGGCTCCTCCCATACACAGGAAAGTTCGCATTGAGCATTTATTTGTTTTTAATGGTGATATGAGAGTAAGCTTTTGCCAGATTATTTTAAAAGCAGCTTAATTTCTAAAAAAATAAATTGGGCAAAGAAAATTAACAGCATATTAGGGTAGAGTTGGAAAGTCCCATAGTCAATACATAGTTGAATGATCTCGCTGAAAAGAGAATATTCAGGCAATTGTGTTTGGGGGGAACTTTAATGAATGGTTACACATGGCTGATAATATTGTATGTATTTGTACTACTGAAATTCAGATTTCTACAAGTCCAAAATATATGCAATAATTAGGAGAACATCTGTATAATAACTATTACGTGTAAGTATACCTAGCCAAATCACTTTATCTGACTAGCAACTACCATCTCTACAGATCTATCTATCTATCTATCTATCTATCTATCTATCTATCTATCTATCTATCTAGAAAAAACAGACAGCATCACAAACTTAAACAGATTTTGTGTGCAATACTTCCTGAGTCATGCAATTGTCCCTTGCACAGTATATAGAAGGAAAAAATCAGGCAGTACTCTGATTCCAAGCAAAAAGATGTGGGCTTTAATCAAGCACCCAGTGGTACAGTTTTCACCTTACAACTTCGTCTTTGTCAAGCACACCAAAGACCTTGAAAAAAGACCGTGTTGTGAGGTTGAAACGTTGCACCACTGGGTGCTGGATTAAAGCCCACATCTGTATGCTTGGAACCGGAGTGCTGCCTGATTTTTTTCCTTCTATCTAGCTAACTATCTAGAAAAAGAAAAATCCAAGCAGCACAGCTGGTAACCGGGTGCAGACACAGTCAAAGCAATACTTCCATTTGCATATGTATTGTGAGGCACCGCCGGCATGATCCTCATGGCCGGGGCGCATCACATGCAGGATCAGGAGGATCCTGTGCACACTGGCCGGTTTTCCTGTGCTAATACTGTGTGAACCCATCCTGAACACAATGAGGTTTAAAGTGACTAGTGAGTGGCTCATGAGATTGAGGAAGCCCTGAGGAAAGGGATGTAATGAGTGATTGCTGACAGCCCAGGTGGGTGTGTCAGGTGGGTGTGTCCAGAGGAATAGCAGCCCAGCTGGAGGAATCAGTGTGGGTGTGGCTGGCACGATAAGAGTCAGCCAGCTGAGTGATTGAGAGATTCATTCTCAGCCAGAGAGCAGCCTGAGAGCATGTGGGCTGGTTTCCAGCCAAGTGCAGAGCAGTCCAGAGGCTCTGTGTGAACCTGAAGGGAGCATGCTAGCTCCATGCCGGTGCCTAGGTCCGGGGTCGTGGCAGCACCTGGAGGGGGAAGCCGTGGTTGAACCGTGGACGCTGGTCCGGGCGTGGTTAACCTCACGTCCGGGAAGGGGCCCGTGGGGATGCCTGGTGGAACCTGTGACACAGGTAGCGAGACCCGGATCCGTGCCCGGTAAGACAGCAGTCCCCGTGTAACGGAGTGAGCTGTATGCGTGATTAATGCCAGGCGGGCATAACTGCCATTGGGTCCAACTAGGCAGTCGGTAAAGGACCCGTAGACGTATGTAAGGGCTTAGGTAACCGTGCCCTGAATGAGAGACGATGGCCTATATGTAACAGCCACGTATAATGTTGTGGGAGAGAGTGACCCAGCTAGTGTGGATGATATTGGAGGCAATCCGTCCCTGTGGCACCAGAGGGAGGCTTGCCCTGCTGCTTGCAGTGGGTACCTGTCCCTCAACCACGACCTCTAATGGTGTGGGTGTGCCTGTGGCCAGAGACAGGGGTCACGAAGGCTCCTAGAAGGGTAACCATGGCTGATCCGTTAGGGTGCTACTCAGACGCAGGATACAGTCGTCGACCTGGAGACCTACCATGAGATGAGATGGAGGTTTGGTGGCGACTGGTGGCCCGTACCGTGGTGAGTAGGCCACGGTGGCGCATGGTTAGCCCGGATTCTACGGTTGACCAGGTCCCTGTTATGGTCATGGAGGAGCCACAGTCCATGGATGTGTTATGATGGGCTGTGAGCGGGTGTAAGAAATGTATGTGATCCATGGACGTTTGTATGATGGATCACATATGGTATGTAAGGTCCCGGTCAGGCAGGAATCCTGACTACGGGTTAATGGTATATCATCATGCTGGGTGACTAAAAAGCCGGGCGACTGGTACCGCCATTGGGACCCACTGGGCCCGTTGAGGCGTATGTAATGAAGGTCAGAAGCAGGGGTTAAAAAGGGCTCCTAGAGTAGGGACACCATGGTTGAACCAGGTGGACTCTGACCGGGACGTAGGCGGAGATACGTCCGGGAAGGAGCCCCTTGGGGATACATGACATACCCGGTACTCAGGTTGCTCAATCCCTGTTATGAACCCGGAGGGGTCATCGTTGTAATGTAACGTATGTATTGATGTATAATGTAAGTAGGCCGGAGGCCGTAGCCACCACAGGAGCTGTTAGTAGAGCTCCAATGGGGACAGAGAGATGGTTACAGGTCCCGGGTTACAATAAGATGTCATGTGCAATAAGTGTTATGTAACGTTATATGTAAAATGTATGGTGTCTTTATGTATGGTGTTTATAATCAATGTGATATGTGGCAAACATGCTACCCGGGTTATGTTATTAATATGTGAAAAATAAACGGGTAGACATTGGTTAACTTATAAACACGTGTTTGTTGTCGTTATGCAAGCGGGTTCCCCGGTTGCTACCTCACAGTATATATAACAAAAAGTGACCGCAGCACTCCAAAAAGGGTTTAGCATGTCTTCATTAGGCCATCAGGACATCATGGCAACATTTCGGTTCTAAGAATCATCCTCTAGCCATGGCTAGAGGAAGGTTCTTAGAACCGAAATGTCGCCATGATGTCCTGATGGCCTAATAAAGGCATGCTAAACCCTTTTTGGAGTGCTGCGGTCACTTTTTGTTATATATCTAACTATCTATCTAGATATCTTTTTCTTTGTTGGAAATTTTGCTTTTTCCATTACACCATGTGCATTTCGTTTTGTTCATCAGAATGCCACATTCATATTCTGTAAATTTTTTTATCAGTTATCTGCCTGCAAAAATACACTATAAATTTCTTCTTTTTAACTGTGTAAGTTTCAGATGTCATCAGCGTATTCTCATGAATTGACAATTTTTAAAACATGTCAATCTGCATTATAAACTGGCTGACACAATTCTTAATGGACATGGTGCAAGCTTGTTTATTTATCAAGACCTTGATAAATATTTTAAAACTCCATTTGCAACAAACCCCATTCCCTGAATGACTCAGCAGAGGGACTGTTGATTTTCTTCTACCCTAAGGCTGGGGTCACATTAGCGCCATGCATGCGCTAAAAGCCAGCATTTTTTAGATGTTCAAATGTTGAAAAGCGCTAGCGGTAACGCATCCATTGGCTCCCATGTAAAAAAAACGCATTGCAAAAGTGCAATGCGTTTCACGTTATGCGTTTTTGCAAAAGCACCCAAACACGGGGTAAGCAGCGTTTTTTGATGCGTTTGCAAAAATGCTAGCTTTTTTTAACATGGGAGTCTAAGGGAAATGCTTGCGTTAACGCATGGTAGATATATGTACCGTGTATTAACGCAGGCGTTAACGGTAGCGCTAAAAATGAAAAAAAAAATGCCATAAAAATGTCAAGGGGAAAACAGGATCCTTTAAAGGGAACCTGTCACCTGAATCTAAGTCCCTACACTATCACTAGCTGTCCCCACACCTTTCTAGCTGCTCCCTATCTATCCCTTTCTCATCTAAAGTGGCCCTATTAAACATCAGAAAGATAAGTTTAAACTTACTGAAGTCCCTGACATAGTGTGTACCGGCTGCGACGTCACATCCAGCACGGTGCATTATGGGGCCGGTCACGAGATCGGCCCTAGTGCATTATGGGGCCAATCACGTGATCGGCCCAGCTTCAAAAAGCGCATTGCGCTTGCGCAGAGCTGGGCCGATCACATGATCAAGCCCATAATGCACTGGGGCCAATCACGTGATGTAACGTCGCGGCCGGTGTATACTATGTCACAGAGGGCGGGAGATTCCAAATAGTGGGGGCGGCGAGGAATAAAGTATAATGCCGCCCAGCGGGGCGTGCGCTACACAATGGAGGAGTGCTGAATGGAGCGTGGGCCCGCCTTTCCAGTCCCCCAGCCTCAGGGACTTCAGTAAGTTTAAACTTATTTTTCTGATGTTTAATAGGGCCACTTTAGATGAGAAAGGGATAGATAGGGAGCAGCTAGGAATGTGTAGGGACAGCTAGTGATAGTGTAGGGACTTAGATTCAGGTGACAGGTTCCCTTTAAAGCATCCTTCCAACGGACGCAAGGTCCCAAATGTGACCCTAGCCTAAGACTCTGTTTAGATATGCAGTTCACATCGATTTTTGTTATAGAGCCATTATTTAAAAAAGAAACCAAACACCTGTAAGGCTAGGATCACATGATTGTATTTTTGTTCTGAGTGCTGTTCCACAAAACATTGGATCGCGCTCAAACCAATGCTTTTCTTTGGGATCGTTCATATATCCAAATTTTTTGTTTGGACCAAGTTTGTCCGGGAAAACATCGTACATGCAGGATTTGCATCTGTTGATCGGGATCACGCTCAGCCATGCAAGTCTATGGGTATATGAAAGAATTGGACCACATTTGGATGACATCAGAGTGTGATCTGATTTTAACTGACAGACAGAAAGGAGAAGATGGAGATGGAATTTTTTCCCTGTCTTTACCACTTCCATGTGATTAGCATAATCGGACCAATTTTCTCAGAAAGAAAGGAAGAAGATACAGTCGTGAGCCTCTAGCCTTACAAGGAGAGCAAAAAGAGACGACAAATAAAAAGGAAAGTTTTAGTCTTTGAATGGCTGTTCTTAAAGAAAAATTATGTTCCCATGTTAAAGGGAACTTGTCACCCCCTTTGGGCATTTTAAACTGTGCTCACCAGCATACACATAATGTAAATGGGGTTCTTATCACCCCTTTATGTGCCCAGACTTGCCCCTCATACCTGACTACACTGCTGGGGGCTGTATACTACCACTGGGGAGGCCTGTATACCACTGGGGGGGGCCTGTATACCACACTGCTGGGGCTGTATACCTGTGCTGGGGTCCACCCTCGGCTTATACATGAGTCAATAGGTTTTCCCAGATTTTGGGGGCAAAAGTAGGGGGGTTGGCTTATACACGGGTCGGCTTATACACGAGTATATACGGTATATAACTTTCAATTTAACTTTGCAATTAAAAGGTAGTTTGTTGCAACAATCCTGCTACTGAAGTAAAAGGAAGAAAAAAAAAAACATCCTACAAAAAAAACATGTGCAGGGCAACTAATGATAATGAAAATAGATCAATTTTATTAGGGGAAAAAAACGTGAAGGGATTAAAAAACATACAAAAACAGCACAGAATAAATACTAGTTAGGATAATGTTGCTTTTGCTCTGGTTAATCGATGTATATTGACTGAGCAACTACCTATTTTCTGCTATGGTCACGCCTTGGTGATGTACCGTGAAATATGACGGTTTCCCTCCTTTATTAGGAGGATTTTGTGATACTGATACCAGTTTTGCTTTATGTCTTGTCTTGACGTAATGTTTTGTTTTCACTATTATATACCCAATAAAAACCATTGAAATTAAATACTAGTTAGGAGAGGTATACATAAAAAAGAAGAATTCATGTGAAAAATAACACAGAGAAAGATCAGTACAAAAACTGATCAATGCAAAAGTTGTCATATAAGGTTAATGTAGAAGGCCACATAGAAATAAATAGCAGTAAAATATCTTGAAATAAAGTCAGTACCTCAGTCATATATGAGCACCTCATATGAAAAAAGTCATAGATAAAGTCTTTGGACCAGGTGGTATAATACACAGTGGCACGTGAAAACTCACCAACTAGAACTGGAGTTCACCCAACGCACGTTTCGCACTTGTGGCTTTGCTTGCTCTTGCTATGCAAACATACATTTTTGAAGTAAAGGGAAGGTTAATTGGTTTTGTTGGTAATTTTTTCCAAATATAAAAGGAAAAAATGAAAGACCCATTCTTTCATAAAAGTTTGTAAAGGCATGGCTAGGGGCTGGATTTTAATTATTATTATTATAAATTACAGTATTATCACTTTTTTTTTATATTCTCATTTGTATTAAATTTTTCAACATTTCAAACATAACATCATAATGTACAGGTTATGCAAGTACATGAATTATAGCACATCCGGTACATACCGATCAAAAGAACTATGTAGAGTTTAAAATAGTATCTGTCATTTAACCTTGCACTATATAACTTTTATGACATACATTCAAATTTACATAGGATGAAAACCTCCATAACCTCTTGCTTCCAACAATTAAAGAAAATCTCCCCCACCCCTCAGCCTCCGATGCAATCATGTACCTCCTAACAAGATCAATGCACTATGATAGAGTATTTGTTAAATTGTCTCATATTAAGTATACCGTAACCTACCCAGTGTGCCCTCCAGCTCTGCCAGAGCATACCAAGCCGTCTTCCGAAAAAGGGAGATGAACGCCCCGATCTCCACGTCCGAAAATTATTTTTCTACGAATGTTCTCCATTTATAAAAGAACTTCCCTACAAGGCGGGTTGGGTTCCTCAGAGCCTCAGTAGCTTCAAGAGATAACACCTTCTTAATTGCAGTGCGAAGTGCCTCAACACCTGGTGTGGACCCCTCCAGCCAATGTCGCAAAAGTAGTCTTTTTGCTATCATTACTATGGTGTGAAATAATATGTGAGGAGGGCGCTGTTCAGGTGAGTCTCCATAATAGTGAAAGAGCCACAGCATTGGGTTGAGTCGTCCCTCATTGACATAATGCCCTCTAGCCAGGTGCCCCACACCCTCACAGAACCTTACCGACATCTGACACGACCACAATCCATGTTCTAAGTCCGTCATCGTGTCTCCACATTTAG
>JARQOC010000005.1:134472506-134543306 GCA_033576535.1 Allobates femoralis
TGTACATAATAATAATTTCACATAAAACTCCAAAAAAAGGCCTGAACAAATTTGTTGGCACCCTAGATTTAATATTTGACTTCACACTCTTTGGCATAACCGATTACAATTACTTTTTATAAACCATCAACAAGGTTCTTACACCTCTTGACTAGAGATGAGCAAACGCACAGATGTTCGGGTTTGGCAGATCTGGATGGACTTGCCCTGAATTTGAGCCTGAAACCAGAACCCCATATAAGTCTAAAGGGAACCTGAACTTTTAGTGTGGCCTGTATTTTGAGGTCTTGTATGTTGAAGCAGTTCCTTCTGATGTGAAGAAGCTGTCGCTTCGGTATGCCCCTTTTCAGGGCAGGGGGTGGTGACTTTCTCATGTCTTTTTTTTTTTCTTTAACAATAATTTTTGTATTCAAATAAATCTTATAACAACAGATATAACATGTTTACACCATTATATCAAATAACAGTCATGTCCAAATAATCTCCACCAGTGCAAATCAATTCCAAACTGGATATTATAGAAGAGGGGGGAGGGACCACACAGAAGGTATGGGGCAGCCAGGATTAGACACAAAAGGTAAATAAATGGATAGTGTGGGGTGGGGGGATAAGCTTTAGAAGCTTTGTTTTAAACATTTCTGTATACCAATCTAATTATGAGAAGACCAGAGTCAACCAGGAAAAATATTAAAGCCATCCTAATAGTGAGCTATTGCCAGTCCAGAAGTCTCCCAAATCTCCCACTGGCGACTGACTCGTTCTTTTTGCTTTTTCGAGTGAACCAAAAAACGTTCATGTAGATAATGGGAATTTATCCTACCAATGAGTTCCTCCTGTGTAGGGGTAGAAGCTTCCCTCCAGTGCCTTGCCAAGCTCTGACGGGCCGCTATCAAAACATGGGTTATCACTGGAACTAAGTTTGGGGGAAGAAGATCTAACCCAATATTTAGGACTGCCAGGGGCCCCTCTAGAGTTAAAGGGAAATGTATCAGGGTCCTGATTAAGATTGCCACTCTATTCCAGAATTCTTCTATCTTGGGGCACCACCACCACACTTGACCCAGATCCCATTTTTTACCACATCCCTTCTAGCATAATGGAGAGTATGATTTGTTAAATTTGGTCATATACCAGTTCATATGTATTTTCTTTAGTTGTTCTAGATGATTAATGCAGGAGGAGTGCCTTTGAGTAAATGTGGCAGCAGTCCACCAGTGTTCGGGGGTGGATGAGAAGGAGAGTGCCTCCTCCCAGGCAGTCATATAAGGGAGTTTGACTGACTCTGCTGGCAAATTAAGAGTCTTATAGAACAGAGACAGTCCATGTTCATTGGGATATTCTACTTTAAAGTATTTCTGCATCATGTTTGATAGGTCAGGACTCCACCAAGCTGAAAATGTACACAACTGGATAAAATGACGAATTTGGAGGTACTGATAAAAGGACGTTTTGGGAATCTTGTAACGTTGGGACAAATCTGCAAAGGAAGGGAATACAGGGCCATCTAAGTGTTTGTCTAAGTGTAAAGCGTCCCAAGACTATGTGAAGTTCTATGTGTATGGGGGGAATAGGTGAGGTACATGTACCAGTCTACCCACATCTGCTGTCCATATAGACTTATTTTGTAAAGTGTGAAATGTTCTTGATCTTTGTTCTGCTGCTGTAATACTGTAATTTCCTCCAGGATCAATAAAGTTTATCTTATCTTATCTTGTCAAGCGTGCTTACACCTAATTTCACCCAGAGGCCTAGAGACAAACCAGAGATATGTGCCTCGTTCGCTTTTACAGAAATGTAATTAAATAGGAATTTTGTCAGTGTTCTATCAAGGTTATTCCAATAGAAATCAACAAGGACATCGTACAGTGCTGTGCAAATTAATTGGGACAAAGCATTTTTTAAGTAAAATCATAAGTTGGGGTTTACCAGTCAGTGATTCAAACCAGTGTTAACTGCTTTGAACAGGTGTGAGTGTACGTCCTTGTGTAACAAAACGTGGTTTGACTGGTTTTAGTCAGAAAATAACAGCTAGCTGTCCCCTCTGTTTCAGTTGAGAGCTTGTTTCTGTGAGGAGTGGTTTAGTGTACTTTTTCTCTCAGTGTGATTCATGCCTGTAAAAATGGATGTTACTCCATGGAAGAGGTCTAGAATGATTACTCATAATGAACATACAAGTCTGACTGTAAGAGAAAATGCTTCCACCGTTGGTTTTGGAAAATCTACATTTTCAAAAATAATTTGCACACACAATGAAACTAGATCGTTTTCTTCAATACGAAAAGGGAAATGTGGAAGAAAAAGGAAAACGACACCAAGAACTGATAAAACACTTATCAGCAATAGTAAAATTAATGCAAGAAAACAAGTAAAGACTTCTTTGTCCCAATTAATTTGCACAGCACTGTATGTAAAGGAAAATTCAATTTCAGGGGTTTCAGTAGCTCAATCGCTAGCAAAAGTCTAGTAGACCTGTGAAGAGCAAACTATCTTTCTATTTGGAGCCATCTATAATTAAGATCCCCATCCCACCAATCCTTTGCAGCCTCGATTATGGCCCCCTTGTGGTACAAAGATAGATTTGGTACACCCATTCCACCATGAGAATATTGGAAATGTAGAGCCTTGACCGCCACTCTTGGTTTTTTGTTTTTCCAAATAAATTTACCAAGTAGGGATTGTAGGAGCCCTATCCATCTAGTTGGGAATTTGAGAGGGAGACATCTGAACAAGTAGGTAATCTTAGGCAGCAACATCCTTTTTACAATTTGTAATTTGGCAACTCAGGACAGTAGGAGAAGGGTCTGTCTCTCCAAGTCCCCACGAACATCCAAAATCAGTGATTCACAGTTCAACTTAATTAGATTTACAAATTTTGTAATTTCAATTCCCAGATATGAAAATCCCACTTCCTCCCACTTAAGGGAAAATGCTCTAGTATTCTATCCTTTACCAAAGTGTAATATTTATGGGAATATGATAGACAATTTGCATTTAATTTATAATATGAGATTCTGTAGTATTCAGCCAGGGTGTCCGTGAGACCCACCAGGGACCCATCCACGCTAGTGAGAGATAATATC
This sequence comes from Allobates femoralis, assembly GCA_033576535.1. Lineage (NCBI taxonomy): Eukaryota > Metazoa > Chordata > Amphibia > Anura > Aromobatidae > Allobates > Allobates femoralis. Next base: position 134,475,587 of record JARQOC010000005.1, read on the forward strand.
ACATCATCTGCATACAATCTCACTACATGGTCCATATCTCCCTCACGGACTCCATGTATGCTTGGATTAGTTCTAAGATCCTCTGCCAGCGGCTCTATTAACAAAGCAAAGATAACCGGCGAGAGAGGGCAGCCCTGCCGGGTGCCATTAGTTATCATAAACCGGTCTGAGGTGAATCCAGATGCACTCACCACCGTGTTCAGATTAGAGTATAGGGCCAATATAGCCTTTTTAACATCTCCCACAAAACCAAACTTATCCAGAACCTCACCCATATAACCCCAGGGCACTCTGTCAAACGCCTTCTCGGCATCAAGTAACAGCAGTACACCGGGGAGTTTATTAGTCTCCTTTATCTCCAACAAATCTATTACTCTTCTAGTGCCATCCTTGGCTTGTCTCCCAGGGACAAACCAACCTGGTCAGGTGCTATCAGAAAGTGAAGGACAGACATTATTCTGGCTGCAAGGATTTTAGAGAATATTTTTAGGTCAAAGTTTATTAAGGAGATAGGCCTAAAATTACCAGTAGTGTTCTGGGGTTTCTCAGGTTTAGGAATGGTTGTGATTACTGCCTCAAGGTTTTCATGGCTTATTGAAGAGCTACATTTCCAAAAATCTAAAGTTTTTAGGAGGTAAGGAGCTACAGGCCCGGAGCAGAGGACTTTTAAGTAGAACAAAATATTTTTTCTATTTCAATCATAAATATGGAAGTATTTAGATGACTTAGCTGATCTGCTGATACTTTTTGGAGTGAGATTTTTTCTAAGAAGTTACCAATTTCTTTTGGGTTAGGTCAGCCATAAAAGTCTTCTTTATTGTATAGAAATGAATGCGGGCAATAACATCTCGTGGTAAATCTGTGTTGAGGCCTTTTGGTTTTGGAATTCTGTGTATTCTATCCACAATTAAGTCCTTGCTGTCTGCAGAAGGAATCACCGTGTATATGAAGCCTTGCAGAAGACTTGGCAAATATTTGACAGAAGTAGATTCATCAATCCCTCTAATGCGAACATTATTCCTTCTAGGTCTCTCCTCAAAATCAAGAGTTTTGTTGTGGATTTGAGAAACATTCTTTAATAAAGCCTCATTAGCATCTATTAGTTCATTATGAGATATACTGTAGTAAGTTTTGCCAGCTTCTGCTCCAGCTGATCTATTCTAGATCCCAGATCCTGTAATTCTCCCCTTATCTCTGCCTTAAAATCAGCTATCATTCTTTTAAGATCAGCTTGGAGTTCATGCCTGAGGGCCTTAAGCAAAGCCTCCATTGTTTTCTGTGTAAGGGGAATACCTGTCTGAGCTTCCACCCCCCCCCCTTCTGAAACTTCCACATGTGACCTGATATGTCCATGTATGTTATTTCCTGACACTATTTTAAATTTTATTTCCAGATGGCTGGGGGTCATGATTTTGTCCGCGACCTCCTCACCCTGTACCAGGACCACGAATGCCTGTGGCGGGTGTCACTGCCTGAATACCAAGACAAGGCAGTGAGGCTGTGGCCTACGGGCACCTGGTCGAGCTGGCCAACCGGCTCGACGCAAGTAAGATCTGGATGGTGCCCATGGTTGCGGAGAAAATCAAGCACCTGCGGACCGTGTTCACCAAGGCCCACAAGAAATGGATGGATGCCCAGTCCGGGGCTGGAGCTGAGGAGGTCCCTAAGCCACGTTTGTGGTATTATGACCTCCTCACCTTCACTCTGGGCCAGGAGTGGCCTCGGGAACACGGTGCAGCAGGCGCCTTTCGCAACCATCTTTGGCCACAGCCCAAGACCCTACCCCATCACAGGAGGTGCGTAATTGTGTTTGTGTGATCTATGTACACAGGTTGTTGGTTGCACTGATGTGGGGCTTGCAGCACATGTAGAAGGCACAATTGTGGGTTTCTTGCACCATTCTTCTTCTGTGTGTTGTTCTGTGTGTCACGTCGTGGCTATTGCCACAGATTGTGCTGTGTTATGTGTGGTCACTTGTCATATCAATTTGGAGCATCAGGTGAGTACAGAGCACTGGTCTACTTCTTTCTTATGCTCTGTTTCCAACCCAGCTACTGTGCCTTTGGGTGTTAGCCATGGTCAGATAGGCACAATGTTGTGCTGGGTGTTTGGTTGTGGTAATTGATGTCATTACATTGCAAATTGTGGCTGATGTTTTTTTTCTTCTGTTTCATTTACAGGCCCCTCAAGAGTCTGGCTCCACTGCCGAGGACCCACCCGCTGGCGAGGCTCTCCCACCAACATCTTTGAGAGAGCCGGTGCCTGAGACTAGTGGTGGGGGGCCGGGCCCAGGGCCCAGCTCTGGCATACGTTGAAGACGTACACCTGCCCCACTCAACACGGAGCTGGTTACCTGGGCAAAACGAGTCCTCCTGGACAGGGAGAGGACCCCCGGCTCTGGAATCGGGCACATCGCCAGTGAGATGGTGGCATGCATGGAGCCAGAGCAACGTGACATCGCCGAGAGGGCCATATTCGGTGTCCTCGAAGCGGGCGTAGATGGGTCCCTGCAATATGGTGGCTGTTTGTCCTTGCCCAGGAAAACCATCCCTGGGCCCACTGCGCCCCAAAGACGCATGGCGAGGATTTGGCAAAATCCTGATCCTCTCCCACGAAGACAGCCCCGCCGAACTGCCCCCTCCACCTGTGGGTGGTATTATGAGGATGAGGGGGAGGAGCCATTGTCTGAGCCAGCAGAGGAGGAGGAAGAGCAAGGACGCTACTAGCCAATGCACCACCTTGCAGCAAGAACTTGTGTTTTTGTTTATTTCACACAAAAGAAAGTGTTTTTCTGTTAATAATTTTTGGTAATAAACCACGTTTTTATTTACCATAACTACGTCCACATTTGTGTCTGGTTGTGCAGTCTAGTTGTGTGTGTAGTGTGTTGTGGGTGTAATGGTGACGTTTGTGTGGCAAATGGTGTGGCAAATGTTTGTGTACATTCCTCGCTCTGTGGCTCGGGCATGTCCTGCTCCTCTTGCTTGCTGTCCAGCATAGTCCATTGCCAAAGTTCTTGTCAGTGTGCCATTCCCCTCTGTCTATGTGATCACTCTGACCTGCAGCTTAGAGGAGGTGAACCCTCACATTGAGTATGTACTTCCATGCTGTGGAATATCAGCATACAAAACAGGATCGGACAACCTTCCATGGATCCCCTTACTGTCAAACTAGTAACATTATACCAGTATCATTATAGTTTTTACTGATGGGCAACTGCTTTTTTAAATGTGGTGGCACTGTTTAAAGGGAATCTGTCACCAGATTTTTGCCATCTCATCTGACAGCAACATATTGTGGAGACAGAGACCCTGATTCCAGCGATGGATCACTTACTGGGCTACTCAGTATAGTTTTGATATAATCACTGTTTAATCAGCTGGAGATTATCATTATAGGACTATATTATAGCATATTCATTTACTGCTGAATCTGAAGCAGAGAAACCATTATTATTTTTTGAAAATTACAGCAAGCAGCTCCGTAAGTGACACATCGCTGGAATGAGGGTCTCTATCTCTACATTATGCTGTTATCAGATGGAATGGCAAAAAATGGTGACAGTTTCCCTTTAAAGTAAAAGAGCATGATGTCATGTGGGATCCCGCTTTTCTTTCTTAAGTGCTTTAAGATGGCATTAGGCATTGGTTTTCATATTTTTTCTAATAAATGTTATTTACTGAAATCATCTGTCTGCAGTTGAGCCTGGTTTTCCTAAATAAAAAGGGATGCCACCAACAGATGATAGGTACTGTTAAATTACTCTTCTTCTTTTTTTTAATTGCACGAGGGTAAAAAAAAAGTATACAAAACACCAATAACATCAAACCTCTTACTACAATCCTCGGTGAAATCCTTCGGGATGTTTCCTATGTTTTAGTACATCACAGCAATTGCAATCCTACAATAATGCCTGTTGGGCTGTGGGTCAGTCTAAACCTGCAATGCATAAAGACAGAATATAGATTATGTATTTTTATATTTTTGTTTGTATAACATTACCGTTACAATTACTTACAATATAAAAAAAGTTCTATTTTTATTATTTCCTGAGACATGTAATCTGATTGTTTTTTTTACTTTGTTCTTTTTTTTATCAGTATAGTGCAGTTGACACAAATCCCTTATCTGTATATATCATGCAACATGTATGGAACAAAGTTGTACAGGTAAGATTAAATTACCTTGTTTATTTTTGTACTTTATTATGGTTTTTTTTTGTCCAGACTTTAAGTATTAACTACTAAGATGCAGCAGATGCAGAATTCTATGTTCATTAAAGACAATCTGTCACCATATTTGACCTCTCTAAATTATTTTTTTGGCCATACAGGTTAGGGTGCTTTCACATCACATATTTTTTCCTGTCCGTGGGATCCTACTTTTTGTAGGACCCCACGGACAGGAAAGGAAATCATCGGAGGAGACCTCCGGATGCCATTTCTGTGTCCAGGTCCGTGATTTTCACAGGTCCGGACACAGAAAGCCTGAGCTTGCAAAGTGTAGGCAAACCGGGCACTTTCACTCTCGCAATGTATATGTACATACATTGCGAGAGTGAACAAAGTGTTAAAAATAAAAAAGAACCCATGCTCACTTCTCTGACGGCGTCCCGCGCTGTCTCGCTCGCTCCTGGGACTGAAGGATCTGTGGTTGCCTGGCAACCCGATCAGCTGAGCAGTCATGTGACCGATCAGCTGATTGGGTTGTCACATGACCACATGGTTTAAATTTCCCGCCCCCAGTCAGTTTTGGTGGGCGAGAGATTTAAACTGCGCGGTCGTGTGACAACCCGATCAGCTGATTGGTCCATGACCGCTCAGCTGATCGGGTTGCCAGGCAACCACAGATCCTTCAGACTCAGGAGTGAGCGAGACAGCTTGGGACACCGTTGGAGATGTGAGCATGATTTTTTTTTATATTTTTAACTCTTTCTTTAACTAAACTTCACTTCCGCAATGTATGTATATACATTGCGGAAGTGAAATTAGATGGTAAGGAGCAATTTTAGTGTGCTGAGCATGCTCGGCACCTCGGACCCGTGCTCCATAGGCCCCATGTTATTGGCCGCGGATCATGTCGGATCAGATTCTGTCCGATATGATCCGCTGTTCCCAAAATCGGAGCAGTCTCCGATTTTGGGAACAGCTAAAAATTGGACATATTCGGATCTGACAAAAATCGAATGCCATTAAAGGCAAATCCGATGTGATCCGTGGCCCATAGGAATACGTGGGGGCCAAATCGCATCCGTGGCTGTCCGTTTTACAACGGACAATCACAGGTCCAAGAAAATCGTAATGTGAAAGCAGCCTTATAGAATTCTGAAAAAAGTCCTCCCTGTGTGTCTCATATTACATACGTTGTTCTGGGGAAATCACTTTATATACAGTGCCTTGTGAAAGTATTTGGCCCCCTTGAACTTTTCAACCTTTTGCCGCATTTCAGGCTTCAAACATAAAGATATACAGTAAATTGTAATATTTTTGTGAAGAATCAACAACAATTGGGACACAATCGTGAAGTGGAACGACATTTATTGGGTATTTTAAACGTTTTGTGCCTTGTATTGTTTATAGTTATTTTACTTGTCTATGTATGCCCCTTTTCACATGTAAAGCGCCATGGAATAAATGGCGCTACAATAAATAATAACAATAATATCAACAACAACGCATCTCATATGAGGCATAGAGGTCTGACTTTTTTCAGTATTCTGCTCATATTAAAAGTTTAGACAGGTTAAATATGGTGAGATTTCCTTCTAAGAGAATCTGTCAGCAGGCTTTTGCTACCTTATCTGGCAACATAAAGTAGGAAAACCCTGAATCTAATGAGGTATCACATAGATTACTGGCTGAAGTCATTCTGACACAATCTAAGAATTGAGTTTCAAGAACACGTCAGAGCTAAGATTGTGCATGGACAACGAAGTGTCATTCATAATAAGGGCATGTCTGACTGCTATGCGCTCACTTTGTAGTCCTGTAATGGTAATCACAGGGTAATAAAACATTTAGATTCCATAAATAGTTGCATAGAGTCTGATAAGAGAAACACAGTTGGTTGTTTTGTTTTTTTATTGGATTCTTAGAACATAACATTGGATAGGATAACAAATCATAGGATTATAACATTCACAATGACACTAGATTACCAAAAGTACATATACAAATCCTTCTTGTTAGGCAACATGTCCGCGTAGCATTTAAAATAGTATATATGTACATAAATCGATGTCAGTCAATGTCTTGTAACACAAATTTTGGGGAAATAATAAGAGAAGAAAAGACGGGCTGAATGCCTAGAAGTGTAATAGGGGAAGGAAGAGAATCTCTTTTACATTATTTTGCACAGTGAAGCGTGTCTTTCTATGGTAATACATGCTGTATCTGTAACAAACATTATACATCTGTAATAATTCCCAAGGCCCCTAACGTCCCACTCAGATCCTCCAGACAATACCATTCTGTGTGGCAGAAGGGACTGATCATTCTCGATATTTTGTGATGGCTATAGTGAAAACCAATGAATGTTTTCCACAGCTGAAATACTTTCCCTGTGGATTTTTCCTTACTCCTTTCTGCCTCTATTAATTCCATTCCCAGTAAGTGTTTCATCTGAGATATTATCATCACCATCAATGGAATGCTTGGTTTAAGCCATTCGCTCAGTAAACAGCATAGGGCTACAACTAAGAATGTGTGAATGTTTTTGGGGATCTTTGCTTTTGGGTTGAGTCTCCGGGGATCATATGATGAAAGACCATGGCTTGTGGTGTTTGTGAGAGTTGGATTCCCCAGCATGATCAAACCTGTTCCCAACCTGTGTCCAGTACTCTTTAACTGCCCTGCATTCCCACACCCGTGCCAGAGATTCATTGAAGGCGTTCCGCACTTAGGGCACACTGTAATCCTGTCAGGAATCTAGGAGAGAATGGAATATTGAAACCATATAATGCTGTGTGCATGACCTTAAATCAGTCCTCCCTCCATCTTTTGCAAATAATGGATTTTTTTATCTGTTCCCACCCCTGTAGAATTGTCTCTGCAATATCTTTATCCCCAGTCCATTTCTCCCAAGTCTTAAACAGCTTGTTCTGCTTTACCTTCAGGAATTGATGTCTTAAAGTATTGTATATTGAGGATATGCTCGCATTCTGGATGTTCAGATCTACTCTATTATCTAGATTATATATTCCTACTTCATTAAATAACCTGCAAAGTCAAATACGCAAAAAGAATGGACTTGCATGACCTGTAGCAAGTGTCTGCTTTCTATATGGAATTTAACCATGATTTCTTGTGGGCTCAGCATTGTTTAACCTCCGTATGCCTACTATCCCCCGCTTTCCTCATGCTACCACCTGTGTGTCCTATCGCTTTTTTGATTTCCGTTCCCTGTGGAGATTCCGGGTGACCAAAATTGGCATATGTTCAGAGATTTGGAAGGGAAAGCCAAATACCTTCCTTACTATCTTCCAGCATATGATGGTATCCTGAAGCAGTAGGGATGATTTTACGTTCTGCAGGAATTTGGCCTGTTTTGTATGTAAGAGAGCATTTAATTTCCATGGTGCCGCCAACTGTCTTTCCAATTGGATATTAGAGTAGTAGTTAGTCTCCTGTAGCCAATCTATCACATGTCTAAAAAGACTTGCTGTGTTGTAGGTTCTGACATTCGAAAAATTGATCCCACCTTCACTTCTACTTAGCATCAGTTTTCCCAATGCAATTCTGGGCCTTTTACCTGCCCGAATAAAATGGGTGAATCCTAACAGTAGATTTGTTAAGGGCAGGGCAGCGGTGAAAAACATACGAAAGGTACTAACTGTGTTGTATTTATTTTGTTTATATCTAGATGCTTGAGTATCAGAGGTAATGTCTGTAATATTTATAGGAGTCTGGCAAAGCTGATCATTTTAATTAAATGACATCGTCCCAAAAAAGGTAGTTCGAATATGCAAATAGAGTCTGTGGACCCTCGTTTAGGAGATAGTGGCAGATTCTGCCATCTCTGAAGATTTCCCCAATATTTTTTCGATTAGAGGTGTATAATTTAGTGAATATAATTGTGCCGGAAGCCTGCCTATCTTAATTCCCAGGTAGGTGTTATGTGTCTTTGCAATATGTAGTTTTAGGCCTATTTCCTCCGTTCCGCAGGCATTTTTTCCCCCAACTTTAAAGGTACTGTCACTCTCCGCAATCTCGCCTGAAGATCTGGAAGGCGATGTAATCGCCGTGAAATTGCCTCACAGTTGTGGCGTGTGATTGGCCGATTTCACGGCGATAAATTGCCCATCGGTTTTCGCCTGATTCCTGAACAGTGCTCAGCAATCAGGCGCAATCGGCAAGGCGATATTTTGTGTTTTGGCGTGTGACAGGGCGATAGTGATGGAAAGAACAATTTCTGTGATTTCCCGTAGGCGTGCCTCAGCGTGCTGTAGTCTGCGCCCCATCTGAGATGATTGGTGTGGGCTACTGTGTTCCCATTGGCTGTCAGTTTACACCGCGCCATATTTGAAGAGCTGTCCATTCAGCACCACACACATCTTCAGCTACACAACTGTCCGCAAACTCAATGCAATTACGCACGCCATAGTATAGCGCAAGCTATGTTGTCCGTGTGCATTAAGTTGCGCTGTGTGGAGTATAGTGCCACACATGACAGCTCAGATGTTGGGCTACACATCGTAGATGGGTGCCATGGGCCATGCACTGCAATGACCCTATATGTGTGAATTTGGTAACGCTGCTGGGTACATTGTACTGCTCCCACTCTGCGGACGTCTACCTTGTTAGCGCCCTGAACAGGCTGACTAATTGTAACACAGTTGTGTTGTCCAATGAGCGTTTATAGGGCGTGGTGTAAAACATTGTGGCACGCCTATCTCCTCGCCGCGCTGAACATGTATGCCCACATTGCCTTTGTGATTGCGGCGTGTGAAACGACGAGGGAATGAGGCAAGATTGGTTCCGCTGTAGGTGAGGCGATTTCCGGAACGAAATTGCGAAACAGGGCGAAATTGCGGCGTTTGACGCCGACATCGGCGATCTGAGGCGGGCACGAAAAATGTGAGCGCATGTCATAGTGTGATGGTACCTTAAGAGTTCGCTCTTGCCGATATTGCCTGAGTATTGCCCATATTTCTGGATAAACTGAAAGATATTTCCTAATTGTTCCAGTGGCCGGGACAAGAACAAGATGTCATCATCCGTAAATAATGCTATTTTAGTGTTGCTGGTGCCCAATATGATTTCCTCAAATAGATCCGACTCTTTTTTTTTTTTGAACCATCATTTTTATTGGGTTTTAGTCATATAAACATTTGTACAGAATTAAGAAAAATATAGCGTACAGTTAAAACATCAATAAAAGAACACTGTATAACGCATTAAAGTATAAGTAGAAGCAGTCATCTTATACATTATATTTTCCCTATCTCCCTCCCTCCCCCATCCCCGAAAAAAAAAATTATCCACATGTATTTACAAATATCTTTAAGAATAAAGAAAATATTTAAATTATTATTGACAAGGTACCAAAAGTTATTGCATCTCCTATACCTAACACCTCAACCTACCCAATGTGCCTTCTAGCTCTTCCAAGGCATACCATGTTGATGATCGGAAGGGTAGCATGAAATTTTTTATTTCCACATCTGTGAGTTCTTTTTCAATAAAATGTCTCCATTTGAAAAATAATTTTTTGGCTAATTTACTTGGATTACGGAGCGTGTCTATGGATTCGAGTGTCAGTGTGTGGCGTAACGTCATTGTCACTTGAGAAAGGTCCGGAGGTCTGTCATTGAGCCAGTGTTGGAGTAAAAGTCTCTTTGCTACCAGCGCAATGTAATGCCATAGTATATGGGGTTGTCTTGACGCACTAGAAAGTGGGTGATAATGAAAAATCCAACGTACCAGATCTAGTTCTCCTATATCTCCACAAATCTCTCTAGCCCATGTATCCACTGCTCTCCAATATTTCTGAGATTCAGAGCAGGACCACAGACCATGCTCCAGATCAGTCATGGGCGACTTGCACTTTGGGCAACGGACCCATCTCTCTTGATTGATCTTAGAGGGAGGTATGTTGAAGCCCTGAATGGTTCCATGCATGATCCTAAATTGTGAGTCTTTCCATCTCTCATTAATAACATGCTGTCTAACCATGCCCCACCCTTCAAGAATCTTCTGTGGAAGTTCCGGGTCTGTAAAATGTTTACGCCATTTGTTAAAAAATCCTCTCCTTCTCTGTGGTCTCAGAACCTGTTTTAATTTGATGTATAATGAAGTAATGGATATATCATTTTCATTTATTGATATCAGTTCAGACCACAAAGAATTCTCAATTTCCCCAGAGATGTCCCGCAAATGTGATAGGGGATGATATTTCAACTGGCGATACTGTAAAGCGTGGAATTGGGATAAGTTATATGTATTCAAGACCTCTTTCTCGTCATCCACCTTTTTTCCTCTAGATTTATGAGATCTCCCAACGTATTAATTCCCTTATCTCTCCATATTTTAAACAACGAGTTTTCACGCCCTAGAGGAAAAGACGGGCAACCCCAGGGGTTAAGTAATTTCGAGACCCTCCATGCTAATTTGAGTTTTTTCCTAACCTCCTTCGACGTCGCTATGGTATCTTTATATATCACCGTATTCTTCAAAGTGGGGGCAGGGAAGACATCGGCGAGTGTAATAAGGCTACTAGATCCCAGGGTCTAGCCCACTCCCCCTCCAAAGTCACATCTGAAAATTTGTTAGTTCCTCTGATCCAATCAAGGACATTACGCAAGATACACGCCAAGTTGTATCCCCGAACATCTGGTACCTGAAGTCCCCCCTCTTGTTTGGACTGGATCAAGGTTGTGTAGGCTAAACGGGGTCTCCTTCCTCCCCACAAAAACTTAGAAAAAGCTTTATTTAGTCTCTTTATGTCAATATGTCTCAACAGCATGGGGATAGTTTGAAGGGGGTAAAGCAGTCTAGCGAAGCTAACCGTTTTTAGTAAATGGCAGCGTCCCATCAGAGAGAGTGGCAATCCCACCCATTTTGCCAGTTCTTGTTCTATCTGTTGGATGATTGGTAAAAAATTAAGTTTATATGTCAGTCCAGGTGTTCTGGCCAATTGTATTCCCAAATATTTAATACTATCTTTCATTATTGGTAGGCCACAAAGATGTTTTTTCCCTTGTGTCCCATTCCCAGGATTTATAAACAGAATTTCGCATTTATTTTTATTTAGGGAGAATCCAGTTTGTTTGCCTATCATCTCTATATCTGACAGGATATTTGGAAGATCTCTTTCTGGGTATTGGACATATAGGATGACATCATCCGCAAATAATGAGAGTTTAATTTCTTTATCTCCTACTTTGAAGCCTGTGTAGGGATTACATTCCTCCAAATATAGTGCCAGAGGCTCTATGGCTAAATTAAAGAGAAGGGGGGACAATGGGCATCCTTGTCTCGTTCCCTTCTGGAGGGTAAAGGAGTCGGACAAGAAGCCTGGTATACTCACACAAGCTCTAGGATTACTATAGAGAGCCTGTATATAGTGCCGAAAAGGACCCGTGAGTCCCACAGTATCTAGGACCTTGCCCAGCCATGACCACCTGACACTATCAAATGCTTTTTCAGCGTCCAAGGTGATCATGGCTGGGTTCCCTCCTCTAGTTTCCCTCTCTTCCCCATAATATCCATCAAAAGCATCGCCTTTCGAATGTTTGTAGTCGTCGATCGTCCCTTGATGAATCCTGCCTGGTGTGTAGATATTATTTTGGGTAAAACCATTGCCAATCTATCGGCCAGTATTTTAGATAGGAGTTTCAGATCCTGATTTATCAGGGAGATCGGTCTGTAGCTTGCCGGATCGGTGGGTATCTTACCTGGTTTAGGGATTAATTTAATGTAAGCCAAATTCATTCTGTCTGGGATAGGCGATCCCCGCAGTATCACATTATATAAATCACAGAGAACCGGGGAGATCTGCTCTCTCATAGCTTTGAAGAAGGCGCCATTATAGCCATCTGGTCCTGGGGCCCTACTTGGGTTTAAATTTTTTATGGCCGCTTCAATTTCTCCAGTCGTAACCGTAAAATTTGGATGTCGTCTTGGGAGATAGATGGCAATTTGATTTTACTTAGCCAGGAAGGCCTTTCCGAGTCGATTGATTTGTTCTCTTTATATAGAGAAGCATAAAACCTGCCCAAGGTTTTCACAATATTCTTAGGATCATTCCATATGTTGCCCTGCCTATCTTTTATCGATTGGATAGGGGAAGAGGTGTGTCTACCTCGGGCTAATCTTGCCAGCAGTCGTCCTTCCTTATCTCCAAATTTGTGTAGTTCTAACTCTAATCTGTTTTTAAATATATTCTCACGTTTTCCTGCCCACTCATCAAATTCTTTCTTAGCTTGCAGCCATGTCTCTTTGTCAGGACTCTCCATTGTAGTTTTGTACTGTAAATAGGCATTTCTCACTTTCAAACTAGTTTCCACAAATTTTTCTTTAGCCCTTCGTTTGATCCCCATGCTGTATGCCATAATATGTCCTCTCATGACTACTTTTGCCGTCTCCCAGAATAAACCCGGGTCAGATCTATGGTCCAAATTATCTATGGTATAGTGCGTCCACCACTCCCCTAGTAGTTTGGTGAAGTTTTCCTCTTTGGTGAATGTGTCGGGAAATCTCCACAAATAGTCGGTTCCTTTCTCATAATTGTCTTTGATCTCTAAGACCAGTGGACTATGGTCCGAAATCACCATATATTCAATTTTGATGTCTATCAATCTTTGTAGTATCTTAGTGGACCCAAAAAACATATCTATTCTGGACCACGATCAATGGGGATGTGAGAAGTGGGTGAATTCTCTACCCAAAGGGTTAGCTAGTCTCCACGTGTCTGACAGACCCACTAATCTAGTCAAGGATTCTAAGGTGCTTTCTACCCTTGGGCCCCCTCCGTCCTGACTTCCCTTTCGCGAATGTGTTGGGGAACGTCTATCCTCTTCTGCTCTCATTACCGTGTTGAAGTCGCCTCCCACTATTTTATTAACCCCTGTATCATGAAGTAGTTTGTTCTGTAGTTGTTGGAAGAAAGGCCTCTGATTTGTATTAGGGGCATATACATTGTAAATATTGAAGATATCATTTTGTATTTGAATCGTCATTTGAAACAATCTGCCCTCACCATCACTTGAGGTAGAGATAATTGAGTGAGCCAATGACCTATGTATTAAAACCAGGACTCCCACCTTCCTCTCCACCGCACTAGACCCGAAGACCTCCCCCACCCACAGCTTTTTAAGACGGAAGAAGTCTTCCGAGGTCAGGTGAGTCTCCTGAAGCAAAGCAATATCTATACGTAGTTTTTTGAGATGGCGAAGAACCATCATGCGCTTTGCTGGGGAGCGCAGCCCCTTGACATTCCAGGAGACCCACCTAACCATCAGAATCCTCCCCGTGCAGGGCCCTTATTTTTTTCTTAGGCAACGTCCACACACACGTTGTATGGTCAGGTGTAGACCAAAGTAAGAAGGATAAAGTACAGGAGATGCACAGTTTGTCAAACATAGGTTTGAAGATATTTCCCAATCTTTTGCCCTCCCTTTTCCCTCCCCCCCCTCTCACTAACACACCAACTCCATACATCTGTCCAATTGGAACACCTCACTTCTTCCCTCTAGTACAGCCAACAAACGTAACCCCGCCCCGCCTCAGCCTTCATCCTAACCTATTAAACATATTAGAATAAGAACAAATGTGTTCTCCAACCTGTCTCTCCCCGAGGAACTCCAGTTCCCCATCCTCGCCCCTAGCTTTCATCCCCACCGCATCAGAGATAAAATGGGACCATATTCTTAAACTTATATTAGCAACATTTTAGCAACATTTTTCACCATCTTGAGAATGTTTTTTTTTTTTCCTTTTTTTTCCTCTCTCCCTTCCCCTCTTCTCTCTCCTCTCCCTTCCCCTCCCCTTCTCTCCCTTCCCCTCCTCTCCCTTCCCCTCCCTCCAACCCTCGGCCTTCTTATGTTCATTTCTCATGTTATTTAACGTAAAAAATTCTATTTAAGGCTCTCTGGTGACTTTCTATGCTTTCAGCAGCTTATCAATGAAAACAAGGAAACTTAAGGGCAATAGAGAGAGGAGCTGGATGGAAAAGACACAAAACACATATGCATATCTCTCTCTAGTTCTCTCCTCTCTCTACGTCCCAAGCGAGTTTATGACAATTTTGCCCAGAGAAAAAAAAAAAAAAAAGTATCCCAGTTGCATTTCAATTTCAATTTCCTCTCACTCTTTCCTCATCTCTTCTGCCAGCGAGATCCTGTCTGTCTTTGTTGTCTTGGAGTTTCCGATGGCGGCTTTCTCTCCGCTCCGTCATCTAACAGGGAGTTTGATCTCAGTCTGTAGGATCTTACAGAGTCTCTATCAGTCTCGGACTCCAGATCTATAGCAGAGTTGGGCTTCTTAGGTGATCCAGTGTCATGGTGGTGTGATGACGGTGACACCGTTGCTCTTGGGGAACTCGTGTTGTCACGGATAGCTGCCATTGCTTCTTCGGGGTCAGAGAAGGTCAACATGGCTCCCTCTCTGGACCTGAATCTTAATATCGCTGGAAAGTTCAACTGGAATCGAATATTTCTTCTATGAAGTAACGAGCACGCTTCGCTGAAGGACCTCCTGCGGCGCGTGACTTCTATTGAGTAATCCGCAAATACCAGAGCTCTGTGTCCATGTATTAATAGAGGATGCTTTTTGGCCTTGTAAGCAAGGAGGATCTCCTCCTTGTCTCGGTGATTAAGAAATTTCACTATGGCGTGTCTGGATTTAGTAGACTCTTTGGAGGTCGAGGCGGAGGATCCTGAAGTCGCCCTCCTTTCCTGTGGCTCCCTCATCTGACCAATTCTGTGGGTACGCTCCGTCTTGCATCTATGGGTAAGACCTAAGGCTTTGGGTAAGTCCACCTCAAAGATTTCCACCAGTTGGTTCGCAGGGATAGATTCAGGGAGTCCCACTATTTTAAGATTACTCCTCCTTGCTCTGTTTTCAATATCCTCTAATTTTGCATGTGCATATTCAGAGTGTTGTTGCAAAGACATTATCTGCTCCTCCAGCTCTTGTATTCTGTCCTCTGCTGCACTAATTCTTGATTCAGCCTCAGTGAGTTGCTGGTCATGTGTCTCAACTTTGGTGCTCAAGTCTTTTGTTGTGGCTGTTACCATCTCAGCCACTGCTGTTTTAAAGTCATCAGCAAGGTGAATGGCTAGCTCTTTTGCCAGTGCTTTGTAGTCAAAATGTGGGGCTCCCCATCTACTTGCCATGTCTTCTCTCCGTTCTCCTGGACCCTGTCCTTCATCTATATTCTCTTTATCTGCAGGGGGACAGCTCCGGGGTTGTTTACTCATGGCAGCTGCTGCACTTTGTAGCTGTTCTTGGGATATTCCCTGTGGATTCACTGCGGCTTTTTTTGCAATCCTCCTCTCCTCTTCCCCTCCAGCCTCACTATCTCCGGTCCCGGGCTTCCTCACTATTCCTCCTTCAAGTGTCACTGCAGGCACGCTAAGCACGCCATGCCCCCCCTGCCCACCATTACCGGTCTCTTCATGCAGTGTCGCGGTCTTCTCTCCCTCCCGGCTCCTCGTCACATAGCGATCCATCGTGGTCATGATGGACGCTCCCAGGGTTACCGCAGCCACCGCTGTAGTTGTGGATGTCCGGGGTCAGGTTGGAGGCTTGATGTCGGTGGATTGCTGAGGCGGGGAGCGGAGCAGCCCTTAGACGCGGCTGCACATGGAGGCGCCGGAACCGGAAGTCCAGATCCGACTCTTTTATATACCAAGCAAAGGGCTCCATTGGCAAGTTGAACAGCAATGGAGACATCGGGCAACCCTGCCTGGTCTCTTTATATATGTAAAATGGCTCAGAGAGGAAGCCCCGCATTTGTATTCTAGCTGTAGGGTCCCTATACACCCACTCCAGGTATATTCTAAAGTTGCCCTTTATGTTGAATGAGTCCAGAGTCGCCCCTAGCCAGTCCCAGCTAATATTATCAAAAGCTTTCTCTGCATCCAGAGCCAGCAAAGCTGGTCTCTCTCCTGACTAGCTGCGGCAACCCACCCCATCCAACACAGTTAGTACCTTTCGTATGTTTTTCACCGCTGCCCTGCCCTTAACGAATCCTACTTGTGCAGGGTTCACCAGTTGGGATAATAATAATGCTGCCAATCTGTCTGCCATTATTTTTGACATAATCTTCTGGTCTACATCAATAAAGGAGATGGGTCTATAAGAGCAGGCCTCCAGGGGGTCCTTGCCTAGTTTGGGTATGACTTTAATATATGTTTCTTTAGATCTTTCTGCTATGGCCCCCGTTAAGAGGATGGTGTTGTAATAACTTGTTAGCAATGGGAAGATATGTTCCCTGAGAGCCTTATAAAACTCCCCGCTAAATCCATCTGGGCCTGGTGCTTTCCCATTTTGGAGATGACTTATGGTTTGTCTCACTTCTCCTTCTGTTATTTCTGCATTAATTGCATCTTGTTGTTCGTGTGTTAGTTTTGGAAGAGTGACTTGGAGGAATTTTTTACCTTCTGCTACATTAGTATATGAGGGTTTATATACCGTATATACTCGTGTATAAGCCGACCCGTGTATAAGCCGACCCCCCCTACTTTTGACTCGTGTATAAGCTGAGGGTGGACCCAGCACAGGTATACAGCCCCCAGCAGTGTGGTATACAGGACCCCCCGATGGTATACAGGCCTCCCCATGGTAGTATTCAGCCCCCAGCAGTGTGGTATACAGCAGCCTCCCCAGTGGTATATACAGGCCCCAGCAGTGTTACAGCAGCCTTCCCATGGTATATACAGCAGCAGCCCCAGGGTATATACAGCAGCAGCCCCATGGTATATACAGCAGAAGCCCCATGGTATATACAGCAGCAGCCCCAGGGTATATACAGCAGCAGCCCCAGGGTATATACAGCAGCAGCCCCATGGTATATACAGCAGCAGCCACAGGGTATATACAGCAGCAGCTCCATGGTATATACAGCAGCAGCCCCATGGTATATACAGCAGCAGCCCCAGGGTATATACAGCAGCAGCCCCAGGGTATATACAGCAGCAGCCCCAGGGTATATACAGCAGCAGCCCCATGGTATATACAGCAGCAGCCCCAGGGTATATACAGCAGCAGCACCATGGTATATACAGCAGCAGCCCCATGGTATATACAGCAGCAGCCCCATGGTATATACAGCAGCAGCCCCAGGGTATATACAGCAGCAGCCCCATGGTATATACAGCAGCAGCCCCAGGGTATATACAGCATCAGCCCCATGGTATATACAGCAGCAGCCCCATGGTATATACAGCAGCAGCCCCAGGGTATATACAGCAGCAGCCCCATGGTATATACAGCAGCAGCCCCATGGTATATACAGCAGCAGCCCCAGGGTATATACAGCAGCAGCCCCATGGTATATACAGCAGCAGCCCCATGGTACATACAGCAGCAGCCCCAGGGTACATACAGCAGCAGCCCCAGGGTACATACAGCAGCAGCCCAGGGTACATACAGCAGCAGCCCCAGGGTATATACAGCAGCAGCCCGAGGTATACAGGCCCCCCCCATACTCCGTAAACCTGTAAAGGAAGATGATTATACTTATCACTGTCCCGGTGCCGTCCCCGCTCTGCATCGCGATCCTCCATATGCATCGCGATCCTCCATCTGCATCGCGCTCCTCCATCTTCATTCACCGGCTTCCGACTTCCTGTGTTCTGCGCCGAATGACGTCATTGTCGGCGCCGACAGGAAGCCGGAAGATGGAGGAGCGCGATGCAGATGGAGAATCGCGATGCAGAGCGGGGACGGCACCGGGACAGTGATAAGTATAATCATCTTCCTTTACAGGTTTACGGAGCATGGGGGGGCCTGTATACTGATGGGGGGCCTGTATACCTCTGGGGGGGGGGGCGCCCGTGTAGTGACTCGCGTATAAGCCGAGAGGGTAACTTTTCAGCCCAATTTTTGGGCTGAAAAACTCGGCTTATACGCGAGTATATACGGTAATTCTTTGTAAACGTTTTATAGTATTTCATTGACTTTCCCAGGGTCTGAGGTTATAGTTCCCTGGCCGTCTCATAGTCTAGTAATTGGATTTGCCTGCAGATGCCCTTTTGCCAGTCTCGCCAGCATTTTCCCCACTTTGTTCCCATATCTCAGCAATTCAACCTCCGTTCTAGAGCGGTACATTTGCTCCCTCCTATCAAACTCTTGTTTGGCCAGCTTCCATTTTTCCCTGTTTTGAGTTGTGGGGCTCTGCAGGAACTCTGTATATATATTTCTTAGCTTTCCACTACAATCTGAGTATTTTTTTGCTACTCTTTTCTTGAGTGAGGCCACAAATATCATAATTTTGCCTCTTAACACCACTTTCGCCGTATTCCAGTACAAAGCGTGTTGGTTTGCATGTTCCTTGTTGTCCCATTCAAATTCTTCCCACCAGCCCTGTAATTTGTCACTAAATCCCTCATCTTTTGTAAGATAAGATGGAAATTTCCACCTGTAATGTGTTCCTTTTATCAAGTTATCCACCAATTCCATACCACCAGAGCATGGTCAGATATAATCAGGTCATAGATCTCTACTGACTTCATTCTATTTAATAGTCTCTCCAAGGTCAGCAGATAGTCTATCCTTGACCAGGATCAGTGAGCATGGGAGAAGTGGGTAAACTCTCTATCCTCTGGATGTAAGCAACACCAAACATCCCTCAATCCAGTTTGTTGAAGAAAGGAGGGAAGAAGAGTCTCTTTTTGGAGGAGTCAGACTCTCGCTCTTTCTGTCCTCCTCCCATTGTGAACCGTGTTGAAGTCTCCCCCAGTAATTATCAGAGGCGAATTGTCCAAGACAATCTTCCTCTCCAGGTCATCAAATAAGACTCTGTTTGAACCATTAGGTCCATAAACATTGTAGATTGAATAGACTTCTCCTCCATACTCTATGGCAGTGATGGCGAACCTTTCTGAGGCCGAAAGCCCAAACCGCAACCCAAAACGAAATTATTTATGGCGAAGTGCCAATATAACCTAAATTACAGCAGTAGTAATCATAAGCGCTGCACATGGGGGAGAGCCAGCAGATGCTAACTCTCTTCCCTGTACAGGGCTTGTAGTCCTGAAACATTGATGATCAATTCAATTATTTTAACAATTGATTGATTTTAAACTTACCTTTGCAGTCTTCTCTTCTCTTCAGCAGTGGTCAGACAGCTCATGTGTACTGCACATTGAAGCTGAGCCGCTGCCACTGCCCTTTCTAGAAACAGCAGGTGGATTGATCTGTATGGAAAAAATGCAGAATATTAGACAGATAGGAGATAGATTTTATCATGGAATGCAAGCAGATTTCATGCTGAAATCCTGGTCCCTTTCTTTGTAGTAATGTGCTCCATCCTGACCCTCTCCTTGTAGCTATGTGCTCCATCCTGACCCTCTCCTTGTAGCTATGTGCTCCATCCTGACCCTCTCCTTGTAGCTATGTGCTCCATCCTGACTCTCTCCTTGTAGCTATGTGCTCCATCCTGACCCTCTCCTTGTAGCTATGTGCTCCATCCTGACCCTCTCCTTGTAGCTATGTGCTCCATCCTGACCCTCTCCTTGCAGTAATGTGCTCCATCCTGACCCTCTCCTTGCAGTAATGTGCTCCATCCTGACCCTCTCCTTGCAGTAATGTGCTCCATCTTGACCCTCTCCTTGCAGTAATGTGCTCCATCCTGACCCTCTCCTTGCAGTAATGTGCTCCATCCCGACCCTCTCTTTGCAGTTATGTGCTCCATCCTGATCTTCTCCTTGTAGCAATGAGCTCCATCCTGATCTTCTCCTTGTAGCAATGTGCTCCATCCTGACCCTCTGTTTCCAGTTAGGTGCTCCATCCTGACCCTTTCCTTGTAGTCATGTGCTCCATCCTGACCCTCTCCTTGTAGTTATGTGCTCCATCCTGACCCTTTCCTTGTAGTTATGTGCTCCATCCTGACACTCTCCTTGTAGTTACGTGCTCCATCCTGACCCTCTCCTTCTAACTATGTTCTCCATCCTAATCCTCTCCTTCTAGCTATGTGCTCCATTCTGATCCTCTCCTTCTAGCTATGTGCTCCATTCTGATCCTCTCCTAGCTATATGATCCATCCTGACCATCTCCATGCATTTATGGCCCCATCCTGACCCTCTCCTTACAGTTGTGCTCCATCCTGATCCTCTCCTGGCAGTAATGTACCTATCCTGACCCCCTTCTTTTAGTAATGTCTTTATCCTTATCCCCTTGTAGTATGCCCCATCCTTGTCCCCTTCGGTAATGTCCCATCCTTGTCCCTTGTGGTAATGTCCCCATCCTGCCCCTATCATGTAGTAATGCCCCATCCTGCTGTAATGCCCTATCCTTGTCCCCTTGCAGCAATATGCCCCATCCTGCAGTAATATGCCACATTCTTGTCCCCTTGCAGTAATATGCCCCATCCTGCAGTAATGCCCTATCCTTCTCCCCTTGCAGTAATATGCCCCATCCGTGTCCACTTGAAGTAATATGCCCCATCCTCCAGTAATGTGTTTCATCCTTGTCCACTTGCCATTAATATGCCCCATCCTTATTCCTTTGCAGTAGTATACCCCATCCTGCACTAATGTGCCTCATCCTTGGCCCTATGCAGTAATATGCCCCATCCTGCACCAATATGACCTATTCTTGTCCCGTTGCAGTAATATGCCCCATCCAGCAGTAATGTGCCCCATCCTTGTCCCCATCACATAGTAATATGCCCCATCTTGCCCCCTGGTAGTATTGCCCTATCCTTGACCCCATCACATAGTAATCTGCCCCATCCTTGTCCCCATCACATAGTAATATGCCCCATCCTTGTCCCCATCACATATTAATCTGCCACATCCTGCCCACATCACATAGTAATATGCCCCATCAGCCCCATTACATAATAATATGCCCATCAGCCCCATTACATAATAATATACCTCATCGGCCCCATTACATAATAATATGCCTCATCAGCCCCCATCACATAATAATATGCCTCATCAGCCCCCATCACATAATAATATGCCCCATCAGCCCCATCACATGATAATATGCCCATCACATATATATGCCCTCATACTACCTCCAGCAGAGTAATATGCCCCATCCTGCCCCCCTTAGTAATGCCCCATCCTGCCCCCAGCACAGAGTAATATGCCCCATCCTGCCCCCCTTAGTAATGCCCCATCCTGCCCCAGCACAGAGTAATATGCCCCATCCTGCCCCCTTAGTAATGCCCCATCCTGCCCCCAGCACAGAGTAATATGCCCCATCCTGCCCCCTTAGTAATGCCCCATCCTGCCCCCAGCAGAGTAATATGCCCCATCCTGCCCCCTTAGTAATGCCCCATCCTGCCCCCAGTAGATCAAATATGCCCCTAATCCTGTACAGTAATGCCCCATCCTGCCCCCAGCAGATCAATATGCCCCATCCTGCCCCCTTAGTAATGCCCCATCCTGCCCCCAGCAGATCAATATGCCCCATCCTGCCCCCTTAGTAATGCCCCATCCTGCCCCCAGCAGATCAATATGCCCCATCCTGCCCCTTAGTAATGCCCCATCCTGCCCCCAGCAGATCAATATGCCCCATCCTGCCCCTTAGTAATGCCCCATCCTGCCCCAGCGAGATCAATATGCCCCATCTGTCCCCTTAGTAATGCCCCATCCTGCCCCCAGCAGATCAATATGCCCCATCCTGCCCCCTTAGTAATGCCCCATCCTGCCCCCTAGCAGATCAATATGCCCCTCCTGCCCCCTTAGTAATGCCCCATCCTGCCCCAGCAGATCAATATGCCCCATCTTGCCCCCTTAGTAATGCCCCATCCTGCCCCCAGCAGATCAATATGCCCCATCCTGCCCCCAGCAGATCAATATGCCCCATCCTGCCCCTTAGTAATGCCCCATCCTGCCCCCAGCAGATCAATATGCCCATCCTGACCCCTTAGTAATGCCCCATCCTGCCCCAGCAGATCAATATGCCCCATCCTGCCCCTTAGTAATGCCCCATCCTGCCCCCAGTAGATCAATATGCCCCATCCTGGCCCCTTAGTAATGCCCCATCCTGCCCCAGTAGATCAATATGCCCTATCCTGCCCCCTTGTAATGTCCCATCCTGCCCCCAGTAGATCAATATGGTCCATCCTGCCTCCTTAGTAATGCCCCATCCTGCCCCCAGTAGATCAATATGCCCATCCTGCCCCCTTAGTAATGCCCTCATCCTGCTGCAGTTTCCTCTCCTGACATCTTCTGCAGTGTCTTCTCCTCCCGACCCGCGCTGAGTGCGGTCACGTGACGCCAGGCGCGTCACATGACCACTGTCACATGACGCTGGCCGGGAGGGCGGGGCTAAGAAGAGTGTCGGAGAGAGGAGAAATGTCTCCTCTGCTCCGACACAGCTTTGATCTGCTGGCGCCGCGGCGCGCACCGGCAAATCAAAGCAGCAGTGTAGTGGCGAGGCCGCGTGCCAGCGAGGTGGCTCTGCGTGCCACCCCTGGCACGTGTGCCATAGGTTCGCGATCACTGCTCTATGGTAAACCAAACCCATCCCCTGATCATCACATTCCTGGGACAGCAGATTAAATACAAAATTACCATGGAACAGTATCACTACCCCTGCGTGTCTACCTTCAGCTGATGAGTCCACTACTTTCCCCATCCACAAATTGCTGAGCCTAAAAAAATCCTCTTCCTTTAGATGGGTTTCTTAAAGCAGTACAATATTGGACACGTACCTTTTTAGATGTCTCAGTATCTTTACTCTTTTATTCGGGATATTAGGCCTTTCACACTCCAAGAGATGACCTTCATGGTCCCTGTCACTACAGCCTATTACCTCTTGCTTTGTTTTCCTTATGGAGGTTCTAGTCATTAAAAGAAGATCCTCAGGTGGTTAGAGAAGGGTAGAAAAGAAAGAAAAAAGACTTAAAGATATAAAAGTGATAGAGATTTAAACTTAAAAAACAAATAAACAGTGAGCTCTCAATATGTTGTATTATTTTTCTAGCTTCTTACACCACTAATAGCGTTGTCATCTTCATTAAAGCGCATACTGTTTTTCTAGCTTCTTACACCACTAATAGCATTGTCATCTTCATTAAGGCGCAACATATATATTAATTGGCAGTACTCAACACGTTACCAACAGCATCCAGTCACCTTGGAGAGACACTGTCCTGTTTGTAGAAGAAGTGTCTGGGTGGGGAAGACCCATCAAAAGCAAGATGTATATGATGCAGTCCATTTCAATGGTGCTTCATCTGTGCCAGCCAGATGCCCTCATGGCTTCTTCGTTCATTGCTTTTTGCGTTGCGCAGTATTTTTTCCATGTCTTTCTCTGCATTGCTTGTCGATTTGTAGATGAGGTTATCACCGTCATTTTGGAAAATCCTCAGTGTCGCTGGTATTGCAGTGCAAAACTTTTCTTTGCTTGATAGAGTGCTGCACATATTTTACTAAAGGCTCTCCTGCGATTTGCCACCTCCGCAGAATAGTCTTCAAATATTAGAACTTTATCCCACTCAAAGTCACTGGCTGGGGACATCTTCTATATGCTCTCATTATGTCAAACCTATCATTATAGTCCAGGAATTTCATGATTACTTGACATGGTCTGGATGTCCGGTCATCAGATCCTTGATTGTGAGATCGTAGATCTGGCCCAAATCTGTGAACCCTTTCGACCCTATAACCGTGATTAATTCCCAGGGCCAATAGTAGGTCTCTTTTGCAAAGTCTTTGTAGTTCAGCTGCAGGGACTGACTGATCCCTGTGTGTAGTTGCTGGACAGACTGTTGTCTCTCTGCTTAGTTTGATCACACCCCACTTTTAGAGCCCCTTTACAGGCCTCTTTACACGTGTTACCAGGATCCAGAGAGAAGTCCTGTAGCATCTGCTCTGTCTCTGATAAGTAGATCCCTCCAGTGTTTCCGTGGGGGAAGTTGGGTTCTATGTGCAGCTTGTAGCATTATACCTTTAGTCACAGTGGATTTTTGATGTGTGAATAGAAGCCAGTGCTGGCCTTGGGCGCACATGTGGGCAGCAGGCCATAGGACCCTCCAGGTCAGAAATAATCCAGGATTAAAGTGACTGACCTTTATAGGTGGTAGCCCATCTTTCTGCTGTGTTGGGGCGGTGGATGTCCGCAGATTTGTCAGTAGGATTCTTGTGGTGTTCACAGCTGCTGCTAAGTAGGTGTTATCTCATCCTAGCTCAGACAGGAAGTCTCGTTGCTTGTTTTTTAACCCCCGCAGCATGCTGACATCAGTTTACATAGAAAAAACCTGCTGATAGATTCACTTTAAGCTCACTATCAAAAATAGTTTGTGACTTTCCACACTGAAACTAAAAGGTGACTGTACACTGCTTATATAGTCATCAGGCTTATGTCATCTTGGAAATAGGAGCAACACCAATTTATGTGGAGGGGCAGCGAGTATCCATAGACACCATATGCCTGTACAAGGGAAATATATTGTCACTGTATTCCAAGGGAGAAGTTTGGGTTTAACCCCTTCCCGACCTTTGACGTTGTGCAACATCATGAAAGTCGGTGCCTTCCCGACCTTTGACGTTGCACAACATCATGGTGGTTACCGCGGTATCATTGCTGCAGTAACCGCCATCGGGCCCCAGGTGCTCTGTGATTCCTATCACAGAACACTGAGGCTCGAGGTCAGGGGGGGTGGATTTCCAATCCCATCCCCAGGATCACTGTGACTGGCTGTTGAAACAGTCAATCACAGTGATCCTGTCTCCACCTAAACAAGGGGCGTTCAGAGACCTTTCTATAGGTTGGAGTGCTGGAGGGGGCGGGGATCGCCCCCTCCAGTGCTGATGGAGAGTGATCTGATCACTCCTCATCATCTTCACCAAGATGGTGATGGTGCAGGCACTTTTGCTGACAGCCGCCACTTCTTCCCGCAACCGCCTGCTTCCTGCCGCCGCTGCCTCTAGGTGAGCTGCTGCTTCTCTGCAGCTCGATCCCCCATGCAGGGGGATCCAGCTTGCGAATAGCGATTTGGCAGCCCAGGCACTGTGATCCACTTAGTGGATCACTGTGCCTGGGCTGTCAGATCACTTTCTGCAGCTCGATCCCCATGGAGGGGAATCGGGTTGCAGAGTAGCGATCTGGCAGCCCGGCCACAGTGATCCACTTAGTGGATCACTATGCCCGGGCTGTCAGATCGCTTTCTGCAGCTCGATCTCCCATGTAGGGGGATCGTGCTGCAGAATAGTGATCTGGCAGCCCAAGCACTGTCATCCACTTGTATCACAGTGCTTGGGCTTCCAGATCGCTATTCTGCAGCCTGATCTGTGCCTGGACTGTCAGATCGCTTTCTGCAGCCCGATTCCCCATTCAGGGGGATCGGGCAGCAGAGTAGCGATCTGACAGCCCGGGCGCAGTGATCCACTATGGACGGTGGATGTAGCAGAGGCGATCCAGCGTCGTGGCACCTTCGTTGTGGACTACGTTGGAGGCGATTGAGCGTCGTGGGACCTTCGTTGTGGACTATGACAGATCTTTATAATAAAGATGGAGTCCGTATTTTGTTTGTTTTTTTTTTTTCAAATAAAAAGATTTTTCTCTGTGTGGTGTATTTTTTTTTTTTTTACTATTTACTAGAGATTCCTAATGGCCGGGTTTAACATTGGCCCAACATTATGAATCTCAGGCTTAGTGCCAGCTGCCAATAAAAAAGCTGGCATTAACCCCTTTATTACCCAGTTTGCCACCGGCACCAGGGCAACTGGAAGAGTCTGGGTACTGCGCCAGAAAATGGCGCTTCAATAAATGCGCCATTTTCTGGGGCGGCTACGGGCTGCAATTCGCAACATGTGGGGCCCAGAAAGCTTGGGCCTCTCAATGCTGAGGATTCCAGCCCCCAGCTGCCTAGTTATACCTGGCTGGACCAAAAATATGGCGGAGCACCACGTCATTTTTTTTTCTAGAATTAGTTATAGAAATAAAAAAAATGGGCTTCACTGTATTTTTGGTTGCCAGCCAGGTACAATGAGGCAGCTGGGAGTTGGTGGCAATCCGTAGCTGCCAAGTTGTACCTGGCTGGACCAAAAATATGGCAGAGCCCCATGTCATTTTTTTTCTAGAATTATTTCTAGAAATAAACAAAAATGGGCTTTGCTGTATTTTTGGTTGCCAGCCAGGTACAATGAGGCAGCTGTGGGTTAGTGCCAGTCCGTAGCTGCCAAGTTGTACCTGGCTGAACCAAAAATATGGCAAAGCCCCACGTCATTTTAAAAAAAATTACCGTATATACTTGTGTATAAGCCGAGTTTTTCAGCCCAAAATTTGGGCTGAAAAGTCTCCCCCTCGGCTTATACACGGGTCTATACGGGGGCCCATGGTGTGGTGGCTGTGTTGGGGGCTGTGGAGGCTGCAGGAGGCGGGGGGGGCTGCTGTATGAGCGGCCCCGTCACGTGGGGCCGCTCATTAAATATGCACTGCTTCCCCCTGTCAATCAGCGGCAGGGGGAAGCAGTGCATATAGCCCCCAAATGCTGGCACTCGCCCCCCCTTGTAAGGCCCCCCCCTGCTGGTTATATTACCATCCCGGTCTTCTGATCAGCGCTGCTCCTCGGTGCTCCGCAGTGCTCCGTCCGTCCTGCTGCATCCGGGATCTCCGGCCGTCACAGGCATATGACGTCATCGCGCGACGGCCGGGGATCCCGGATGTAGCAGGACGGACGGACGGAGCACCGCGGAGCACCGAGGAGCAGCGCTGATCAGAAGACCGGGATGGTAAGAGAAGCGGGGGGGGGCCCTTGCAAGGGGGGGTGAGTGCCAGCATTTGGGGGCTGCTGGGGACCCCCTGGGGGCTGCTGGGGACCCCCTGAGGCTGCTGGGTACCCCCAGGGGCTGCTGTGTACCCCCAGGGGGCTGCTGTGTACCCCCTGGGGGCTGCTGGGTACCCCCAGGGGGCCTGCTGTATACCACTGGGGCTGCTGTATGCTACCACTGGGGCTGCTGTATACTACCACTGGGGCTGCTGTATACTACCACTGGGGCTGCTGTATACTACCACTGGGGCTGCTATATACTACCACTGGGGCTGCTGTATACTACCACTGGGGCTGCTGTATACTACCACTGGGGCTGCTATATACTACCACTGGGGCTGCTGTATACTACCACTGGGGCTGCTATATACTACCACTGGGGCTGCTATATACTACCACTGGGGCTGCTGCATACTACCACTGGGGCTGCTGTATACTACCACTGGGGCTGCTGTATACTACCACTGGGGCTGCTGTATACTACCACTGGGGCTGCTGTATACTACCACTGGGGCTGCTGTATACTACCACTGGGGCTGCTATATACTACCACTGGGGCTGCTGTATACTACCACTGGGGAGGCCTGTATACCACTGGGGGGGGCCTGTATACCACACTGCTGGGGGCTGTATACCTGTGCTGGGGTCCACCCTCGGCTTATACACGAGTCAATAGGTTTTTCCAGATTTTTGGGGCAAAAGTAGGGGGGTCGGCTTATACACGAGTATATATGGTACTTCTACAAATAAAATGACGGAGCTTTGCCGTATTTTTGGTTGCCAGCCAGGTACAACTTGGCAGCTGGGGGGCTGGAATCCTGAGCATGGAGAGACCCAAAGGTTGTGGGCTCCCCACAATGCAAATTGCAACCCACAGCCACCCCAGAAAATAGCGCATTTATTAGAGATTTTTGGGTGTTTTCTGT
Source organism: Allobates femoralis (assembly GCA_033576535.1). Taxonomy (NCBI): domain Eukaryota; kingdom Metazoa; phylum Chordata; class Amphibia; order Anura; family Aromobatidae; genus Allobates; species Allobates femoralis. The sequence goes on from JARQOC010000005.1 coordinate 134,503,411, forward strand.
CATGTACACCCCTCAAAGGGACTTCAAATGTGATGTGGTCACTAAAAAAAATGGTTTTGTAAATTTTGCTGGAAAAATTAGAAATTGCTGATGAACTTTGAACTCTTATAACTTCCTAACCCAAAAAATGTTTTTACCAAAATTGTGCTGATGTAAAGTAGACATGTGGGAAATGTTAATTATGAACTGTTTTGTGTCACATAACTCTCTCGTTTAGCAGAATAAAACTTCATAATTTGAAAATTGCGAAATTTTCAAAACGTATGCCAAATTTTTGATTTTTTTCACAAATAAATATAAAAATTATCGACCTAAATTTAATACAAACATGAAGCCCAATATGTCACGAAAAGACAATCTCAGAATCGCTAGGATCCGTTGAAACGTTCCAGAGTTATACCCTCATAAAGGGACACTGGTCAGAATTGACAAAAATGCCAAGGTCTTTAGGGTCAAAATAGGCTGGGTCCTGAAGAGGTTAAAGTTTTATTCCCATCTCCAACATCCTATTCCAATATATAGTAGGTGTAATAATAATATTAGCAAATACTTCCAATTAGAAATGTAGTATAGTTCTACTCATATAACAATGCTCTTGCCTCATGTGCTCAGCATTGAGGAGCCTAGGTATCCATGGTTATGACTACAAGCAACCAACTAAATGTCACTATAAGAGTGGTCATACCATGGATACCTAAGCTGCAATGCATGTAGATGAGGTAGAAACATGGCTAATCAGGTAATACATTCCTAATTAGAGGTATTTGTTGTTATTATTATTACTAGCTGGGAGCCGATGCACATGCATCGGGATTCTAAAGGGCGAGTCTCTGACTCGCAATGGCCGCTCGCGGCCAATGCTTCGCGCTGCTAAATCGACTCGCCATGCCCGCTGCGCGGGCATAGCGAGTCGCCTTAGAGGTGCTCGCAATGGCCGCTTCGCGGCCAATGCTTCGCGCGTATCCACATGACCACGCCGCTGCTCGCACTGGCCGCTGCGCGCCAATGCTTCGCGCGTATCCACATGATCACGCCGGGGCAAAAAGCCGATTCGCGATTATATAATAGATTATTATTTTGATGACCAACCATATCCCTGTAGAGAAATTTGACAGAAAATTGCTATTAGGAAGCAGGATATCTGCTGGTATCAGGAGCGTTACTAGATCTGCGTTTTATGCTCATGAATATATTGTTCTTCTACTACAATTCTTAAATTAATATTCTCATTTCTTGTCAGGTAGTGCCACTCTGGATTGCTCCAAACCTGTTAACTTTTTCTGGCTTTTTGCTTATTTTAATAAATTATATCTTATTTTCCTATTATGATTGGGATTATTCAGCATCAGGTAAGAACAGCTGCATTCAAATATCACAGCAATTTTTCCACACGTTAGATATTTTTTGGTGCACAAAATGTTAAACTTTCATCACATAATATAAATATATCATGTCAATCACTTATAAATAATGTGAACGGTATATATAAATGAAAATATATCATACAGATGTGAATTACATAAATATGATTCAATTTGGTCAAATACACGTCTGTCTAGACCACTAGCAATATACTAACACATACCCTACACTATATGGTAAATAGCATATAATTATGTGATAATAAATTCATAAAACTATGGGTAGCTGATTCATTTTCCGCAGAGAGGTGTAAGGTATCATTGCAGAGATTATAGAACTGACGATGATATGGAAAGGTTTTTAGGGTCTCCACACAGTCTTGTTATACACTTACAATGTACAGTGTAGTTTATTAGCTTACTTGAAAACAAAAGGATTAGGCTCATTGAATTCAAGAGAAATTGTTAATCTGCCAGTAGGGAAATTTAGTAAGCCAAATGGCTCCCTGCTCCAACACTTAAGGTCCTTTTACACACTGAGACTTTCAAGCTATCCCACCAGCGATCCAACTTGGCCGTGATCGCTGGAAAGTCTCTATGCAGTCGCTGGTAAGCTGTCAAACAGGCAGACTCACCAGCGACCAGCCAGCTGCGATATCGCTGGTAACCAAGGTAAACACCAGGTAACTAAGCAGCGCGCGCTGCTTAGTTACCTGGTGTTTATCCTGGTTACTAGCGTCCTCCCGCTTACAGGCTGGGTTAAGCGGGAGGACGCTGGTAACCAGGGTAAACACCGGGTAACTAAGCAGCGCACGCTGCTTAGTTACCCGGTGTTTACCCTGATTACCAGTGCCCAGCATCTAATGTGTGGCACTGGGCACTGGCTGTGAGGTCATTGGTCGTTGGTCTCTCGCTGTCACATGCAGCGATGCGTGCTGACCAGTGGGAGACCAAGGACCAAAAATGGTTGTGAATGATGTGCAGCAATCAGCGACCTCACAGCAAGGGCCAGGTCGCTGATGTATGTCACACACTGCAACATCGCTGGAGAGGTCGCTGTTACGTCACAAAACCTGTGACATTTCAGCGACATCGCTAGCGATGTTGCAGTGTGTGAAGTATCCCTTACTCCTAGCAAGCTGCAAACTTTAGGTCTATGTGAACAGGTCAGGCGGTATGAGGACATGAGGCTGATTTTGGGAGAAGTAACAGATGCGTCCTTCTTCATGGGAGTGAGAGGAGTTTAGTTGTTTTGTTTTTTAAAAGCACAAGTGGATATAGATGTGCCTATACTTTATGTACTATTTTATATGGGCACAAAAGGGATGCTATTAATGAGTGTCATGCATAATTAATATATGGTGACATTTCTAACATGGTGGCACAATTAGACATTGATAGGAAGGGGGCATTAATTTATAGTGGGACTAGGGGAGATCTCTTTATGTATGGTAGCACAAGAAGTAATTATTAATGCATGGTGGCACAAGGGGGCATAACAATATGGTAGCAAAAGCAGGCATTAATATATGGTGACACATGGGTGGGTTAATAATATATTGTGGCTCAAGAGGGCATTAATATCTGGTACAAAAAGGAACACTGGCAAAACAAGGGGGCATTAACAATATTTAGTAGCGCAAGGGACATTATTAATATATGGTGGCTCAAGGGGAATACTTAACATATATGGTCAGAAACTAGAAAGAGGGAAGTAGAGCGCTAAATAGGGTCTTTTCTGTGGTAAACACTAACAATTGAATGAAATAAGGTTCACCTTTGAGGGTTGTGAGAAGCCACAATCACTATCCAAGCTTGCAACAGCTGCAGTGTCCCCAGAGATGAAGAGTGTGACACCAGTATAGAAAGGGTTAATCGACCACCCTGCTGGACAGGAGGAGATATTAAACTCCGAAGACATAATCGAGTAATGTTAGCTGGGGTGCCTTAGATAACACGTTTCAGGGCTCCAGGGCCCCTTCCTCAAGACAAACCAACGTTACACACAATCAGAAGTAGCCAGACAGATATATATAGTGCATCCATATGACTGTAGTAAGGAAGCTCGCAAAACAGAGCGGAAATGCCACATGGAAGTCATTGCAAGTCATTTATTGCAAGCTGAACACGTGGCATTTCCGCTCTGTTTCGCGGGATTCCTCACTACTGTTATGGATGCACTATATATATCTGGCTACTTCTGATTGTGTGTAATGTTGGTTTGTTCTGAGGAAGGGGCCCTGGAGCCCTAAAAACGTGTTGACAAATAAACAACAGCCAAGATTACTCGATTGATGTCTTCCGGAATCTAATGTCTCCTTGAGTCCAGCAGCTCGTTAACCGTTTCTATACCAACAGTCGTACTTAACATATATTGTGGCTCTTGAGGGAATATTTAATATGGTGGCACAAGGGAATATTAACATATTGCATATTGTAGCACATATATGGTAGCACAAGGGGTTTTGCTGTCAACAGTAATAAAATATATATATACAGTTGTGGCCAAAAGTATTGACACCCCTGCAATTCTGTCAGATAATACTGTTTCTTCCTGAAAATGATTGCAATCACAAATTCTTTGGTATTATTATCTTCATTTAATTTGTCTTCAATGAAAAAACACAAAAGAGAATGAAGCAAAAAGCAAAACATTGATCATTTCACACAAAACTCCAAAAATGAGCCAGACAAAAGTATTGGCACCCTCAGCCTAATACTTGGTTGCACAACCTTTAGCCAAAATAAATGCCATCAACCTCTTCCGGTAACCATCAATGAGTTTCTTACAATGCTCTGCTGGAATTTTAGACCATTCTTCTTTGGCAAAGTGCTCCAGGTCCCTGATATTTGAAAGTGCCTTCTCCAAACTGCCATTTTTAGATCTCTCCACAGGTGTTCTATAGGATTCAGGTCTGAATTCATTGCTGGCCACCTTAGAAGTCTCCAGTGCTTTCTCTCAAACCATTTTCTAGTGCTTTTTGAAGTGTGTTTTGGGTCATTGTCCTGCTGGAAGACCCATGACCTCTGAGGGAGACCAAGCTTTCTCACACTGGGCCCTACATTATGCTGCAAAATTTGTTGGTAGTCTTCAGACTTCATAATGCCATGCACACGGTCAAGCAGTCCAGTGCCAGAGGCAGCAAAGCAACCCCAAAACATCAGGGAACCTCCGCCATGTTTGACGAGGCGTGTTCTTTCTCTTGAATGCCTCTTTTTTTCTCCTGTAAACTCTGTTGATGCCTTTGCCCAAAAAGCTCTACTTTTGTCTCATCTGACCAGAGAACATTCTTCCAAAACGTTTTAGGCTTTCTCAGGTAAGTTTTGGCAAACTACAGCCTGGCTTTTTTATGTCTCAGGGTAAGAAGTGGGGTCTTCCTGGGTATCCTACCACACAGTCCCTTTTCATTCAGACGCCGACGGATAGCACGGTTGACACAGCTGTACCATCGGACTGCAGGCAGCTTGAACTTGTTTGGATGTTAGTCGAGGTTCTTTATTCACCATCCGCACAATCTTGCGTTGAAATCTCTCGCAATTTTTCTTTTTCGTCCACATCTAGGAGGTTAGCCACAGTGCCATGGGCTTTAAACTTCTTGATGACACTGCGCACGGTATACACAGGAACATTCAGGTCTTTGGAGATAGACTTGTAGCCTTGAGATTGCTCATGCTTCCTCACAATTTGGTTTCTCAAGTCCTCAGACAGTTCTTTGGTCTTTTTTCTTTTCTCCATGCTCAATGTGGTACACACAAGGACACAGGACAGAGGTTGAGTCATCTTTAATCCATGTCAACTGGCTACAAGTGTGATTTAGTTATGCCAACACCTGTTAGGTGCCACAGGTAAATTACAGGTGCTGTTAATTACACAAATTAGAGAAGCATCACATGATTTTTCTAACAGTGTCAATACTTTTTACCCCCCCTTTTTATGTTTGGTGTGGAATTATATCCAATTTGCCTTTAGGCAATTCTTTTTGTGTTTTTTAATTGAAGACAAATTAAATGAAGATAATAATACCAAAGAGTTTGTGATTGCAATCATTTTCAGGAAGAAACTGAGTATTATCTGACAGAGTTGCTGGGTGTCAATACTTTTGGCCACAACTGTATATATACATATGCACATGTAAATACATATATAATTGGTGTGTATGTTTTGTAGTTTTTGGAGGTAGGAATAATATATCCAAGCAACAAGCTAGTTGGAGGGGAAGAAGATGTAGTCTGGTCCTGAACCAGAGAAAAATAGCATTTGAGAAAAGAAACATATATGGTTCTGTGTCAGCTGTGGTGTTGTATGTATTATATGAGCTTTAGTTAGTACATTGCTTACAAAATCATGAATGAGTCAATTGTATACTTTGGAAGATTGAATGGTGACTACCTTCGTATGAATTCATATCTTCTGTTACTAAGTATTTTATAGAGTTTTCCTAGTACATTTACTCCTCTAAATTGATGAACATTGGTCTATACTTTGTGTCCATTATCTTTTGTAATAATTTTAAACCTTGTTATTATTTGAGGTATCGGCAATCATCATATACCTAACTGGATTTGGATCTCTGCTGCTTTAGGAAACTTTTTGGCTTATGCATTAGGTATGAATTATCTGATCACAAATATGTGTGTTAGGAATCTTAAAGGGAACCTGTCACCTCATTCTACCCACTGACCTATCACTAGCTGTCCTTACACCTTCCAACTGCTCCCTAACCATCCCTATCTGCTGTAAATGTGCCCTATAAACAGGGGCGGACCTACCGTGGTGCAGCTGGTTCAGCTGTACCAGGGCCCAGACCAGCTAGGGGGCCCCTCAAGCACCTGTAGGGGGCCCTGCACAGCCTCCCCCATGACCCTGTGTCAGAGGAGAGGAGGTTAACTTAGGGAAGCTTCCTGCTTCCCTTGGCTGTTCCTGCCCCTCCTCTCCTTTGCCGCCCTGGCTCCCAGACCTGCAATGCGCGGCTTGGCGCAGGTAGGAGCCGCTCGCATAATCCCCCCTGCTCCTCACCTACAGCTGCTAGCACCCTCCCCCTGCCGCTCCCTCACCTGCAACTGCTAGCACCCCCCCCCCCCCTTCCACCAGCAACTTGAGGGGCAAAAGTTTTATGCTGCACCAGGGCCTGCCAGGCTCAAGTTCCGCCACTGCCTATAAAGATGGTGAAAAATGAGTTATAAGTTACAAGCTGTCGCTCAGTCAGGAGACTGGAAAGGGTGCTCCAGGCTCCATTCTCCCCTCCTCACTTCATCACTGCACACCCCGCTGGGCGTCATCATTTGTTCTTGATCTCCTCCTGTTTAAATTTCCCGCACTTTTCTGCTCCTATGATGCATCGGCCGGTACGTCAAATCCAGCCCGATGCATTGTGGGGGCTCATCACATGGTACGGCCTCGGCTTCTGGCGCATGTGTAGTGCACATATTGAAGCCGTCCTGGTCACGTAGTACCATGTAATGAGTCCCCACAATGCATCGGGCAGGAGGAGGAGATCAAAAACAAATGATGATGCCCAGCAGGCGTGCAGTGATGAAGCGAGGAGGGGAGAATGAGCCTGGAGCATGCCTTTTTAGTCTCCTGACTGAGCAACTGCTTGTAAGTTATAACTAATTTTTCACCATCTTTATAGGGTGCATTTACAGCAGACAGGGATGGTTAGGGAGCAGCTAGGAAGGAGTAGGGACATCTAGTGATAGGTCAGGGGGTAGAATGAAGTGACAGGTTCCCTTTAACTTACAGGTTTACAACATTAATTATCATAAAAAGTACAATTAAAATGTAATTGCTGAATGACACACAATCAATGAAACAGTTACTCATTGGTTATTTTTTTCTTCCAAATGATAAGTACTATCTATCAATCATAGCAGATCGCTGAGGGGCCAGGGCCGGGTCTGTGGAACCAACCACATTTTGTCCATAATAAAATTGTTGTCTGGTAAATAGTAATAATAATAATAATCAGTTTTCATATAATGCCAACCAGGGCCAATTTTAGACGAAGTGGGGCCTAGGCAAAAGTTAAAAGTGGGGCCTCACTGCTAACATATTGCATCATCACACACAAACATTAAGTTGCATTTACAGGAGCCAATTTCAGACCTTTAAATGAGCACCATCGACTATAGTATTGTCATCCATCACTTGTGTATCAGCTTCTCACACTGGCTGAGAAAGAACAATGGGGTGAGAACAACCACTACTAAATCACTGTATTCCCATAAAGATCATGTTATTGGCAGCACTTCCCCTATTTACATCAGGCGATGTGCTGTTGATAACAATGGTCCTGATTCCTTAAGACACGCTTTGTGCATGGCTAGTCTTAATATATGAAGCCACTGCAGTAATATTCACCTAGATCCTTAATAGCTGCATACCACTTAATGATTTAGGAATCTTAGAAGTCCCGTACGCCTTGAACACAAATGTACATAGACATGTATATACAAACAGAACATTCACATATATCCTATTGAATGTGTATGTATGTGTATATGTGGCACCCCTGCGGGGGATTGCCACAGGTTACACTGGTGCAAGGAAGGACTGACACCTTGGTTTGCTCAGCACACAACATCTACCACTCCAGACCTGAAGGGGGAGCTCTACTGGCTGCATTAGGTCAGTTCCCCTTTAAGAAGATCCAGGCTGAGAGGAGGAGACAGTTAGTCCCAGGAGACAGTTGGCAGTTAGTTGAAGAGAGGAGAGGAAGAAAGGAGGAGGCTGAGCTGCTGGTCTCTGGTAAAGGATATAGGCCAGGACCAGAAGGGACAATTGTCGGCTGTTCATACCCTAGGGAAGGGGCCGGAGGCAAGTAGAGGAGATAGGTAACAAGACAAGGGATCTGAATATATTCCCCTTTAGCACAACCGAACACTGGAGTCCGAGCTGTGGGCTTGCAGAGCCACAGTGAAAAGCCCAGCAGTCTCAGGAGGAGTTTAGCCCTGAGGATAGTGACAAAGAGACTTTAAACTAACCAAACATAGGACCAGGGGCCACAGGAGGAACGGGACCCTGCAGAAGGACCTCACTGTTAGTTTAAGTTAATAGAGAAGAGGAGGGTTCTGACTCAGGCAGGACTCATCCCTCAAGGCAGAGCAAAGAGATAAAGGAGGCCTCATATCCTTCCAAGGAGTTCATCCTAAATTGCACCGGTGACCTGGTTATACTTTGGATTGTACCTGTTGTGAGACCACCAGTAAAAAGGTACGGAACAATCATCTCTGTGTGTCTGTGTGCCTGTTTAACAGCTAAATTCGCCATCATCCTCCTTCACTGCCCTCACTCATCATTTTCCTTTATTGCTGCCCTGAGGTAAAGCTCCACCTGTGGGGAGCTGTGCCACACTTTGCTGCCCCCTCCATCACCTCAGTGACCGGCTGGCAGCGCCGATACCAAATTACCGGACACTACAGGTGGCGTCACGTTCCCCTGTAAATAATTCCTTCATCCCCCTTCAAATGATCCCCAGGGCACGGCACCGGGATAGCGTCCACCTGTGACTCCCTACTCAGTAGACCCGGTGACCGAGTACCCCCAACAGCCCTGGTTGCATCATATACATGTCTGTGTACATTTGTGTTTGAGGCGCATGGGACTTGTAAGATTCCCAATTCATTAAGTGATATGCGTGATATGCATCTGTTATTGAATTGGGTGAATATTACTGCAGTGGCTTCATTTATTAAAGGGGTTCTCTACTACTAGGACAACTGCATCTGATTCCACTTGTTTCTCCCAGTAAAATAAAAGGCCATATATTCACCTCCCATGCTGGCACAGTTCCTGCGCTGTCACTAATCGTGTTAGGGGCTCACCTGACATTGTGACATCTAGCGAGCCCACGCCAATCACTTTCGGCTTCTCTCCCCATCTTCTGACTGAATGAAAGATTAACAGGATATGAGCGGTAGCCGCACCGTCATTTCATATTGATTATCCACTAGGTCTGAAGATGAGGAGATAAGCTGGACGTGATTGGCCGGTGGCTCGCGTAATGTCACAATGTCAGGTGAGCCCCTAACCACGATTAGTGATTGCGCTGAAACAGAGCGGCCCAAGACTTGCATACAGGTTCTATTATTACACATGGGAAAAACAAGTGGAATCAGAATAACTTGTTAATTGAAGATATATTTCCCAGTACATTCTTAATAATGGTAAGCAGATGCTGGGAATTGATGCTATCAGTCATAATTAGACCATACAGGAACCACAAGACTGATGAGAATTAGTCAGTATCACAAATAATAATTTGCATCCAGGTACCTTATAGACGACAGCTTCCCTGATTGAAGTTGTTCTTGTCCCTTTTGTCTCCATGTAGTACAGAAGCCATATGAGATTTCACTCCCTCAGCTTTTCTCTCCAGATTTCCCTCTTCTTTATCTCTAGCAGCATTTCCCAACATGGTGCCCTTAAAAATAATAAATATCATAACACTGCCTCCGAAATATAAATATATTGCATGTGAACATGAATAAATAATTACCCCTCACTGTGCTCCCTGCACAAAATATCCCCCCACAAACTGCTCATTTATATAATATTCCCCCACACACTGCTTCTCTATAAAACATCCCCCCACAAACTGCTCCTTTCCACAATGCCCCACCAAACTTCCCCTTTCCATAGATTTCCCCTATACTACATCTCTGCAGAAAATCACCCCTACTCATTATGCTATGTCCCCTTTCACAATCCCCTCCCGAAGTGTCTCATATTGTTCTTCATTGCTCCATAAAGTCCCCCATTACCCTATAATGTTCCCCCTGCTCCATAATGCCCCCTCCTCCATAATGTCCCCCCTGCTCCATAATGTCTCCCATTGCCCCATTAATGTCCCCCACTGCCTGATAATATCCATCCTCTTCCATAATGTCCCAAATGCCCTATAATGTCCCCATCTGCCCCATAATGCCCCCCACTGACCCATAATGTCCCCCCTGCTCCATAATATTCCCCTGATCCATAATGTCACCCACTACCCCATAAGGTCCTCCACGGCTCAATCGCTCCCTATCACTGCGATTGGTGGACATAACTGCTTCCCATTGGTGAGCCGTGCATGAATGCACGGGTCATCAAATAAGGCGCCTCGGACACGGCCAGCCAATCGGAATGCAGTATCACCCACCAATCGCTGTAGTTGCGACGCGAAAAACACAACATCCAAGCACGCCTACTTGATGTCTTTCACGATCACTGTGTACGTTGCCCTCGCCCTGTCACACGCGACCATGTGCTGAAATTGCCTGGTGGATGACGCCTGACTTTGTCTGCAGTGCAGGGCAATCAGGCAATGCTCCACTGGCGATTTATTGCCGTAGAATCTCCCAGTCACATGCCACTACGCACAGGCGATGTGGTTTCCACATCGCCAAATTCGGGAATTGCCAACCAAATCTCCGGTGATATGGCGGCGAGCGATGGTACCTTAAGAAGCAATGCTTCTAATGGTTGCAGTACAGTGCACACATGTGGTCCCACCTTATTCCTTTATGCTTATAAAATTCCTATGTTTGTATGGCCTAAGGGAGACTTTTACAATTAAACATTGTATGATTTGTGTTCATGTTTCCTTTACCATCTAGAACTCGTGTTTGTTGTTTGCAGATTCCATTGATGGGAAACATGCCAGGAGGACTCAGTCCAGTAGCCCTCTGGGAGAGTTATTTGACCATGGGCTTGACAGCTGGACCGCGTCTATCTTTCCACTGTCTTTGTTCTCAATTTTTGGATGTGTTTCAGGAGACGCGGGATTAACCCCAATGAGAATGTACTTAGTGACTAGTGTTGTACTCTTCACCTTTATGCTCTCACACTGGGAAAAATACAACACTGGGATTCTCTTTCTTCCATGGGCATATGATATCAGCCAGTTGGTAAGCTGCGACTTTTGTGTTGTATTTTTTTTTTTTACTTTTTTTCTAGGCTTTCCACAATTACATGCAAAAGAAAGTATCTAAAGGTCCATTTAAAATATTTCCACAGCAAGCATATTTCTATTTGAAGTTTATATTAAATTTTTATTCAAAATAAGTGCAAAGACAGATAAATGACACAATTTTAAACAGGGGTGGGGAACTCCAGGCCTCGAGAGCCACCAACAGGTCATGTTTTCAGGATTACCTAGTATTACACAGGTGATAATTGAATCACCTGCACTAGTGATGATTCCAACCCCTGTGCAATGCTAAGGAAATACTGAAAACATGCACTGCCCTTGAGGCCTGAAGTTCCCCATCCCTGATCTAGAATCACATTCAATAACATGAAAAAAATTCCTTTGCAAACCCAAACAAAAGTGAGAGAATCTCCCTAGATTGGAAGAGGACAGAGAGAATAAAGAGGCGAAGGGCAAAGAGGAAGAGATATGAAGCATATTTCAGTAGCGAGCATGAGATAAGCATTTGGACGCACTTATTTGTTTTAAAGCACCATTAACCTATATGAGGCTGGACATATAAATGGGTTTAACACTTACTTTGTAGTGGATTAGTTAAGATTAGATAAAGGGATACACCTACAAGGACCCCCAATCTACAAGATAAAAATAAAAGCCTGATGCATGCAAGACTAGCATTTTCCCGATAGTCATGATGTGGTGATGTAGTTGGTCAGATGCTCCTGATTCACAAACAGCTCATACCTTGGATGAGTGGTGTTCACATCCGTGTGCCACGCCAGAAATCTTACTCCAGCCCCTATTTGAATAAGATTTCTGGCATAGTTAACGCAAACGATTGTCATGAATCAGACAAGCTGTGGAATCATGCCACCACCCCAGCTCTGCCCATTGTGGTGGAGCTGATAGATACTGTCAAGAAATGCCAGGAGTTGCAAAATTTTGCCGCAAACAATTTGACTATTGGAAGCAATTTACACCCAAATACTTTGATGAATCAGGGCAAAAAAAATCTAAGAGTAGGTGCTGCATATATTTATTATTCTTCCTTTATGGTAGTAAACATATTTAATGGGCGACCAATAATTCAGGGTTTTGGATTGCTGTATATATGGTGCAATCAGATGACTATAAATGTCAATCTATAATAAAGATCAATCATATATCAATCATATTTATGATGTAGAGTGACTGAAGTGAAGGTCTAAGGCTGTTTTCACATCAACATTTTCTATCATTCACGGCAGCTCTACCAGCTTTGCCGCATCAGCCACATAACGGCTCACTTGTGGCAAGACAGCGTTCAGTCCAATTCATTCCCTTGGGACTTGCGGTCATGTGTAGCACTTATGGTTTTATCGCGATCCGGCAAATCTGGCACTTGTGGCAAGTAAAAAAAAACACTGTTAGCAGCGTTTTTTGAATTGCAGTAAGTGCCAGATCTGACAAAACCGCAATTGCCACACATGACTGCAAATCCCATAGGGAATGAATTGGGCTGAACGCAGTCTTGCCGCAAGTGAGCCGTTACGATGCGGCAAAACTGGTAGAAATGCTGCTAATGGCAGAAAATGCTGATGAGATAGTAGCCTAAGTGCGGAAAAGGTGTAAATCTGCTCAGTTTCACAATTGATGGCAAATCAAATCATGTTTGATAAAGGAAAGATAGTGTACAAGGATGAAGCTGGATGAGTAATTTCCTAACAATTAGTGCACAGCTCTAAAGTCCGAGTAGAAGAATCAATAGTCGCTACAGTTGTCAAAATGACTAAACATTAGAACTGAACATAAAGATTTTCAGCCTCCTTGTGCATTGGCCACATCAGTAGTCCTTGGCCACTGGACCTGAAGCCTGTGAACCACCTCCAACCTCCTATCATCTCTTAGGCCGGCTTGACACCACAGTTTTTGTCTGTCAGGGTGGATCCTGTTTTTTTGCAGGATCCTCCGGAAGAACCTGACAGTATAGGATGAACAGAAAATGTTGTCAAATATGCCCTTCAATCATGTTTTTTGCAGGATTCGGTTTCCGCTGCTGTCCACGGTGCTGATCTCTCAGCCTATGCGTGCAGTGCTGCTCTCCATGGTGCTGATCTGTCAGCCTGTGTGTGTAGTGCTGCTCTCCATGGTGCTGATCTGTCAGCCTGTGTGTGTAGTGCTGCTCTCCATGGTGCTGATCTGTCAGCCTGTGTGTGTAGTGCTGCTCTCCATGGTCCTGTGCGTTCAGCAGTGTCTCTGAAATGCTGCTGTCCATAGTGCTGAATGAGCACGGCAGCATTTTAGAGCATGCGCTGTGCAACAATCGCATCCAGGAAACAATCAGATTTTTTCCCGGATCTGGCACCCATAGACTCCCATGCTATGGGCGCTGGATGGCCCCGGATTAGTTTCTGTCTGGTTTTGTGTGATTTTTGCATCGGAGCCAAAAAATTTATGCAGGCTCTGGTTTTGGGGACGGCGAGAAACTGCACAAAATCGGATCAGGCACAAAGTACACAGAAACGGATAGCCAAATAGGACCAATCCGGCACCATAGGAATACATAGAACGCAAAACCGGATCAGGTTGTGTCCGGTTCAAACCATGGTGTGAAGCCGGCCTTATAACTTTTCCAATTAGTAGGTTGGGAGTGACCACATTATTATATTAACAAATCATGGCAAATGCTGGCCATCCTTTTTAAAAAAAGGCCATTAAACGATTCATTTGTATAGCTGATAGGAGGTAGTTTATTTTGGCCACAGGTGACTGATGTACCCCTTTGACCATGATTTTATTCTCTTTTTTTAGTCAATGACTTTGGTTTACATCCTCACTGCGATAGTTGGAGTAGAAACATTCCATAAACCCGTGTTTCCACATATATACATGACAGATTTTTTAATTACATTTCTTGTAGGTATGTACAATATCTCTAATTAATACATAAATGACAAACTACATTGATGTATTGCTTTTTGTTGTAAAATGACTGAACTTGAATCTTTAAAGGGAATCTGTCACCAGGATTTTGCTACCCCATCTAAGAGCAGCATAACCTATGGACAGAGACCCTCATTCCAGCAATGTGTAACTTACTGAGCTGCTTGCTATCTTTAAAGTCACCATTTTATCTGCTGCATGTCCACCAGTTCTCTGAATGCTGAGCTTTGCATAAACCACCCCCATCACTGATTGGCAGCTTTCTGCCCATGTACAGTGTACACCAAAAAACTGGGAATCAATGAAGAAGAAGTATTATATAGAGCTCATGAATATACTTGACCACCTGGCAGCACATTTATTAGTCCTCTAGTGATAATTTCCTGTTGATAAAACAGTGATTTTAACCAAAACTATACTAAGTAGACTACTAAGTAGACCAGAAAGTGGTATGTCACTGAAATCAGAGTCTCTACCCCTACATTATGCTGCCCTTAATTAAGTGGCAAAAACCTGGTGACATATTCCCTTTAATCCACATGGGACATAAATTGTGCAGGATAAAGACTGATGAAGCAAAATACTGCAACCCATGAGATTGGTCACAGATTTTTCTGGGATTTGCAATAGATGTATCCTATGCAAAGGGTAAATTCCACTGTGAAGATAAAGGTATAAATGCAGCAGATTCAGAATCCATAGCACTGGTCAATTTCAGCACAGATTTTACTCCGTTTGTTCTTTGCCATCTGTGGATGAGATTATTTTTAGTGGTACTTAAACACAGGATTATCTGTACAGAAATTTAGATTGGATAATCTGTAGTAATATCGCTACTGACACCTGCCAGCCAGCAGCCTCCAAACTCCTTTCTCTTACCTCATCCTTTGGACTTACTCAGTGGTCCTCCACAGCCACCCACACAGACGGACATACACTAGACCTCATCTAAACCCACCTCTGTTCCCTATCCAATCTCACAACCTCCCCCTGCCCCCTATCTGACCACCATCTACTCACCTTCTCATCCTTGTCCTCCTCACCGGTCCCTCATATCCAGCCACTAGCTCATCCTCGCAGAAATCTTGCACACCTAGACATTCACAGACTCTCAGACTCTCTTCTACCTCTGTCCCCTATATCTTCACTCCATGACACAGACAGTGCCACTGCTTTCTACAGCGACAACCTCACATCAGCCATACACTCAGTCACCCATCTCGCTCATCGCAAGAGGCGAAGCTGGCAAAATTATCTCACCAAAAAACTTCGACAAGTGTCCAGGGCTTTGGAGCGGCATTGGAAGAAAACGCGCCTGCCAGATGACTTCACAACTTTCAAACAAGCTACACTTGCCTTCAAATCAGCCCTCACCTCTGCTAAACAGAGCTACTTCACTAACCTTATATCTTCCTTATCCTACAACCCCAAACAACTGTTCAGCACTTTTAACTCTCTCCTCCGCCCACTGCTTCCCCCTCCAACTTCCCTCATCTCTGGTGAGCACTTCGCCACATACTTCAAAAATAAGATTGACCAAACAAGGCAAACCTTTATTGTTCCACCACCCCAACCACTCCATATACCAGACCTCTGCCCTTCCCTCATAACCTCCTTCTCCAACATCACTGAAGGAGAGCTTACTTGTCTCCTATCCAAATCACACCCCACCACCTGTGCACTTGACCCCATCCCTTCCTACCTCTTCCCCAACCTCACTAACACGCTCATCCCAGCCATAACCCATCTCTTCAATCTATCACTATCTTCCGGGACCTTCCCCTCGGCTTTCAAACATGCCACCATCACGCCCATCCTCAAAAAGCCAAACCTAGACCGACTGCTAAGACGAGCTACTGCCCCATATTTCTTATATTTGCTTCCTCTATTTAGTTATGAAAAATTTGTTGACATGACAGTTGCTTTAACGCTATAATTGTTAGATTTCTATATTCATTCCTTATAAAAATGTAAAGACTATGAGAATTCTTGAAATCTAACCTCCGCGTTTTTCTTTTAATTAATAATTGTTTTTGATATTTCAGGATGTAGTGTATTAATCGCCCTTCCCCAGACAGTGTTTAATATCGCTGTGTAAGTTGTCATTTTAAATTTACTATTTAGTTTGGAGAGGTAAATTTGTTGACTTACTGCTAAATATACAGTATACTGCTATGCTCTGTGTATGTTTTGGAATACATTTTATTCTGTTGTATAAGAAGCACAAATTCTGTAAAAATGTACCATATTTTTCGCTTTTTAAGACACACTTTAATTTCCCCCAAATTAGGGGGGAAATGGGGGTGCTTCTAACAAAGTGAATAGTGAAACAAATGCTGTAAAAGTGCAAAAAAACATTCTTACTGCGGGGTTAGCGGCGGCTGCTGAGCAGACTGATCAATATTGAGGTCCAGAGGGGCAATGCAGCAGGCCTGGCGCTGGGGGTGTCGGCGTGGTGACCGGCGGTGATCCCCGGTGTTCGCCGATATGTGGGCGGGATAGTGCAGGCCGGCGCCATTGCACTTCCTGGATTCCGGTTTGGAGGAGGAATACGTCATTGGTGCATGGGTCTGCCGCACAGGACTTCAATAAAATGGCCGCCAAACCAGCGCATATGCGCAGATGGAGCTCTCGGTCCCCGAGCTCCCGATCTGTGCATGCGCTCCAGTAATTAGCTGCAAATAGCCGGTGGCAGGCAGAATTCTGGGCTCAGCTGCACATGGAGACCCAAAGCAGAGGAGGGAGAGAAGAATGATTTTCCTCCTCCTCTGCAGGGATGGACATGGATTGGTGGAGGGAACTGTTGCTGAGCTGACTCCACCAAACACATATTGATCCCTGCACAATGTATTATGAAACACTACTTGTTTACACTAGTCCGAGAGATCCTAGTGAGAGGTGAGCACACATTAAAGGGAAACACTACCCCCATCATCCTTCAGAATATACAGTACAATAGGTGTATTCTGATGGATGATGGGGAGTGTAGCCATATTTGGTGTAAATAGGGAGGGATTGGAATATGGCCAAAGTGTTTATAGCAAATGTGACCACCACTTCCCTCATCTTTCAAAATACACCCATGTATACAGTACATGGGTGTATTCCTAAGGCTGAGGGGGATGGTAGTCACAATATATGGTACTCCAGGCACTGTACACTGTAGTTCACAGATCCCCCATAACAGAGCATCACCACAAATCACTCCAATAAGTGTGCTCCATGCAGATCCCCCATAAGTGTGTCATCCGCAGATCCCCCATAACAGTGTCATCCACAGATCCCCCATAACAGAGCGTCATCCACAGATCCCCCATAACAGAGCATCATCCACAGATCCCTCTAATAAGTGTGCTCCATGCAGATCCCCCATAAGTGTGTCATCTGCAGATTCCTACATAACAGTGCATCACCACAGATACCCCATAACAGAGTGTCATCAAAATGGCTCAAAATATTTTTTTTTCTAATTTTCCTCCTGCAAAACCTAGGTGCGTCTTCTAATCAGGTGCGTCTTATGAAGCGAAAAATACGGTAATTGAAAAGTATAAGCATTACTGATCCTCAAAAATATTTAATTTCAGAGGGTACATCACCTGGGACACCCAAAATCATGATATGCTTATAGTTCAGAGACTTTTAATGTTGACTATTCACACATCCATGCAATGCGCGTGAAGTGAGGATTGACAAGTCTGTAGTCACATAGGATGATTGGAGAT
Source organism: Allobates femoralis (assembly GCA_033576535.1). Classification (NCBI taxonomy): domain Eukaryota; kingdom Metazoa; phylum Chordata; class Amphibia; order Anura; family Aromobatidae; genus Allobates; species Allobates femoralis. The sequence continues at coordinate 134,521,330 of JARQOC010000005.1, forward strand.
TTGTCATTTTAGACTGGACATTCCCTTTTAACCCCTTCACGACACATGACACAGCGTATGTGTCATGAAATCCAATGCGTTCCCGACACATGACACAGCGTATGTGTCATCTGGGGAACGCACTGCTGCAGCTTAAGTGAGGGTCTCACTGACCTGTCACTTGAGCTGCAGGTACATGGAGACATGTACTACAGCCCAGGAAGGGTCGCTTTGCCCCCCCCGAGGCTACAGCCGCGGTAATTGGTGGTTGAAAATGAAACCGCAAATTACCGCGGCTGTACTAAGTGCGGTCTCCCCCTGCCTCGCTTCTCCTGCTCCCTTGCTCATCCCCCACCCCATCTCCTCCTGTAACCCCCACCTAGCTCATGGCCATCTCCCCCCTGGCTCATGGCCATCTCCCCCCTGTCTCCTGCCCCCCCCTGACCGCCGATCACAGGTGATTACCGTAGCTGGATCACCGCTCCGGTAATCACCACCCCCTGCCGCCTCCTCCCCCGGGCGGTAATAACTGCTCCGGGCATCAGCTCTTCTTTAGGGATCACCCCTGTCCCCCGCCAGAGCAGTGATCACCTCCTCTAGGTGATCACCGCTCAGAGATCACTATCCCCTGCCATGCCACCCGCCGCCGGAGCGATGATCACCTCCTCTTGGTGATCACCGCTCCGGGGATCACTTCCCTCTGTCCTGCTGCCCGGCGCCGGAGCGGTGATCACCTCCTCTCGGTGATCACCGCTCCGGGGTTCACCTGCTCCTGCTGCCGCCTCCAGTGCCGCCTCCAGTGCTCCATGCTGCCGCCGCCTGCTGCCACCTCCGGCCCCCTCTACTCTTCTTCCGGTCCTGGGTCCTCCTGGCATCGCCTGGTGAGTCCCCCTGCCTGTCGGATGCCTTTACTGCAGCCTGATTCTCCTGCAGGGGGGATCGACTGCAGTCAAGACTGCGCCCGGGCTGCCAGATCGCTGCTCTGCAGTCCTATCCTCCTGCATGGGGATCGAGCTGCAGAAAGCGATCTCGCAGCCCCGGCGCAGTGGTCCACATAGTGGACCACTGCACCCGGGCTGCCAGATCGCTGCTCTGCAGTCCGTTCCTTCTGCATGAGGATCGAGCTGCAGAAAGCGATCTCGCAGCCCCGCCGCAGTGGTCCACATAGTGGACCACTGCACCCGGGCTGCCAGATCGCTGCTCTGCAGTCCAATCCTCCTGCATGGGGATCGAGCTGCAGAAAGCGATCTCGCAGCCTCGGCGCTGCACCTGGGCTGCCAGATCGGACTGCAGAGCAGCGATCTGCCTGCATGTGGATCGAGCTGCGGAAAGCGATCTCACAGCCCCGATGCAGTGATCCACATAGTGTATCACTGCACCCGGGCTGTCAGATCGCTACTTTGCAGTCCGATCCGCCTGCATGGCGATCGTGCGTCGTGGGACCTTCGTTGTGGACTACGTCGGAGGTGATCGAGCAGGACGAAGGTGAAGGACGCAGCAGGACGAAGGGGCGGGGCTTATTTTCCAGCTCTTCTCCTTCACTGTGGTGCAGTAAAATTTTAGTAATGGCGGACTGGCAGTTTATAAACAATTATTAAACTCTTTTTGGGCGCACTTCACCTGGTTTCACCAGGCTGGTTCTATCCTGTTTGTAGACGCCAGAAAATGATGCGGCCAGGGCTATGCGGGTACTCGGACACCGGGTCTGCTGAATAGGGAGTCACGGGTGGACGGGATCCCGGTGCCGTGCCCTGGTTATCATTTGAAGTAGATGGTGATGGGGGAGAAGGGGGTATTTACAGGGGATTGTGACACCATCTGTAGTTCCCGGTAAACTGGTACCGGTGCTGCAAGCTGGCTCCTGGGGTGATGGTGGGTGCAGTTTAGTGTGGTGCAGCTCCCTACAGGTGGAGCTATTACCTCAGGGCAGTGGTGATAGCAATTGTGGATGATGAGGGGAATGGAGTGAGTTGTAGTACTGAATGGTGCTGCAGTTTACCCCTCTGCTGAGCTGCTGGTGATGCTGAGCCCTCCGGGCACCGGCAGGAAGAATACTAGTTCAAGTTTAACTCCACTTTACTGGGTACCGGTTGATGGCAAAACAAGACACGGTACAGTTTGGTTTACAGGGTGGATGTTGCCAGCTCAGGGTCCCCCTTATGGAGTCTCTAGATGTTCTCTGTCTTTGCCTTTCAGGGTCTCCTTTCTTCCTCACTTCTACCACCCTTGCAGAGCTCTCCCGCCAGTCCCTTGATCTCCCATGGTGGGGCACGGTTGTCCTTTCCCGGATTTGAGAGGAGACCTGTCACTCCCCCGACATTGGTACTCAGGCCGTTACCCCTGCAGTCCTGGATCTAGTGTGGTCCTGAGGGGCGAGGTACCTTGTGGCGCTGTCAGCAACCCGGTTTCTATGGGCCTGCAGCTCGTCAGTCTGCGGTCAGGGTTAAACTCCTGGCCGCCTCGGCTTCCTGCGTTGCCAGTATTCCCTCAAAGTAACCAGCCGGCTCCAACCAGCCCTGGTTCGTTGCCTGCTGTTCTGGGTCCACACTTAAAGATGGGGCTCCCTCCTCTCAGCTGGGCTGTCAGGCCTGACCTTCCTGCCTGCCTTTCCAGCACCGTCTGAGGTAAAGTAAGGTTTTCCTCTCTCTCCTCTATCCCCACCCTCCTGGGACCTACTAAATTACTGGCCCCCCTATTCTAAGTGGTGTGGTCCTAAGTGGGTGTAAGTACAGACTCCATAAGGTTTAACCCCGAACTGACAACTTTACAGGGAAGAGAAAACACATTATATTAAAGTGCAATACTACCCTGTGGCGCCTAGCCGCAGGGGTGCCACACAGTCTACTTGGCCTGCTGCCAAGTAGTCTGGCATATTCACAGTCTGATAAGTCTGCAACAGAAAAGACACTAATCTTATCAAAATGACAGCAAGCAGCTCAGTAAATGACACATTGCTGGAATCAGGGTCTCTGTTTCTACATTATGCTGCTCTCAGATGGGATGCAAAAACCTGGTGACAGGTTCCCTTTAAAAACTATTGAGCATGAAAAGGATTCAAACCCCTAATTTCCTATTTAAAACAGCCTTAAATCAATGTCTTTACCCATGTCTCCGTGAGAGTAATGCTTTCAAATACCATTAGAGGAGAAATAAGTTTCATTTTGTATATACCCTTACATCATTAAACTCTTTTTTTTCATATATACAGAAAGGAACACAAATGTGCAAATATAACCAAGATTTACTAATACAAAACCGTGTTAATTCCTCATCATTATGTAGATATAAGCTTAAAGAGGACCTGTCACCAAAGCAGGCATGGTGATCTAATTACAGCACTGGATACAGCATGTCTGCAGCATGCAGGCAAGGGGTCCATAAGCACTTGAGCAGCCCTGTACCCCGAGCTAATACACTTAGAAAACTTACATGCTCCAGCCACTAAGGAGGTGGCTAGGGGCTGCAGCCAGTGGCGGATTATAATGAGGTCAATATGGGCAGTAGCCCCGGGCCCAGTGCTGTGGGGGGACCTACCAGCCCAGGGTAAATGGCCCCATTATAATCCGCCACTGTCTGTCAGCACTCTGCACTGCTGCTGCCCTGCCCCCGTTCTTCCTTCCGCATGTCATGACGTGAACATGCGGGAGGACCTTGGCAAGTGACCGCGGGTGCCGCTGTGTACTTTTCACCTGTCAGTGTGCGGCTTTGTTCCTCCTCCTCTCTCTCCTGCTCTGCACCCGGCCGGCTCCACTCTCTGGCTGGCTTTCCATAAGCCACGACCCCTGGCTGACGTGCAGCTTTCCAGCCAGAGAGGAGCTTTACGTCACTGTCGCACTCTGTAGGACGGCAGCCATTGGATGTTCGGCTGCGTTCAAGTGTGATTTTGGCGGGGGCTGGGAACGCTGCCTGTGGAGACTATGAGCCGGGGCCAGCGGTGATATACTACAAAAGTAAGATAAGAAGCTGTGCTGAACAGTGTGTGATGTATTTATGTCTTGCCTGGGATGGGGGAAGGAGGGAGGGAGCTAATGTAAATAGATCAGCTGCAGGCTGCATTGTAAAGAAACTGAATCTTAGTGCATGAGTGTCTATGTGTCTGTATCTCTGTGTATATGCTGTGTGTCCCTGTATGTATGTTAGTATGCATGTTTGCGTGTCTTTGTCTGTTAGTATGTGCTTGTGTGTATACATGGTTGTGTCTTTGTATGTTAGTATGTGTGTGAATAGAGCTGTCTTTGCGTGTGTATGTATTTTTTTATGTATATACGTGTGTATATGTGTATTTATATCTGTGAATGTATATATGTGTATGTCTTCATGCCTGTGTATGTGTGTGTTTGTATATGTGTGTGTTTGTATGTATGTGTATATGTGTTTGCCTGTGTGTGAGTGTATATATATATATATATATATATATATATATATATAGTATATGTATGTACTGTGTATATATATCATTGCAAGGTCACTGTTTTTTTGTGACATTGCAGCGACCTCGTAGCGAAGTCGCTGTGTGTGACAGGTACCAACGATCAATGATCAGCTTGCTGATCGTTGATCGTTGGTTTATGGTCAGGACCATAAATCTGTCGTTGGTCTCCCGCTGGTCAGCACACATCGGTGTGTGTGACGGGGCCAAATGACCAGCGATAAGTGGAGCAGGCTGGTAACCATGGTAAACAGCGGGCATCTAGGCAGTGCACAGCACCTACTTACCTGATGTATACCCTGGTTACCAGCCTGCTCCGCTTACAGGCTGGTATCCAAGGTACACAGCGCTGTCTCTAGTTGCCCGCTGTGTACCTTGGATACCAGCCTGTAAGCGGAGAAGGCTGGTAACCAAGGTATACATCAGGTAACTAGGCGCTGCGCACTGCCTAGATGCCCGCTGTTTATCATGGTTTCCAGCCTGGCAGCGGGAGCTAGACATTGTGGAAAGAATATTTTATTCTTTTCCATGATGTCGCTGGTTCACTGGTGAGTGTGCCTGTGTGACAGCTCACCAGCGATCAGATACCGATCAGCTAGTGATGTCCCAGCGACCTGATCGTTGGTCGGATAACTGGGACATTGTAGCGTGTAACGGGGCCTTTACACATGGTGGATGGATCAGCGATTTGCCTGCCACTCTAAAGCTTTTGGGTTACACTGTCAAACACTGACAGAATGATTTAAAGCAGCACGGCAGGGATTGCGCTATTCACTGCCGAAATCAGCGGCCCCATGTCGCAATCGCAGGGTGTCGATGTGTTACCATATCGGCATGCAGGGTCTTCATCAGACCCCTGGCTGTCATGACTCACCTCCTGTGCTCGATGCTTGAGCAGCGTCGCTGACAGGAGATGATCATTTGTGCTGTGCAGAGCTGTGGATCATCAGGGCTCTGTACAGCTCTAGCGATCAGACAGTGCATTGCTGAGGTGCCCTAAGGAGCCAAGTAAAACAAGTGATTTTTTTTTTTTTATCTAGAAAAAATCAAAAAAACTCAAAGTTCAAATCGCCCCCCTTTGCCCCATTGAAAAAAAACTATTGACAAAAAACATACACACATTTGGTATTACTCCATTCAGAAATGCCCGATCTATCAAAATATAAAATAAGTTTCACCACACTTGGAATATTTTCCCATTTTTCAGTACACTATATACAGTGACGGAAAAATATCTCCTATCATTTGGATCGAGGATAAGCTGTTTTTTTTTTTTTTTTTAAATATCCCTTTAAATCTATAAGGCCTCTATTTAGTGATTACACTAGGATGTTAAACTGTTGACTCCTATGGATTCTAAGGGTACCGTTACACGTCACAATATCGTTTCGATATCGCCTGCAACTTCACAGGAGCGCGCATGTTTTTGGCACTTGTCCAAGATCGCATAGGAGCTGTCACACAGAGAGATATCGGCAGGCAACGCAACTAGAATGTTGTACGCAACTTATTTGCGATGCATATGAGCAACCCAGCGAGCGATTCTTAACATTGTAGTGAATGGGGGAAGTTGCTGGCAACATCGCTATTGCTTCTTCACACGGAGCGATCATGCCACATCGCTGATGCAACATCGGCCGATTGAACAACATGCACAATCTCATTGCAATGTCGTCCCTGCGATTTATTGCAGTTGCATCGCCCTGTTACACGACATCCGCTTAAAACCTAGTTTATGCCAGCCTGAGCGCATAACGTTAACGGAATGTAACGCTGTGCTCAGGCAGTGTATTGATCGCTATGTTTACCTGTAAGCAGCACAGCCAGCAGCTTCATTCACAAGGACCGGACCTGCGCTTTTGCTGAGTGCACAGGAAACACGGTTTGCAGCATTTTTCTGTCAGATGACCCATCACATGGGAAGGGGGGGCCCAGAGAGTCGGAACAGCCCCGGGCCCTGGCTACCGTTAATCCACCCCTGGCTGCAGCCAAGGGCAGATTCACACCCCCTGCCTGTGTAATCTGCCCACCGCTGCCAATCATTCTCTCCCTGTCTGCAGCATTTAAACTGAGGTTTTTTTCTCTCCCATGTAGCTCCGCCCCCTGAGATCCACCCTGCTGCATTGCTGCAGAGAAAAAGACACAGCTCCAATTGAGATTATCCTTGTCAGTGAAAATAGAGCAAGCACCAGCACAGAGGATTACAGACCGAAAAATGTTTCAGCCTTTGAATATTTTAGAGCCTTGGAGTAAATCACCACATAATTTAGAATACCCAAATAAATTAATGTTAGTGCTCATACTGGGATGATACCAATGGAAAAAGGTGCATCAGCTCATTGACAGATTTGCACCCAGTTTTTTGGTGCTGCTCAAAGTTTTTCTATCAACATTTACACAAGTGGGTTGAAGAGTGCTCATTTTGTATATCCAGAATGTTTACTTACAATATACTGTTTGAATCTGGTTGTGGATTCCTGGGGGAACATGGTCAATTGGTGTGATTTTTAGTTATATTTGTTTGTTATGGTACATAGTGCTTTGATAACCCATGTTGGGAATAGCCTTTAGAAATATTATGCCTGTGGGAATTCAATCTCTTATGAAGGGTTTGGGTTGTTCTCCCCAGTGGCGTAACTTCAAGCCCTGGGGCCCCGATGCGAAAGCTCCAACGGGGCCCCCAATTATTGCAAATCTTTAATAGTATTAGTCTTTTTCTATGGGCCAAAGGGACTTTTGGGGCCCCCTAGGCTGCAGGGCCCGGGTGCGATTGCAACCCCTACACCTGCTGTAGTTACACCCCTGGTTCTCCCTACATATTGTCACGCCCTTAGTTGGCACTGACATTGCTGGATCCTGCTGTGTATGTTGTTTGTCTTTAAGAGCTGCATGGTTTATAGTTGTCATGGTCTTTGCCTCCTATGTTGTGCTCCAGAGCTGCATTCACTATTATATTCAACTGCTGGTTAATGTGTGACTCACCTGGAATCCCTTCCCACTGGCTTTAAATAGCCTTCCCTCTCCTCTGTCAGGTGCTGCTGACAGCTATTTGCTTTAGGTCTTGGTGCTGTGCTGACGCTTAGCTGCTGGACTAAGTCTTTCCTTGGAAGAAGCTGTGATCCCTGACCCATGAGTGGAGGTAGGAGCCCTCAGCCTAGGGCTAATCAGGAGTTTTAGGGTACAGGGTGGCGGCTCGGAACTCCTCACCATCAGAGGTACCTCCGAGATCAGGGCGAGCCAGGGACCCCAGCATTAGGGTCAGATTAGTCTCTCCTGACCCCCTTTTGCCCAATTCACCTACCTGTTAGCTGATTCCCTTACCTCCCAAGCGTGACATTATCAGCAGCCTATTACCATTTTTTTTTCTCTGAGCCATTATGTCTCAGACATCCTCTGCAGATGCCTTCTCACAACTGATGCAAACTGTAATGTCCACACGATATGAGGCATTCACAAGAGTAAACTTTAACTGTACTTTATTCTTGTCTTCCATCTTTCTCCATCATATATCAGAACAGTCTTTTCAGCAGCATGCTTCAAAGTGAAACTAAAAACTTAACTTCTCACCTCCTTCTTCTCCTTACCCATGATACACCAGACCTAGTTTTCTTAAAGAGGCAGATCTAATTATTGTACATTACATCATCCCACTTTTTTTTTTTTTACAACTTAGAAGAAATACACTGACAATGTAACAATGTGAAAATGTCCAATAAATATATATGTTGGTTTTGGCCTATTTAGTCTATTCAAATCAGGCACCGAAGGGAAAAAAAAAAAAAAAGACAGACAACAATAAAAAACAACAACCAAAAATTACTCTGTATGTTTTTCGTTCTTTTCTCTTTTACACTTCTCCAATAAGCCGCAATGGAGCCCTCCTTTCTCGTGTTGGATAGCGTCTGGGCTCAGTGAGTGTGTCCATTATTGAAGAATTGTTCACTTCCGGGTGGTCCTCTCCACCTTCGAGTACCAAGTCTTCCACCAGAGGAAGATCATTATCATCATTTTGCGGTATAATTTTAAAATGTGATGAATTTCGAGTTATGAAGTGTCCATTTCGCTCAGCCGTGACCATGCTGCCTTTCTTATCAGTAACATTGTATTGTGCAGGATTATATGTAGCTGAGGTCTTGTTGGTTGGTTTTTGACGCACGACGACAACATCCCCTTTTTTGATGGCACTTGGCTGTGCCCTTCGCCTTCTGTCTGCATAACGTTTCATAGCTTGTTTGCTAGAAGAGTCTGCTGATCGCACACTTGGTAAGGGATGACTGGTCACGTCAGGGATCAGGGCCGGCCTCAGGCTAAATTGCGCCCTGTGCAAAATTCCCCTTTGGTGCCCCCAGACCATGTCACATGAGACATGCAGCCAATCAGTGGCAGCTTCACTCTTTCCTCACATAAAACTGACATCCCGAGGAAATCAGGGAACAACAGCAGCTCTCATTTATTCTGAAGCCGCCATCGGCGATCTGAGGCGGGCACGAGAAACGTGACCGTGCATGTCAGATCGCCACATATCGCATGGGGAGATTGCGGTGTGTGCCGGTACCATAAGAGATTACGCTTCAAGGAACCATTTAACAATAATGGTTTCATGTGAATATACTACTATGCATGTGTTTAAACACACAACACACCTTGCATTAAAATGATGCCCCTCAGCTCCATGAACATAATCATACACCCTTGATGGTAACAATGGCACATAAATGTTTATTAAAAAAAATAAACCTTGAGGACCTGTGCCCTTGAACAGGATTAGCAGCATTCTAGCACTGCATATTTTCTGTTGCGTCCAAAATGCTGCATTGTACAGTGCCAGCGCAGTGGATGGATTAATGAATGTAGTTTCCACTGTGCTTCTATTTTACTCAGTGTAAACTGACATGTGGCAGTGGTGGCAGCTTCCTGAGCCGCAACATGTCAATTTATGCTTGCAAAGAAGGTAGTGTTCTGAGCGGGAGCATACAGCAAGAAGATGCTGCACCAAGAACCCTAATCATGACACGGACGCTACATTCTCCCACTCAGAGGACTAGCATCTCTGCAGAAATAGATTAACATGCTGCAGCTCTGGAAACCATACCACAGGTCAGAATATGCTGCGTAATGAAGAATCACAGTGGAAACGAGATTAATTAATCCATCCACTGTGCAGCTACTGTACAATACAGCATTTTGGATATCCAAAACGCTACTAATCCTAATTAATCCTAATCTAATTCCAGCCCCCTAGCTGCCAAGTTGTACCTGGTTGGCAACCAAAAATACAGTGAAGCCTATTTTTTTTTTATTTCTAGAATTATTTCTAGAAAAAAAATGACATAGAGCTCCGCCATATTTTTGGTCCAGCCAGGTACAACTTGGCAGCTACGGACTGCCACCAGCCACCAGCTGCCTCGTCATACCTGGCTGGAACCAAAAATACAGCGAAGCCTATTTTTTTTTTTTATTTCTAGAATTATTTCTAGAAAAAAAATGACATAGGGCTCCGCCATATTTTTCGTCCAGCCAGGTACAACTTGGCAGCTACGGACTGCCACCCACCCCCAGCTGCCTCGTCATACCTGGCTGGAACCAAAAATACAGCGAAGCCCATTTTTTTTTTTAATTTCTAGAACTAATTCTAGAAAAAAAATTACGTGGGGCTCCGCCATATTTTTGGTCCAGCCAGGTACAACTAGGCAGCTGGGGGCTGGAATCCTCAGCATAGAGAGGCCCAAGCGTTCTGGGCCCCCCATGCTGCGAATTGCAGCCCGCAGCCGCCCCAGAAAATGGCGCATTCATTGAAGCGCCATTTTCTGGCGTTGTACCCACGCTCTTCCAGTTGCCCTGGTGCCGGTGGCTAACTGGGTAATAAAGGGGTTAATGCCAGCTTTTTATTGGCAGCTGGCACTAAGCCCGAGATTCATAATATAGGGCCAATGTTAGACCCGCCATTAGGAATCTCTAGTACGGTAAATAGTCAATAAATACACACAGAGAAAAATCTTTTTATTTGGAAAAAAAACACAGACACAATTCGGACTCCATCTTTATTATAAAAAGATCCGACGTAATCCACAACGAAGGTCCCACGACGCTCGATCGCCTCCGACGTAGTCCACAATGAAGATCCCACGACGCTCGATCGCCACTGCTCAATCCAGAGACTGCAGCAAGGGATCAAGTGTCCTCTTCCTACAGCCTCTGGGGTCACCGTTATGGTGCACTGTATGGCAATGATCTGTTATACAATTCACCAAGACTATGATCCCAGAGACCACAACAAGAGGACACTTGATCCCTTATTGTAGTCTCTGGGATCAGCGTCATGGTCCACGGTATGGCAATGGTCTGTCATACCGTGCACAATGACGCTGATCCCAGAGACTACAAGAGAACACTTGATCCCTTGTTGTAGTCTCTGGGATCAGCGTCATGGTGCACGGTATGGCAATGATCTGTTATACCATGCACCCGACGCTGATCCCAGAGACTACAACAAGGGATCAAGTGTCCTCTTGTTGTAGTCTCTGGGATCAGCGTCATGGTGCACGGTATGGCAATGATCTGTCATACAATTCACCAAGACTATGATCCCAGAGACAACAACAAGAGGACACTTGATCCCTTGTTGTAGTCTCTGGGATCAGCATCCGGTGCATGGTATGACAGATCATTGCCATACCATGCACCATGACGCTGATCCCAGAGACTACAACAAGAGGACACTTGATCCCTTGTTGTAGTCTCTGGGATCAGCGTCCGGTGCACGGTATGACAGATCATTGCCATACCATGCACCATGACGCTGATCCCAGAGACTACAACAAGGGATCAAGTGTCCTCTTGTTGTGGTCTCTGGGATCATAGTCTTGGTGAATTGTATGACAGATCATTGCCATACCGTGCACCATGACGCTGATCCCAGAGACTACAACAAGAGGACACTTGATCCCTTGTTGTAGTCTCTGGAGATCGTTTCCATGACGATTGGATCCTCTAAGTGCTGTGATCCCTGAGATCACAGCACTTAGAGGGTTAACACAGCCAGGGCACAGCAATCACACAGATGCTGTGCCCTGGCTGTGACACCGCTCCTCTGCACACTCATCTCTATGCTGGGAGATGACTGTGCAGAGGAGCCGACAGAAGAAGGAGGACGCCGCAGGAAGAGGACAGCGCAGAGAAGACCCGGAGCAGACCGGAGGACAGAGGGAGAAGACCGAAGGAAAGAGGGAGAACAGAGGAAAAGAAAGAAGACAGGTGAGGAAGAAGAGGGAGCGGGAAGAGGAGAACGGGCGGAGGTGATCACCGCAGGCAGCGGCGATCACAGGAGGCATGGGGAGGGATCGCAGGGCAGTGGAGACCACAGGGGGGAGATCACCCACAGGGGGGAGCACACAGGGGGGAGATCGGAGGGCAGGGGGCACATCGGCGGCCTGGGGCAGAGCGGAGGGCCAGGGAACGACGGCGCCCCCTTTGAAGCATGGCAGGCGGCGCCCTGTGCGACCGCACAACTCGCACAGCGGTAGGGCCGGCCCTGTCAGGGATACGTATGCGCGGAGTTCTGTTGAACATTAGATGAGCTGGAGCAGCATTAGTAGTAGAATGTGGCGTATTGCGATAATTGCGCATGAATTTGTATAATGACTGTTTCAGCGGGGTGTGCTCCAGACTCGCTGCCTTGACTCTTTTCCCCATAGTGCGCATGAAACGTTCTATTATACCATTGGCTTGCGGCCAGCAAGGTGTGATTTTCCTGTGACTGAACCCCAAGTATTCAGAAAATTGTGTAAACACATGTCAATTGAACGGAGGTCCATTGTCTGTTTTAACCACTTTTGGGATGCCATATGCAGAGAATATGTCATCCAGTTCTTGTATGACACTACTGGCAGATGTTGAAGATATGAAAGAAATGACAGGGTATCTAGAATATTCATCAATTGTTACTAGAATGTACTGGCCATTGGGTAATGGTCCATATATGTCGACTGCCACTTCCTCCCAGACAGCAGTGGGTAGTGGAGACATTTGCAGTGGTTCTAAGTTTGATGATGGAGTAATGAATTGACAGGTGGAGCAATGTCTAATCTTCTCTTCCACCAATTGATCCATGTTTGGGAACCACACTTTTTCTCTAAGTAATTTTTTAGTACCAACAATTCCCAGATGACCTTCATGTGCGATCTGTATGACTAAGTTGCGCAAAGTCTTAGGTACAACCAGTTTGGTACCTCGAAGAATGAGGTGTTCTTCAGTGACTGAAAATTCATCCCATACACTTGAGAATAGTTTTAATTCCTTCAGATCAATCTCAGAATCGGGAAATTTTTCTTTTTGAATTTCATGCCACCTTCGATTTTGTATGATTTGTATTAACGCACATAGTGTTTTGTCACTCGTTGCATTCACAAAGTGATCAATGGAGAGGGCTTTAGGCACTGCATGAGCTGTAATGAAGCGTATGTATTCTTCAATGGAGGAACGCTCAGGTGAGGTATCATTCATAGGATGTCTTGAAAGATAGTCAGCCGGATTGCTGAATTTTCCAGGTTTGTGAATAATTTTGTAGTTATAGTCCTGTAGACGTAGACCCCATCGTTCAATGCGCTGGCATTTTAGCTCTGGGATTTCCAAAGATCGTGCTTGATGGTCGGTGACAATGGTGAAGGGAGCTCCATAGAGAAATAAGTGAAAGTGTTCACATCCCCAGACAACTGCCAAGCTTTCTTTTTCAGGTTGTGAATATTTCTTTTCAGTGCTTGTTAAATTTTTACTTGCATAAGAAATGATGTGAGGATCTTGATTATTATCCTTATATTGCGCTAAGATAGCACCCAGCCCCACGGGACTGGCGTCCACAATTAATTCGGTTCGAAGTGCCGGATCAAAATAAGCCATGGTAGTGGTTGAGCAAAATTAATTTTTAATTGCTTCAAAAGAGGTCTGACAGTCTTGGGTCCATTGAAAAACACAATTTTGCTTTGTAAGTTCTCTTAATGGACTGCTGATAGTTGAAAAATTTGTAATATATCTAGCACAGTAGCTTGCCATTCCATGAAAAGAGCGTACTTCACTGGCAGTTTGTGGAATTGAGGCTGTTTTGATGGATTCTACTTTCTTAGGGTCAGGTTGTACTCCTTTTGCCGAGAAGATGTGACCATAGAACTCTAATGAACTTCTATCAAATTCACACTTTTCTTTTTTTAAAGTGAGTCCAGCAGAGAGCAGGCATTCGAAGATGTTGTATAGAGCACAATTATGTTCAGCTTGAGTTTTACCAAACACCAGTATGTCATCACTGTAATTAAAGGCATTCGGAATGTGTTGAATGACGCTCCTTATCGTATCTTGAAAAATTTCTGCTGCTGAGCAGACTCCAAAAGTCAATCTTTTATATCTTCTGAGGCCCACATGTGTGGAAAATGTTGTTAAGTATCTGGATTCTGGACTCAGTTCTAATTGGTGATAGCCTTTATTGAGGTCGAGCTTTGAAAAGACGGTCGCTCCATTTAAATAAATGAATGATGTCATCAATCATGGGTGAGATATGTCTTTCTCTCTGGATAGCGGTGTTGGGTAGGCGCATGTCAACACACAGTCTCACCTGCTCAGGAGTCTTTGGTTTTGGAACTACCACAAGTGGAGAGACCCACGGAGTGGGACCAGTAACAGTTTCAATGACGTCCTCATCCATGAGGAATTGAAGTGCTTTTTCTACCTTCTTTCTCAGGTGAAAAGGAATGCGTCCATGTGGTTGGGCTACCAGACGAACACTGTCGTCCACATGAAGATGTACTTGAGAGTCCTTTCATTTCCCCAAACCCTAAATAAAGAGGGAAAACTGTTTACCATGGCCTGTACATCCATATCTGCCGGGTCAGTTATGGTATAAATAATCTGGATGAGACCTAGCTTCAATGCAGTGTGATAGCTGAGAAGACAGCCTCCCGATCCTTGTAATGTGAGAAAAGTGGTTTTATGCCTGTTTTCTTTATAGCTGATTTCCGTGTCAAATTGTCCTCTTGTAGCTAGAGGTGTTGTAGATCCATATGGGAAGATTTTTGTGTTCACTTGCTGAAAAACTGGCTTATTTTTCAATTGTTCATATGCAGTGCTGTCTATAATATCCACTAAAGCACCCGTATCTATTGTAAAGGTGATATTGGTGTTGCAGATTGGGAGTGTGATGCAGGGAGACTGCACGGAGCTAGTGGCAGAAGTGGTGAACACATAGTTTTCCGCCCCAGATATTTCTTCCGTGTCCTGATTTACCATTTTTATATTTTCAGGCTTTGTTAGAGGTAGAGAAGACTTGTACTGTGCTGACCTGCACACAGCTGCAAAATGATTCCCTTTTCCACATTTACTGCATGTCTGTCCTATAGCTGGACATTTGTTCAGGTGGTGAGGGAAATCCTGTCCACATCTATAGCATTTCCTCTGTTTTGGGGCTTGCTTGTCTTGTGCATTTTTATGCTTGAGATTATGCACATGTAAATTATCCCCACTCTCCATTGCAGTAGCCTGATGATCTGCTGTTTCTATAGCACGGGCCATTTTGAGTAAATCATGTAGAGAGAGATCCTGCAGCAGAGCTTTGCGCCTAATGTTATTGGATGAGCAGGTGACAATTACTTGGGTTAGAATTTCATCATCTACATCTGTGAATGCACATCCATGTGCCAGCTCTCTCAGCCGGGTGACATAGGTGTCTATGGATTCTTCTGGGAGCTGCTTAGCAATTTTGAATTTGTATCTTTCATATCTGATATTTTGTTTGGAATTGAAGTAGTAAGTAAGAGCTTTGGTGCAATTGCTGTATGTGTCTATCTCTGCTGCAGGTAATGTGCTGTAAACATCATAGACTCCTGAACCTGCACAATGTAAGAGCACAGCCTTCTTTCGTTTCTCCTCTTTTATGTCCACGGCTTCTAGAAAGTTCTCAAATCTGTTTAGTCATTTTCTCCAGTTATGGGAGAGATTAGTAGAATCAGTCATATCAAACTGTGGGAAGCTGTGTAAATATTCAGCCATGATAGAGTCTCTCAGTGATGCTGGTGTGTGAAACAGGGATCAGTACTCACAGCAGTCAGTGGTTATATCATCCCATCCTCGTCGCCAGATGTAATGTCCTCACGATATGAAGCATTCACAAGAGTAAACTTTAACTGTACTTTATTCTTGTCTTCCATCTTTCTCCATCATATATCAGAACAGTCTTTCAGCAGCATGCTTCAAAGTGAAACTAAAGCTTAACTTCCCACCTTCTTCTTCTCCTTACCCATGATACACCAGACCTAGTTTTCTAAAAGAGGCAGATCTAATTATTGTACAACACAAACCATCTCAGCTGAGGTCACTGGTCTGCGAACGCAGGTGGTGCAGCAGCTGCAGCAGGTTGTGGGGTATCTGGCCTCGGCTCACGCCCAGGCCATACCTGAACCCAAGATATCTCTTCCAGATAGATTTTCTGGGGGAAGACATAAATTCTTGGTGTTCAAAGAGGCCTGCAAACTTTATTTCAGGCTTTGGCCCCGTTCATCTGGGAGCGAGGAACAGCGGGTGGGGATTATAATCTCCCTTCTTAAGGGAGATCCCCAGACATGGGCCTTCTCCCGACCGACTCACCATCGCTGTGTTCGGTAGACGGGTTTTTTGCTGCTCTGGCTGAGGTGTATGGTGAACCAGATAGGGTGACTCTTGCTGAGTCAAACCTCCGTAAACTCAAGCAGGGGTCACGAGCTGTGGAGGAGTACTGCTTGGGGTTTCGGAGGTGGGCGACTGACACCCTCAGAAGACAGTTCTGTCTGGGTTTGTCAGCTACACTCCAAGACACCCTGGTTCAGTACGCCGCACCTGAATCATTGGAGACTGCGATGTCCCTAGCCATCAGGGTACACAGACGTCTGAGGGAGAGACCGAGACCAACTTTGTCCCCTGTGGCTATCCCTGTTGAGGAGGCTCCATGCGATGAACCTATGCAGTTGAGGGCAGTAGGCCCTCGTCTTAGACCCCCTGTAGTTGCAGTTCATCAAGTGGGTGGAGCTTGTTTTTATTGTGGACAAGCTGATAATTTTATCAAGGTTTGTCCACATCGCTTCGGGACAAATACGCAGTCTCATACGCAGCCTACCTCAGGTCGTTCAGACGGAGACGACCAGAGGGTTTATATCTCCTTTTTTTCTAAGTCTCCATTCACACTGTCTGCCAAGGTGCTGGTAGATGGAAAAACTGAGACTATACCAGTACTAGTTGATAGCAGAGCGGAAGTCGTTCTTATGGATTCTCGCTTTGAGCAGTCTCATGGCTTCATCTGTAGCGCCTTAGCGAGACCCATTCCCGTCTCCGCCATTGACTCTGTTCCGCTCAGCCAGAAGGTGTTATCCCAAGTAGTACATAATGTGAACCTGAGCATAGGAACTCATCATCAGGAGTTCCTCTCTTGTTACATTTTGGAGAATTTGCCAACACCCATTGTCTTGGGTCTTCCTTGGCTGCACAAACACAACCCGGCAATTGACTGGCGGGCCCGGGAGCTGGTTCGCTGGGGTACTGCCTGTGCGGGTTCTTGCCAGGGTGCTTCCATCTCCGCCGTGCTGGTTATGGATACACCGACTTCTTTGCTCAAGGAGGTTAGAAGTTTGCCTGGGGGTGGGGTGGAGTTCACTCCACGCTCCAGACTCCTGGTGCCTCTGGGCGTCGTCCTAGGAAGGGTGATTGTGTCTACGGTGCGTCCCCAGGGAGGGAGTCCTGGGGTCCAGAGAAACAGGCCTAGTACTTGCCTACCTAAGACTGTACCCTCTGTCTGTGCCCGCATGTGTGGAAATAAAAATACTGGTCCAGACCCGAGTATGAATGAGTATGTGTGGGTGTTGTCCAAGCATGTCAGGTGGAGGCCTGCTACTGGGGCTCCGGATTCCGGGGTTGTAGGACCTTTTTGGATATCGGCCATTTGCAATCCTTTGCTGTACCGCCTTGACCTACCCCCGTAATGTCTTTCATATCTTGTCACTCAGGGGTTGTGGTCTTATTTCAGATGTGTCGTAGTCGAGTCCGGAGGCCTCTCTTAAAAGAGGGGGTACTGTGAAGCGCTTAGTTGGCGCTGACATTGCTGGATGCTGCTGTGTATGTTGTTTGTCTTTAAGAGCTGCATGGTTTATAGCTGTCATGGTCTTTGCCTCCTGTGTTGTGCTCCAGAGCTGCATTCACTATTATATTCAACTGCTGGTTAATGTGTGACTCACCTGGAATCCCTTCCCACTGGCTTTAAATAGCCTTCCCTCTCCTCTGTCAAGTGCTGCTGATAGCTATTTGCTTTAGGTCTTGGTGCTGTGCTGACGCTTAGCTGCTGGACTAAGTCTTTCCTTGGGAGAAGCTGTGATCCCTGAGCTGTGAGTGGAGGTAGGGGCTCTCAGCCTAATCAGCTAATCAGGAGTTTTAGGGTACAGGGTGGCGGCTCGGAATTCCTCACCATCAGCGGTACCTCTGAGATCAGGGCGAGCCAGGGACCCCAGCATTAGGGTCAGATTAGGCTCTCCTGACCTCTTTTTGCCCAATTCACCTACCTGTTACCTGATTCCCTTACCTCCCAAGCGTGACACATATTGCTTCCCACAGGCACATTCTATTAAATATATTACAAAGCTGGAACTGCAATTTAACCTCTAAGGGTACCTTTACATGCAGCAACTTTTCTAGGAATTTCACTGGCAACTTACTGGTTGCAGTGAAATCATGGACACATTGTTCTATCTTGTTGCTGTGTACAAATGGAACAATGTCTCCATGATTTCACTGCAATCAGTAAGTTGCCAGTGAAATTCCTAGAAAGGTTGCCGCATGTAAAGGTACCTTAAGGGATCTCAAAGGACCAATTATTCTCAACCGCCCCCCCCCGGATCCATCGCCTCCTTCCTTGACCACTTCACCACCTGGCTACTTCACTTCCTCTCCGCTGACACCCCCACCATCATCATGGGCGACTTCAATATCCCCATTGACACTCCCCGCCCAGACGCCTCCTATCCTTCTTTCCTTGACCACTTCCCTAGGGCTCTCCCAATGGTCCTCCTCTCCCACCCACGAACAAGGCCACACGCTTGACCTCATCTTTACCCACCTTTGCTCTCTCTCTAACCTCACAACCTCGGAACTCACACTGTCCGACCATCATCTCTTGACCTTCTCCGCCCTCTCCTCCCCTGCTACACCTACCCCCTCTCCGCAAACTTGATCACCCTCGCCGAAACCTAAAAGATCTTGATCTTCCTTTATTCTCTGAATCCCTCCTCCCTCTCACTGACATACCCTCCGCTGACGACATTGACATTGTAACCAACACCCACCATAACGAACGCTCTCGACCTAGCCGCCCCCCCACTCTCCATGCTCCACGCATTAACACTCAACCCTGGCACACCACCCTCACTAAAAACCTGAGACGGGCGTCCAGGGTCGCCGAGAGGAGATGGAAAAAGTCCCACACCCCCGAGCACTTTGCTCTGTTCAAGCAATCCATCACTGACTTCAAGACGGCACTTGCTACTGCCAAGCAAGTGTTCTTCTCATCCCTAATAACCTCTCTGTCCCGAAACCCCAAACAGCTCTTCAAAACTTTCAACTCCTTACTTTGCCCGCCTGCTCCTCCCCCTTCTCCCCTCATCTCTGCTGAAGACTTTGCAACCTTCTTCAAGCAGAAGATCGACAAGATCAGAAACAGCTTCGGTCCACTATCCCCACAACACCCCCTCCCACCTACACTGCCCTCCTCCTCCATCAGCCACTTCCCCCCATAACTGAAGACCAACTTTCCTCCCTCCTGTCAAAATCACACCTCACCACCAGCGCCCACGACCCGCTCCCATCCCACCTCATTCCAAACCACACCTCCATTTTCATCCCAGCCCTCACCCACCTCTTTAACCTTTCACTTAGAACTGGTGCCTTCCCCTCGGCCTTCAAACACGCCCTAATCACGCCCATCCTAAAAAAAACCTCACTTGACCCTACCTCTGTCTCTAACTATCGCCCCATATCTCTTCTCCCATTCGCCTCTAAGCTACTTGAACAGCACGTCCACTCCGAACTGTCCTCCCACCTCTCCTCGTGCTCCCACTTCGACCGCCTACAGTCCGGCTTCCGACCCCTCCATTCCACCGAAACTGCCCTGACCAAAGTCACCAATGACCTACTGACCGCCAAGAACAAACACCACTACTCCATCCTCCTCCTTGACCTGTCTGCTGCCTTTGACACGGTTGACCACTCCCTTCTTCTCCAGATCCTGGAATCCCTCGGCATCACCCACCTTGCCCTCTCCTGGATCTCCTCATACCTAGCGGACCGGACCTTCAGCATCTCCCACTCCCACACCTCCTCACCCTACCCCCTTTCTGTCGGAGTCCCCCAAGGTTCGGTCCTGGGACCCCTACTTTTCTCCATATACACTCTCGGCCTAGGGCAACTCATTGAGTCCCACGGCCTCCAGTACCACCTCTAAGCCGGCGACACCCAAATCTACCTGTCCGGCCCTGACATCACCTCCCTACTCTCCAAAATCCCACAATGCCTTTCCGCCATCTCATCCTTCTTCTCTGCTCGCTTCCTTAAACTCTACATGGACAAAACTGAATTCATAGTCTTTCCCCCAAGAAATTCCACCCCACCTCCCAACCTATCCATCTGCATCAACGACTGCGCCCTCTCCCCAGTCCCCCAAGTGCCTCGGGGTAATCCTTGACTCCTCCTTATCCTTCAAGCCCCACATCGAGGCCCTCACCACATCCCTCTGGCTCCAGCTCAAGAACATCTCGCCGATCCGCTCCTTCCTCACCCACGACTCCACTAAAACACTCATTCATGCTCTTATCATCTCCCGCCTTGACTACTGCAACCTTCTTCTCAATGGCCTCCCGGCTAACTCCCTCACACCTCTGCAGTCTATCCTCAATTCCGCTGCCTCGACTAATCTACCTGTCCTCCCGCTACTCCCCTGTCTCCCCCCTCTGCCAAGCCCTTCACTGGCTCCCCGCCTCCAAGAGATCCCAATTCAAAACACTAACCATGGCGTACAAAGCCATACACAACCTGGCCCCACCATACATCTCCGACTTGGTCTCCCGATACCTACCCTCACGCAACCTCCGCTCTTCCCAAGAACTCCTCCTCTGCTCCCCTCTCATCACCTCTTCGCACAACCGAGTCCAGGACTTCTCCCGGGCATCTGCCTTACTTTGGAACTCCCTGCCCGAACACGTCAGACACTCGCCTACCCTGAGAAGCTTCAAGTGTCACCTGAAGACTCACCTATTTCGTCAAGCCTACAACCTGCCATGAGACCGAGGCGACCGCCCCATACCTGACATTCCCCCATCCTACTGTATCCCAACCCGCCCCTCGTAGACTGTGAGCCCTCGTGACAGGTCCCTGCCCCTCCTGTACCTGTACGTCCTGATCGCCTAGATTTAGTGTACTTGTTCTTGTCTCCCTTATCCTCATGTAAAGCGCCATGGAACCTAATGGTGCTATATAAATAAATAATAAAATATAATAATAATATAATAATAAAATAAATAATAACTGTGGAGTAGAATACCCAAATATTGTGATTGATAGATTTACAACAAAGGCGCCCAGGGACCCGAACTTAAATTAACGCATATTTTCTTTTATAGACAATGCACTATTACGATTATTGTTGTTCCTACTCTTATTTTGGTCGCAGTTATTTAGTCCCCTGGGAGCTAGAATATTTTTCAAGGTAGGAGCCCTCCTAAAAGTAATGATTAGTTTATTGGACAAACATTTTCCAATTTCCCGGTCATTTAAGAGGATGCTTCAATGTTTTTCCAATATGGTTCTAATTCTTATATTTTGCTCTGAAAAAGTTGTAATAAAATTAACACGGTCAAACTTAGAATTCCCCTGTTTGAAGGTTATACCAAATCTGACTGATCAAGGTTCCTATAGCTCGCATACGCTTTATTCAAGATCTTCTTTGGATACTTTTTTCTTTGAATCTATCAAAGAGTATAACACTTTAATCTTTAAAATCTTTCCAACGAAAAAGCAATTCCTTTTTAATGCTTTTTAAACTGGTTAGATGGGAAAAAATTTCTTTTGCCACTTGGTGTAGTGGGGGCCCCTATTTTAAAATGAAAAGTAGTTATTTGCATCTAATCTTTAAAAAAAAGGTTTTTTAGTCAAGATCCTTTGAATTCTCATTTGAATAGTCTTTTTTTTCAATACAAAGGGTGAGTTCTAACCTCCAACAATTATTTTGAATTCCCCAATGTAATTTGCAACATTTTCATCTACATTATCTACATAAAGAACAGATCATCAAAGTTTTTCCGCCTGTAAAATTTTTATACATTTTGAATAATTATTTTCTATATAGATGGACTCGAAGATGGCCATGAACCAAATTTTCATAAGATTTGGGGCCACCCTTTTAGCCCATTTATGGTACCAATCCTTTAAATTTATTGAAATTTATCCTGAAATGAAAAATAATTGTTTTGGCCCGAACAAAAAGCATTTTCCTTAAAGGGTAAACCTTTTTTTTTATTGG
>JARQOC010000005.1:134543406-134585735 GCA_033576535.1 Allobates femoralis
AGACTAAACTTTATTACACACTTACTTTATAGAAATTACAACCCTGTTCAAGGTGTTGGATCGAGAATTATCTTATTTTAACTTATTTACTGAGGAGGAAAATTAAACAAAAACAAACATTTCATCTATGTCTTGCCCGCTTCCTCTACCTTGCACCTTTAATGTTAATCTCCCATTCATATTGTCCACTGTCTTATGCATGATACGTATTGCAGAAAGCTGCTGACTCCCAGATACTGTAAAATACCCTTAATGACCTCCACTATAACACACGCAGCCTCATCAGAAGCCTCATTGTTACATAACACCTTCATCGGGAGTTTCTCAGAAGTAACGTAGTTTCTGCACCGGATCCTGAAAAGAGATTACCGCAACAGGCACACCCGCATACACCTAATGTTCAGCTGTCTTTATCATCTATCTGCAATCACTGTAATGGTAGAGTGGACGAGGGGTGCATTCGTGGTTCTGCGGGGTCACTACAGATTCTCTTCCATTATATCAGTCACACATCAACCAAGGCTGGGTGTACCTGGCCACCTGGGTACTGAACCCTGGTGCCACCCAAACCTTGTCCACTAAAACACAGGTAGCAGTTAATGACAAATGAGTCAGTTCTTGGGTTACCTGAGCCATCATTGAGAAGAGAGTCGTGGCAGAGAACGCTTACCGCCTGGTGTCTACAGACCTTCCTCAGCTGCTCCCTGCGTGTTGCACTCCTTTCCATTCGATCACCTGTTTCTGTGGGAGTAAGAACATCAGGAGTGACAGGGGCCCCTGGTGTCAGGGTCTGCCCTGGTGTCAGGGTCTGCACTGGTGTCAGGGTCTGCACTGGTGTCAGGGTCTGAGACTCTCGACTCTAGGCCTCTTCACAGCTTCTGGCAGCTGCACCTGTGCAGGCATTACCTCTGGCTCAATGAGCGCCAGCTCAGGTGTGAGCTGTACCTGGACTCTGCCAGGCTTATCTGAACACAGGAGAGCCTCCATACAGGCTCATACACTCTCTGCGGTCTCTGTGGGTCTTTATGTGACTCTAGGAAAGATCTGCAGATCATCTTACCCTTTGCCAGCTACCCATTCCAGTGATTGCAGATCCCCATCTACCTCTCATGGCGGTATGTCAAGAGGGAGTGGTTTTGCTTTATTACCTCCTGTTGTATAATCACAGCACATCCAGTGGTAGAATCCACGAACATCTGTAAAATAACTCAAGATCTGCATTAGTAATGAGCTCATGTGGGACATGTTCATACATATTTGCTCTGTCCTCTATTTAAGACAAAAATATAAAGAAAAGACTTAGATATAAAGACGTAAATAAATTATTAAAACTTTAAAAACAACTTTAAAACAGGCACTAACTTTCCATCTCTTTCCCCCCTTTTTGAATCCAATATCCAAAGCATATCTGGATTCAAAAAACTATGTTGTTAGCTGAATTTCATATTTGGAGCCTGAAAAGATCATGAAAAGGTCCCACTCCATAGAGTATACATAACTATGAATACAATAAGGCGATGTGCACATGATGAACATTACATGTGGGGTGTAAATTTTCTGCATCAAATCTGCATCTTCTGGCAAAAAGAAAACACAAAATCTGTGAAGTCTCAGCAACTTCACTGGTGTCAGAATAAATGTGAAGATGTGTGACAAATTATACAGCAAAATGCACCTCACTATGTGCACAAAGCCCAAATACTATGTGATGTGTAACTTTAGTCCTGTGGGCTCGTCCACCCCCCTCCAGGTACAGATCTCTGGCTGCTGGATTGAAAATATATCAGTGCAGAGACATGGAATAGAAATGCAAATCACCTGGAATTGATTTGCTAATTAGGTAAACCCAGCACACTGTTTGTTCCAGTATCTACAGTATCATGAATACAAATCTACATTCATGTGAAAAAGGTGTCTTGGGGTTGAAGCAATAAAAATGAAAAACTATTGATAATTACTTTTACCAATTACTTGTACCAATACCCTAAAGTGAGACTATAAAAAATAAAATAAAATAAAACATGAACTGGGAAAAATTAGATGTTAAAATGTAGAGGAAAAGATACAATGAAGCATGTGGCCTAGGCATTTTAGGGGGTGGGGTGGTGCCTCTCTGTGGGACTGGCCTGGTTTGCAATCAAGTCTCCTCCCCCCCCCCATTCAGACAGTATCTACAGGTCATTCAAACTTCCTGTTGAAAAGAGAGAGGTCATGGAAATTTCTCTCCTTGGAGCCATAATGATGAATCTCCACATTTTTCCCTTGGATTATCTGTGCACCGTTGGCATTTATTATTATTATTTTTTTTATTTTTTTTTTCATCTCATCTTTTCTCTAAGGTATGTTATTTGGTCTCCCATGCCAATTATATCTATATTTATTTATTTAATCCCAATTAATACTTCACTAATATATGCATTCACATCTTTTACCTTCCCATGTAGCAATTTCTTATAGCTTTCAGCACATGGTTATATCTGACCAGCACGATGGACTTCTCTGAACAAAGGAACTTATATGTGCCTTATTTTATTCTATTTTTATTATTTATTTTTAATTACCAGTATACTCATGTAATCATTCAATCTCTCTGCATTAACTCATCACATGTCTCTATGTGGGAAGGGGGTGGGGTGGCTACCTTTTCTTTTGGGTCTGAAACTAGCAGTGTGTATTCAAAACTGGTCAAACAGCTTTTAGTCCTTACACATCACTTCCTGTCTAAGCCTATTGTCCAAACCATTCCTTCATTTCTTTGTCTCTAACCATGTGGTCTTCACTCGGCGGCCATCTTTGCATGGACAAAAGTATATTCCCAGATTCTCAATCTGAGGCAATCCTAACCCATCTTTCCCACACATTCTCTTATACTCCAGCATTTCTGTCTTAACACTATTTAAACTCTCATTTCTCTGCTGTCTTACATTTGTTTTAGAATATCTGCTATTTACTTACATATTTTCATTTATGCTCGACAAGTCTCTCATACTTGCCATATGCTAGCATCTTTTAAGGGCACAAAAACCAAGCACTAGTTACCACAAGGCCCATTTACCAGAGCACATAGCATTACAAAATGGCTGACATCAGAGAGCACATGCCAACAAACTGGCTGCAAGAGGTATTGCCTCCCACAAAATGGTCGCCCCCAGAGGAGGTCTGAGAAGCACCAACAAGATGGCCGCCAACAAAAGAAACATGTGCTCCACCAACAAATTGGCCCCCCAACAAAGAAACATGTGCTCCAGCTTATGGTGGTGGGAATTCACATTGTACAGTTCTATAATACACATAACTTAAACTTTTGTCTTTCTTTTTCCTTTCCTCTTCTATCCAATTTTCTCTATACAAACTGTAAGAGACTCTTTCCCATGCCCCTAGCAGTATATAACAATCCATTACCTTCCAAAACACCTTGTCTCTCTTTTAACCCAATCTTCACTGCACTTCTGCCATTCCACACAACTTCATACGCTATGTGCATCATTTAACATAACTTTTCCCTTCACGAGTCACAAGTAATGTACACAGATCTATCTTGCCATCTGAATTAGACTTAGGGCCTTTACGACACAGCTGCATTAACTTCTCCATCTCTCTCTATATAGAATAAGATGATGGACACAAAACAAACACTTAAGACTGGGGAGATGACAAACCTGGCACAAGACCTTCACAACCGTCTCTCCTTCCTATCTGTCCCTGTCTGACTTCCCGTGTTCTGTAGTTTACAAAAGTCTGTAGTTTACAAACATCAGGCCATGTACTGAATCACTCTAAGTAACATGCCCCTATTAGGTTGAGTCACTCAAAACCATCTCAAATGCAGAGTCACAAAAATCACTCAATGCTAAAAACCTACAGACATCAGGCCGCTACGTACTGAGTCAATGCACTCTAAGTCACGTGCGACTATTAGGTTGAGTCACAAAAAACACTCAAAACCATATCTTCTCTCCAGAACTGAAAATCGTATCACAGGTGACCACTTATCTCCTTCTCCAGCACAGCTCAAAAACCCTCTTACCCTACCAGTCATCTCCCCTCCATACAACATATAACAGGCAGCAGCAAGTTAGCATGACGGTTCTTCCGCAATCAAATGGCCAACAGCGGAGAAACCCCCCTGCCGTCTCAGATACCCAGAAGACCGGACGCGGTCAGGCAATCTGCACAGGGTACCCCGAAAAACAGGTAAAGTCAACAGATTATAATAAAATCAGCAGACTTACCGTTTTTGTTAGGGAGGTGATCAGTCTCCTGGCTCGGGGTACTCAGTGCGTCCTGCCGTCTCCTTCACCGGTCATTCAAGGTTTGGGGATTCTCCAATACTGTTGCCCCACGTTGGGCGCCAAATTGTAATGGAAATATTAATAACAATATTAATATTAAGTTGCTGCTCCTGACCAAATCAATATAGACCAAGCGCCGGCATTGAAAAGTAGTAGACACCAGACACATAGAGTCAGATGTACACCCTTCCTTGGTCAGACCCAAGCTCCCAGTGTCTGTTTATTATAAGACATTAGCTTTTTACTCAAAAAGGGGCTCGGTCAGCCCTACTCAGATGTATTCATTGGTCCATGGGCAATAAGGGGCTCGGTCAGCCCTACTCAGATGTATTCATTGGTCCATGGTCAATAAGGGGCTCGGTCAGTCCATGGGCGGATCCATGAGGTCATCAAGGGGTGTGGTCTTGATCGAGTATGTTATTCTGTGATTGGTTCGTCTTGCCTGACCTACAGCTTCGGTGATTGGTCCGTCTTCTTTGGACTCCATCTTGCTCTCAGCACATGGTGTGATGTGGCAGGAAATGGCAGCCATGTTTAAATCACAACTTATACAATGTAAAATAATACACTATATATATCATTTCTCCCATGCCCTTATGTCTTAGGCTTAATGAAGTATTTTGATCTTAAGGCTCTCCTTAACAGTTTACGCGCGCTTTTCAAAATACACAATGTGTTTTGTGTCTGCCAGCAAAGTGAATGGGAAATTCACTTTGCTGTGTAGATACTGTGTAAAAATACACAGTGCTTTTTATAGCAGAAAGCACAGTTGCATAAAGAATTGAGATGTCAATTCTTTACGCAGCTGCTCCACCGTTTTCTCCTTCTGACGTCACAGAAGACGTACACTGCAAAATCGAAATTAAACAAAGCCAAATGTATGTAAAATCAAATACTTACCTCTCCGACGCCTTTTCCCGGTGTCTGGTGCCGAGGCAGGGTGATGTGTAGTGCTGCCAGAACCTGCTGTGATGGCAAGGGGCATTCCCGGCGCTGATTGGCCGCTCGCGGTCATGTGATACATATCATATGTCCGCGAGCGGCCAATCAGCGCCGGGAACGCCCCCTCTGACACCGCTGCAGGCTCTTGCAGGACACACATCGCCTGTCTTCGGCACCAGACACCGGGAAAAGGCGTCAGAGAGGTAAGTATTTGATTCTTTTTTATTTTATATACATTTGGCTTTGTTTAATTTAGATTTCGCAGTGTATATTAATACACTGCGAAATTTAATGGGGCTTACACAGCTGTCACAGAGGGGAGGAGGAAGCAGGATTCTTCCTCCCCTCTGTGACATCACCTGCTCTTTCTGGGGTAAAGAAAGCGCAGTGTGCGAAAGCCCCAGCGTATTTTGTTGCGCGGCAAAAAGCGCAACAAAATACGCAAATTTGTGAACATAGCCTTAATTGCACACAGTTTATATAGTGTTTAAACAAAGTATGAACTTTTGTTATACGTACAAGCAAAAGGGAAACAATTAGAGATAGGTGTAGAAGTTCAGATTCTCTAGATCTGGCCGGACTTAAAAAAAAAAAAAAAAAAAAAAAAAAAAGTCTGGTTCGGGGCCAGTCTTGAGCCCAGACCCCAATACCCATAAAAGTCTATGGGGACTCATATGTGTGTGTGCTATATAATCGTTGTAGTAAGGGCTAGTGGGCTGCAGGCTGCAAAAGGAAGCAAAATGGCAATTAAAGCAGGTTTCTGCACCTCTGTCACACTGCTTCTGGGTCTACTCATTAAACCTTATGCATATTCACTTTTTCCCCTGCCCACCCACTGTGACAACATTTGTGATTGTTTGTAAACAGACTGCGCCCCCACGCTCTGTGCCGGCTTCTGCTTTAGGTAGCCCTACACACTGGTGTAAAAATAAATAATTGGAAAAACTGCATAGGGTCCCCCATATTTTATGCCCAGCACAGATAAAGCAAACAGCTGTGAGCTGCAGCCTCCCCTGCTGTTTGCTTTATGTTGGCTGGGTATCAAAAATGAGGACCGCATGCCATTTAAAAAACAATATTTAAATAAATAATTAAAAAAAACAGTGTGGGTCCCCCCCCCCAATTCTGATACCCAGCCAACATAAAGCACACAGCTGGGGGCTGGTATTTTCAACCTGGGAAATACCATGCTTATTAGGTCCTCTCCAGGCTAAAAATAGCAGTCCACCGCTGCCTAAACATTTGCACACCCATTAGATGCACCAAATCCCGGCATTTTACCCGGCTCTTCCTAATTGTCCTGGTGCAGTGGCAATCAGGGTAATATAAGGGGTTAATGATAGCTGTGATTTGTCAAAAATCACAGCTGCCATCAAGCCCTAGGTTGGTATTGGGTAGGGGTCTGTGAGACCTCCCCATTACTAACCTGTAATTCAACAGAAAAAACATAAATACCGAAAAATCCTTTAATTGAAATAAAAAGCACACACCCTTTTATCAACCCCAAAACACCCCTGCAGATCCGAAGTAATTCACCACATGACGTCCTTTGACGAATCCAGCTCTGCTACGTCCAGAAGCTGCAGTGATGGAAAACACGACCACTCACTGCAGCTTCTGAGAGACACTGACAGCAGTGGGGGAGTCCTGAGCTGTGCGAAGCGATGACGTCACTGAGTTCACCAGAGCTCATAAGCGAGGCCTTCCCAACTACCATCAGTGAACTCAGTTAAACTCATTGCCGGACAGCTGTGTTCTGCAATCTAGTTGTGGGTTCAACTGAGTTGACTGAGGGCAGATGCTCTCAACTCAGTGGAATCCGCTGCCGGATTGCAGGACATGGCGGCACAGCAGTTGAGCAATTCAGCAGCGAGTTCAACTGAGGGAATTTATATATTTATGGGATGCACTTGTTTTGCTAAATATAGTTGTCAGTAATAGGAGCACAAGTTCATCCAGTGATCATAGCAATAAATTCAGGCTGTTTGACATCACTTCTACATAGCAATTAATAGCTGGATGGCCAGCTTAAGAAAGGGTCTACCCTGAAATGTTATAGATGTGCCCACATGCCAATCTCTATTTGTACATGCAGATGTTTGCTCAATACTGTGGAAAACATGCAAAGATAATGTATGAAGAAAATGCACTTTATGTAGATGTATATTTAAGCAATTTGGAAATGGGGTAAATAAGATGATTTTCTGTTAATGAAGATGTGGATATAAGAAAAGTAGAACATTTACCGTATATACTCGCATATAAGCCGAGTTTGTCAGCCCAAAAATTGGGCTGAAAAGTCCCCCCCTCGGCTCATACGCGAGTCACAGTGTATTTGCTGTGGGGGGCTGTGACCGGGGGCTGGAGGAGGCAGCCGCAGTGACCGCGGGCGGTCACGTGGGGCCGCCTCATTAGTGTAATGAATATGCACAGCATCCCCCCGTCCATCAGCGGTGGGGGGATGCCGTGCATATTGCAATACACTGGCCCCCAGCAGTGATACACAGTTCCCCCCTCCTTATTATGTGTCCCCCAGGCTGCGGCACATATTAAAATAACAAACGTTTCATACATCACCTTTCCGGCGCCACTCCTCCAGTCCCGGCTTCTTCCTGCTTGTGCTAGTGTCATGTGACCGGGCGCAGCCGATGACGTCATCTCCTGCGCCCGGTCACAGCACTAGAAGCCGGCACAAGCAGGAAGAAGAAGCCGGGACCGGAGGAGCGGCGCCGGAAAGGTGATGTATGAAACGTTTGTTATTTTAATATGTGCCGCAGCCTGGGGGACACATAATAAGGAGGGGGGAACTGTGTATTACTGCTGGGGGCCAGTATACCACCACTGGGGGCCTGTATACTACTGCACAGGGGCCTGTATACCACTGCTGAGGGGCCTGTATACCACTGCTGAGGGGCCTGTATACACTGCACAGGGGCCTATATACACTGCACAGGGGCCTGTATACACTGCACAGGGGCCTGTATACACTGCACAGGGGCCTGTATACTACTGCACAGGGGCCTGTATACACTGCACAGGGGCCTGTATACACTGCACAAGGGCCTGTATACTACTGCACAGGGGCCTGTATACCACTGCACAGGGGCCTGTATACCACTGCACAGGGGCCTGTATACACTGCACAGGGGCCTGTATACACTGCACAGGGGCCTGTATACTACTGCACAGGGGCCTGTATACCACTGCTGAGGGGCCTGTATACCACTGCACAGGGGCCTGTATACACTGCACAGGGGCCTATATACACTGCACAGGGGCCTGTATACCACTGCACAGGGGCCTGTATACCACTGCACAGGGGCCTGTATACTACTGCACAGGGGCCTGTATACTACTGCACAGGGGCCTGTATACTACTGCACAGGGGCCTGTATACACTGCACAGGGGCCTGTTTACTACTGCACAGGGGCCTGTATACTACTGCACAGGGGCCTGTATACTACTGCACAGGGGCCTGTATACCACTGCACAGGGGCCTGTATACACTGCACAGGGGCCTGTATACTACTGCACAGGGGCCTGTATACCACTGCACAGGGGCCTGTATACTACTGCTGAGTGGCCTGTATACCACTGCTGAGGGGCCTGTATAATACCACTGCTGAGGGGCCTGTATACCATTACTGAGGGGTGCTAAATACCAGTGACGGGGGGCTATATAGTAGGATGGGGGTCTGCTGCATTTCATACCCTAGGCTTATACGCGAGTCAATAACTTTTACCAGCTTTTGGGGGCAAAAGTAGGGGGGTCGGCTTATACACGAGTCGGCTTATACACGAGTATATACGGGTAAGGCTGCTTTCACATAACGATTTTTTCAGTTCCGATGCTGTCCGATAAAAATCGGACAGCATCGGACCGATTTTCGGACCCCATGCAGGCCTATGGGCATCGGACCGAATCGGATGTGCACTAAATGCCATCCGATTTGGTCCGATCCGAATCTGTCCGATTTTTTTATCGGTGCAAAAATCGGAGCTTGCTCCGATTTTTGCACCGAAAATAAAATCTGACAGATTCGGATCGGACCAGATCGGATGGCATTTAGTGCACATCCGATCCGACCCGATCAATTTAGCATGGGGCCCTATGGAGCAGGGTCCAAGAAAACATGTGATGTCTCCTCGGACCGATTTTAGTGTACTGAGCATGCTCAGTACACTAAAATAGCTCCTAAAAGTAAATTAAGGGGTTAATAAAAAAAAACAAAACTATGCTCACCTGTCCACGAGGCCCACGTCGTCTCCCGGCGTCTCCGGTGTCTCCAGGTATCTTGCCGTCTGTGCTGATAAGACCTGCCGTGATGTCACAATCACATGACTGCCAGGAACCAATAGCCGGCAGTCATGTGATTGTGACATCACGAGAGGTCCTGGCAGCACTGAGACAGAACAGCAAGGCACCGGAGACGCGCGGGACCGTGCAGGAGTCGTGGACAGGTGAGAAAGGAGAGAAGGAGAGGGGAGGACAAGAGGAGGAGGACAAGAGGAGAGGAGGAGGACCGGGGGCCAAGAGGGGAGACACAGCACCGGGGGCCAAGAGGGGAGACACAGCACCGGGGGCCAAGAGGGGAGACACAGCACCGGGGGCCAAGAGGGGAGACACAGCACCGGGGGCCAAGAGGGGAGACACAGCACCGGGGGCCAAGAGGGGAGACACAGCACCGGGGGCCAAGAGGGGAGACACAGCACCGGGGGCCAAGAGGGGAGACACAGGGGATAAGAGGAAAGGACCGGGGGCCAAGAGGGGAGGACCGGGCGATAAGAGGAGAGGACAGGGGGCCAAGAGGGGAGACACAGGGGATAAAGAAGAGGACCGGGGGAGAGACTGACAGCTCTCAGGGAGCGATCTGACAGGAGGGCGGGCATCCTATTTTCTGTCGGAATCGGATGCCTATTTGGCACCCGATTCCAGGCATTAGAAGAATCCGATGCTGTCCGATTTATATCGGACAGCATCGGATTTTACAAAAATCGTAGTGTGAAAGTAGCCTAAGTATGATTCTTGTCTTTAGCACATGCAGCGGTGAATTTTACTATTAAGTTGTGCAGTGACTATCAACATAACGCCTTGCAATATGTCTGTGTTAGAGGCCAGGTGACTCTTTTTAGAAAAGTGCCATTGCCAGCTCCAGTAGGTAGAGATTGGTTGTAGCACATTTATGTGCTTTTATTATTTGTAAAAAGTCTTCATTTGCATTCCTCCACCTTCTTCCAATATTGCTTATGTTGTGTGAAGTGAGGAGACTCTTACCATCTTAAAGATTTAAAGCTTAATTCAGGCTTTGATATAAGAGAATACTAATCATTGCAGCACTGTGATAATTAAAGCGTTATTCAATGTTAATACATTTTAGAAATCTACTAGCTGTAGTACCCGGCTACACCCGGGTTAATAAATAACTGATGTTAGCTATAACAAAATAGAATTTGAATATGTCATATTAATGACCTGTAAGAAAATAGAAGCTGAGCTGTGATTGGTTGCTATAGGCAGCCTAATATATCTCCAGCCAACAGTAAACCCTCCCCCTGGCCGGGCAGTATATGTTACCTCACACATACACATAATAGACAGCTCATGTGACTGACATCTGCCTTAATTCCCTATATGGCACATGTGTTGCACATTGGCTGTTTTTAATCAGATGTTTATGTTTGGAAATTAAAGATAGCACACGTATGAGGCGAGTTGTGTGAGGTGATTTGTGCACATCTGTGTCTGTCTGTGTGGTGTGTGTGTCCCTGGGGTGTGTGTATGTGTGTGTCCCCGTGGGGTGAGTGCATGTGTCCCTATAGGGTGTGTATGTGTGTGTCCCTGTGGGGGGGGGTCTGTGTGGTGTGTGTCTTTGTGGTGTGTGTCCATGTGGGGTGAGTACATGTGTCCCTATAGGGTGTGTATGTGTGTGTGTCCCTGTGGGGGGGTCTGTGTGTGTGTGTGTGTATACTGTGTTGTGTGTGTCTCTTTGTGGTGGTGTGTGTGTGTGTGTGTGTGTGTCCCTGTGGGGTGAGTGCATGTGTCCCTATAGGGTGTGTATGTGTGTGTGTCCCTGTGGGGGGTGTCTGTGTGGGGTGTGTGTGTCTCTGTGTTCTGTGTGTCTCTTTGTGGTGTGTGTGTGTCCCTGTTGGGTGAGTGCATGTGTCCCTATAGGGTGTGTATGTGTGTGTGTCCCTGTGGGGGTGTCTGTGTGGTGTGTGTGTGTGTCTCTTTGTGGTGTAAGTGTGTCCCTGTAGGGTGAGTGCATGTGTCCCTATAGGGTGGCTATGTGTGTGTGTCCCTGTGGGGGGGGGGTCTGTGTGGTGTGTGTGTCTGTGTTGTGTGTGTCTCTTTGTGGTGTGTGTGTGTGTGTGTCCCTGGGGTGTGTGTATGTGTGTGTCCCCGTGGGGTGAGTGCATGTGTCCCTATAGGGTGTGTATGTGTGTGTCCCTGTGAGGGGGGGTCTGTGTGGTGTGTGTCTTTGTGGTGTGTGTCCATGTGGGGTGAGTACATGTGTCCCTATAGGGTGTGTATGTGTGTGTGTCCCTGTGGGGGGGTCTGTGTGTGGTGTGTGTGTATATCTGTGTTGTGTGTGTCTCTTTGTGGTGTGTGTGTGTGTCCCTGTGGGGTGAGTGCATGTGTCCCTATAGGGTGTGTATGTGTGTGTGTCCCTGTGGGGGGTGTCTGTGTGGGGTGTGTGTGTCTCTGTGTTCTGTGTGTCTCTTTGTGGTGTGTGTGTGTCCCTGTGGGGTGAGTGCATGTGTCCCTATAGGATGTGTATGTGTGTGTGTCCCTGTGGGGTGTCTGTGTGGTGTGTGTGTGTCTCTTTGTGGTGTAAGTGTGTCCCTGTAGGGTGAGTGCATGTGTCCCTATAGGGTGGCTATGTGTGTGTGTCCCTGTGGGGGGGGGGTCTGTGTGGTGTGTGTGTCTGTGTTGTGTGTGTCTCTTTGTGGTGTGTGTGTGTGTCCCTGTGGGGTGAGTGCATGTGTCACTATAGGGTGTGTGTGGGGCCCCTTGGGGGTGTGTGTGTGTGTCTCTGTGTTGTGTGTGTCTCTTTGTGGTGTGTGTGTTTGTTCGGGTGCGTGGTGAGTATCCAATGTTGGGGCTGCACCTTAGCGATTATACACTTGCTGTTACTCTTTGTGTGCGTGTGGTGTGTATACATGTCCCCGTGCGTGGTGAATATCTCATGTTGGGACCCCACCTTAGTGACTATATGCTGGTATGTGCTGCTTGTCTCATTCACAACTGTCAACTGGTAACTGGTAACTGTCACTTTTTACCCATTATGTAGATAGGGGCAAAATTGTTTGGTGAATTGGAATGTGCGGGTTAAAATTTCGCCTCACAACATAGCCTATGACGCTCCCGGGGTCCAGACTTGTGACTGTGCAAAATTTTGTGGCTATAGCTGACAGCTGTCGATTTTCCTCCAACACTTTTCCATTCACTTTTTCCCCATTATGTAGATAGGGGCAAAATTGTTTGGTGAACTGAATCGTGCAGGGTTAAAATTTCGCCTCACAACATAGCCTATGACGCTCTCGGGGTCCAGACGTGTGACTGTGCAAAATTTTGTGGCTGTAGTTGCGACGGTGTAGATGCCAACCCCGGATATACACACATACATACATACATACACACACATTCAGCTTTATATATTAGATTTGAGAAACAGAGCAGTCCAAAGCAGGTAAGGATCCAGCAATGATTAAAAATACCCTTGGATTGATGGGGGGTGCATGGTCAGAGGGGAAGGCAGTGTATATCTCCCATAGTAAATTATGAAAACAAAGATGACCAACACATCCTCTCAGCCTCCTCCATCCTCAGCCGCACTACCTCACACCGCTGCCATCCTGCCAACCGTCGGCCCCGTTTCATCGCGACCGCCCTCGCGCCCTCCGTGAGGTCCACGCTGCCTGGATGCCGGCGGTGGCTTCTGCCCCTCGCCGCTCTCTCACCGCTGGGGCCTCCGTGTCGCCATGCTGGTGGAGTAGCGGTCTACGAGCTGTGGCCGGGTGCCGGGAGCCAGTGACGTCGTACTGTGGGCGGCGGTGGCCAATGGGAGTGAGCAGACCGTGTCAGCCTGCAAAGCCTGACACGCCCCCCTCACTCCCATTGGCCGCCGCCATACCTGCAAGCGAATTGGGCGCTGTGTTGTACACACAAACGCCCATCCCATTAGCCAGGACTCGGCGTCCTGGACCAATCGGATGGCCGTCCTGTGCTTACCACACACCGCCCAATCCGCTCCTTCCCCTCAGGTCAGATGTGTGACCTGAGGGCAGGGACTGATCCCTCTCTGCATCACCCAACCCGCCGCAGAGGACAATGCCGTGTGACTGGGGCTGCGATCAGCCCCAGCACGCAGCCACGTCCTGCCGCCGAGCGGTGATGTTGCCGCTCCAGCCGCATCTCTCCACATCCCTCCAGCTGAACCTCTCCTCACCCCTCCAGCCGGAGCTCTCCTCACCCCTCCAGCCGGAGCTCTCCTCACCCCTCCAGCCGCACCTCTCCTCACCCCTCCACCCTCCTCACCCCTCCACCCTCCTCACCCCTCCACCCTCACCTCTCCTCACCCCTCCACCCTCACCTTCCTCACCCCTCCACCCTCACCTTCCTCACCCCTCCACCCTCACTTCTCTTCACCCCTCCAGCCTCTGCTCTCCTCACCCCTCCAGCCTCTGCTCTCCTCACCCCTCCAGCCTCCCGCCACATTATACTCTGCTATCCACAGAGCCCCCTCTATACTCTGCTACCCACAGAGCCCCATGTATACTCTGCTATCCACTCACCCACCTGTATACACACAATTCATTTCACCGCGCTCCCGATGCAATTGCATCGGGCCTTTTTACTAGTTCTTCATAAAGATAGGTTTGGACAAGTAAGTGTACAGTAAAACCTTTTCAAAATAGCAGTAATGTTGATTTTTTTTCCCATATAGCAGTAATGCAGCTTGAATCTCATGTGTTATATATATGCACATGTATTGGCGGTTACAGAGTGCTGTTATATTTCTTTGTATGTATATTGCACAGTCATAGTAATGTGCACCTGTTCAGACTACCCATATTTTTTGGACTATAAGCCACACCGGACCATAAAAAGGACGCAACCAGATTTTAGAGGAGGAAAACGGGGAAAATTTTAAGCAATAGATTTGGTTATGTCGTGCTGTTATGGGGGTGGGGGTGGGAAAGGAATCTGCTGCTGACACATATGGGGTAATATCTCCATCCTGGGCCCCTTTCAGGTTCTATATGATTCCCACATTCTGGATAAGGCCCCCCATCCTGGGTCCCTTCCAGGTAATATATGATCCCCCCCATCCTGTATATGGCCCCCTATTCTGGATATAGCCCCCACCCTGTATATGGCCACCCATTCTGAATATAGCCCACCATCCTGTATATAGCCCCCCATGCTGGATATAGCCCACCATCCTGTATATGGCCTCTCATCCTGGACATGGCCCCCCATCCTGGATATGGCCCCCTCATCCTGTATATGATCCCCATGCTAGATATAGCCCCCATCATGGATATAGCCCCCTCATTCTGTATATGGCCTCCATCCTGTATATAGCCCCATCCTGGATATGGCCCCCTCATCCTGTATATGGCCACCATGCTGGATGTAGCCCCCACCATCACAGAATATGCCCCCCTGCTGGCGCACACACAAAAATAATAAACAATGTTAACTCACCTCTCCCTGGCTCCCTGCCTGTAGCATCACCGTCTTCCTGTTTCCTTCGCATTGGATCATGTGACGGGGGCTCACAGTGATGACATCACTGTGATGCTCCAATCACATGATCGGATGCTGGACACAGACAGACGTGCGATGATGCAGGCAGGGAGCCATGGAGAGATGAGTTAACATTGTTTCTTATTTTTGCCTGTGCACCAGCAGGGGTCATATAGTGTGATGGGGGCCATATCCAGAATGGGGGGTCAGTATACTTAAGGCTCCTGTAATATGAGTGTGTCTTATGGTCCTAAAAATACAGTAGCTTTATGCAGGATATGTTGGTCATCATTGTTTTTGTAATTTACCCTGGGAGGTATAGACTGCCTTCTTAACTGACCTTTCTCCCCCCCTTCCTCCTCCAGCAGCCCAAGGGTGTTTTCAATCAGTGCTGGATCCTACCTGCCCCTTTAAATTTGTAGGCTTATAGTCCTCGAGAGACATGCGCATATTATCATATTAGGTTAGGTTCCCATAAGAGTTGATGGGTCGATGGTTGATGGGAACATATAAGTGATGAGCGAGTGTAATTGTTACTATTCGCACAAATAGTTCGATATTCGCGATACTCATTACTCGGCGAGTATCGTGTGAGTGATGTGTCGATCGTTATCGATGTGACACAAATTGACAGCTCCCTTTAGTAAACAATGGAGCTGGCACCTCACTGAGAAAAGATTGAATGTTGGGCTCTCTCTGGGGGGGTAAAGCAAGGTGTTTTATGCATTAGAAATATAGAAAAGCCCACCCTCCATCCCTGTCCTGGAAAGACTCATTTTATAACCGGATGTGTGTGGGCGGAACCTATCACTAATTGACTAACATTGGACTTGCTATTCAGACGAATATGTGAGTATTAAAAAGTACTCATTACGAGTATAGCGAGTGCGAATATTACGCCACTCGCTCATCACTAGAACACATGGTTAGGCCAATTTATGCACTAACAGACTTCATTTATACCAAAAGATAACACCTTTTAAAAAAAAAAAAAAAAAAAAACATTTCTCCAATATAGCAGTAATGCAGACATTTTATTTTCCATGTAGCAGTAATGTAGTTTAACCCCTTCACGACCCTTGGCCCACCGTTTGGGCCATGGAAACAAGTTCGTTCCCGACCCTTGGCCCAGGGGGTGGGCCATGGATTGATCTGGCTCCTGCAGGCCGAGTGAGGGTCTCACTGACCTGTCATTCGGCCTGCAGGTACATGGGGTGTTGTACAACACCCCATGGGGGGTCGATTTGCCCCCACCCCCACCCCCCCGGCTACAGGCGCGGTGATTGGCGCTCAAAAGTGAAAGTGAAAATCACCGCGCCTGTCATGCTTCCCTGCCTGCCCCTGCTCTCCCTACCCTCCGATCTGCTACCCTGGCATCCTCTAAGTGCCCCCCTGTCCCCCACCTCTCTATCCTGCCCCCTCTTCATCTTTCTTACCCCCCCCCCCCCCCCCCCCCCCCCCCCCGCTTCCTGTCCCTGCGCCCGCTTCCTGTCCCTACCGCGGGCTTCCTCTTCCTGCCGCCCGCCTGCTCCTGCCTGCCCCCGCTTCCTGTGAGTGCCCCCCCATCCCTGTCACCCCCCCTCTTCCCCCTGCCTGCCCCCCCCGACCACCGGAGCGGCGATCGCTTCTCCCACTCACCCCTCCGGCGATCGCGCTCCATCCTGCACCCGGTGCACGGCTGCGTCCCGCTCCTCCTCCTCTTCTCCCGGCCGCTTCCGCGATCTGACAGCTCTGTGCTGGAGCTGTCAGATGACTTCTACAGCTAGATCCTGAGGATCCAGCTGTAGGAAGTGATCTGACAGATCCAGCACAGTGATCCACAGTGACCATTATGTGATCACTGTGGATCACTGTACTGGATCTGTCAGATCACTTTCTACAGCTGGATCCTGAGGATCCAGCTGTAGGAAGTGATCTGACAGATCCAGCACAGTGATCCACAGTGACCATTATGTGATCACTGTGGATCACTGTACTGGATCTGTCAGATCACTTTCTACAGCTGGATCCTGAGGATCCAGCTGTAGGAAGTGATCTGACAGATCCAGCACAGTGATCCACAGTGACCATTATGTGATCACTGTGGATCACTGTACTGGATCTGTCAGATCACTTCCTACAGCTGGATTCTGAGGATCTAGCTGCAGAAAGTGATCTGACACCCCGGGCGCAGTGACCCACTATGTGCATCACTGCGCCTGGGCTGCCAGATCGCTTTCCGCAGCTCGATCCCCATGCATGGGGATCGAGCTGCAGAAAGCTATCTAACAGCCCGGGCGCAGTGATGCACATAGTGGGTCACTGCGCCCAGGCTCTTAGATTGCTGCTCTGCAGCCCGATCTCCCTGCATGGGCATCGAGCTGCAGAAAGCAATCTGACAGCCCGGACGCAGTGATGCACATAGTGGGTCAATGCGCCTGTGCTGCCAGATCGCTTTCCGCAGCTCGATCCCCATGCATGGGGATCGAGCTGCGGAAAGCGATCTGGTAGCCCAGGCGCAGTGATGCACATAGTGGGTCACTGCGCCCAGGCTCTTAGATCGCTGCTCTGCAGCCCGATCTCCCTGCATGGGCATCGAACTGCAGAAAGCAATCTGACAGCCCGACGCAGTGATGCACATAGTGGGTCAATGCGCCTGTGCTGCCAGATCGCTTTCCGCAGCTCGATCCCCATGCATGGGGATCGAGCTGCGGAAAGCGATCTGGCAGCCCAGGCGCAGTGATGTACATAGTGGGTCACTGCGCCCAGGCTCTTAGATCGCTGCTCTGCAGCCCGATCTCCCTGCATGGGCATCGAGCTGCAGAAAGCAATCTGACAGCCCGGACGCAGTGATGCACATAGTGGGTCAATGCGCCTGTGCTGCCAGATCGCTTTCCGCAGCTCGATCCCCATGCATGGGGATCGAGCTGCGGAAAGCGATCTGGCAGCCCAGGCGCAGTGATGCACATAGTGGGTCACTGCGCCCAGGCTCTTAGATCGCTGCTCTGCAGCCCGATCTCCCTGCATGGGCATCGAACTGCAGAAAGCAATCTGACAGCCCGACGCAGTGATGCACATAGTGGGTCAATGTGCCTGTGCTGCCAGATCGCTTTCCGCAGCTCGATCCCCATGCATGGGGATCGAGCTGCGGAAAGCGATCTGGCAGCCCAGGCGCAGTGATGTACATAGTGGGTCACTGCGCCCAGGCTCTTAGATCGCTGCTCTGCAGCCCGATCTCCCTGCATGGGCATCGAGCTGCAGAAAGCAATCTGACAGCCCGGACGCAGTGATGCACATAGTGGGTCAATGCGCCTGTGCTGCCAGATCGCTTTCCGCAGCTCGATCCCCATGCATGGGGATCGAGCTGCGGAAAGTGATCTGGCAGCCCAGGCGCAGTGATGCACATAATGGGTCACTGCGCCCGGGGTGTCAGATCACTTTCTGCAGCTCGATCACCATGCTGGCGGATCGGGCTCCAGAGTAGCGATCTGAAAGCAAAGGTGATCGAGATCGTGGGACCTTCGTTGTGGACTACGTCGGAGACAAACGTCGTGGGACCTTCGTTATGGACTACGTCGGAGCGATCGAGCGTCGTGGGACCTTCGTTGTGGACTACGTCGGATCTTTTTATAATAAAGATGGAGTCCGAATTGTGTCTGTTTTTTTTTCAAATAAAAAGATTTTTCTCTGTGTGTATTTATTGACTATTTACTGTACTAGAGATTCCTAATGGCGGGTCTAACATTGGCCCTATATTATGAATCTCGGGCTTAGTGCCAGCTGCCAATAAAAAGCTGGCATTAACCCCTTTATTACCCAGTTAGCCACCGGCACCAGG
Organism: Allobates femoralis; assembly: GCA_033576535.1. Lineage (NCBI taxonomy): Eukaryota > Metazoa > Chordata > Amphibia > Anura > Aromobatidae > Allobates > Allobates femoralis. The sequence continues at coordinate 134,562,213 of JARQOC010000005.1, forward strand.
GCAACTGGAAGAGCGTGGGTACAGCGCCAGAAAATGGCGCTTCAATGAATGCGCCATTTTCTGGGGCGGCTGCGGGCTGCAATTCGCAGCATGGGGGGCCCAGAACGCTTGGGCCTCTCTATGCTGAGGATTCCAGCCCCCAGCTGCCTAGTTGTACCTGGCTGGACCAAAAATATGGCGGAGCCCCACGTAATTTTTTTTTCTAGAAATATTTCTAGAAATAAAAAAAAAAATAGGCTTCGCTGTATTTTTGGTTCCAGCCAGGTATGACGAGGCAGCTGGGGGCTGGTGGCAGTCCGTAGCTGCCAAGTTGTACCTGGCTGGACCAAAAATATGGCGGAGCCCTATGTCATTTTTTTTCTAGAAATATTTCTAGAAATAAAAAAAAAAATAGGCTTCGCTGTATTTTTGGTTCCAGCCAGGTATGACGAGGCAGCTGGGGCCTGGTGGCAGTCCGTAGCTGCCAAGTTGTACCTGGCTGGACCAAAAATATGGCGGAGCCCTATGTCATTTTTTTTCTAAAAATATTTCTAGAAATAAAAAAAAAATAGGCTTCGCTGTATTTTTGGTTCCAGCCAGGTATGACGAGGCAGCTGGGGGCTGGTGGCAGTCCGTAGCTGCCAAGTTGTACCTGGCTGGACCAAAAATATGGCGGAGCCCTATGTCATTTTTTTTCTAGAAATATTTCTAGAAATAAAAAAAAAGTAGGCTTCGCTGTATTTTTGGTTCCAGCCAGGTATGACGAGGCAGCTGGGGGCTGGTGGCAGTCCGTAGCTGCCAAGTTGTACCTGGCTGGACCAAAAATATGGCGGAGCCCTATGTCATTTTTTTTCTAGAAATAATTCTAGAAATAAAAAAAAAATAGGCTTCGTTGTATTTTTGGTTCCAGCCAGGTATGACGAAGCAGCTGGGGGCTGGTGGCAGTCTGTAGCTGCCAAGTTGTACCTGGCTGGACCAAAAATATGACAGAGCCCCATGGGTTCCCTATGCTGCGAATTGCAACTACTAGACTAGTATGTTTTTTCACATAAAGTTTCTTTATTCATTTATACTTCTCAATTTGTGAAGCACATGGTGGTTCAAAGTGCTCACTGTGCATCTAGATATGTTCCCTGGGGGGTCTAGTTTCCAAAATGGGGTCACTTGTGGGGGAGCTCCAATGTTTAGGCACACAGTGGCTCTCCATACGCGACCTGGTGTCCGCTAACAATTCCAATTGTTGGCAAACACCAGGTTGCGTATGGAGAGCCCCTGTGTGCCTACACATTGGAGCTCCCCCACAAGTGACCCCATTTTGGAAACTAGACCCCCCAAGGAACGTACCTAGATGCATAGTGAGCACTTTGAACCCCCAAGTGCTTCACAAATTGATCCATAAAAATAAAGTACTTTTTTTCCACAAAAAAAGTATTTTTTAATTTTTACAGATCAATTTGTGAAGCACCTGGAGGTTCAAAGTGCACACTATGCATCTAGATACATTCCTTGGGGTGTCTAGTTTACAAAATGGGGTCACTTGTGGGGGAGCCCCAATGTTTAGGCACACAGGGGCTCACCAAACGTGACATGGTGTCCGCTAACAATTCCAATTGTTAGCGGACACCATGTCGCATATGGAGAGCCCCTGTGTGCCTAAACATTGGAGCTCCCCCACAAGTGACCCCATTTTGGAAACTAAACCCCCCAGGGAACATATCTAGCTGCATAGTGAGCACTTTGAACCCCCAGGTGCTTCACAAATTGGTCCGTAATAATGAAAAAAGAAATTTTTGTGGAAAAAAAAGTGCTTTTTCATTTTTATGGATGAATTTGTGAAGCACCTGGGGGTTCAAAGTACTCACTATGCATCTAGATACGTTCCCTGGGGGGTCTAGTTTCCAAAATGGGGTCACTTGTTGCGGAGCCCCAATGTTTAGGCACACAGGGGCTCACCAAACGCAACATGGTGACAGCTAACAATTTGAGCTGATTTTTATTCAAATTGTTAGCGGACACCATGTCGCTTTTGGAGAGCCCCTGTGTGCCTAAACATTGGAGCTCCCCACAAGTGACCCCATTTTGGAAACTAGACCCCCCAGGGAACTTATCTAGATGGATAGTGAGCATATTGACCCCCCAGGTGCTTCACAAATTAATGGAAAAAAATTGTTTTTGCGGAAAACAAGTACTTTTTCATTTTTACAGATCAATTTGTGAAGCACCTGGGGGTTCAAAGTGCTCACTATGCATCTAGATACGTTCCCTGGGGGGTCTAGTTTCCAAAATGGGGTCACTTGTGGGGTAGCTCCAATGTTTAGGCACACAGGGGCTCACCAAACGCGACATGGTGTCCGCTAACAATTTGAGCTCATTTTGCATTCAAATTGTTAGCGGACACCATGTCGTGTTTGGAGAGCCCCTATGCGTCTCCACATTGGAGCTCCCCACAAGTGACCCCATTTTGGAAACTAGACCCCCCAGGGAACATATCTAGCTGCATAGTGAGCACTTTGAACCCCCAGGTGCTTCACAAAATTGGTCCGTAATAATGAAAAAAGAAATTTTTGTGGAAAAAAAAGGGCTTTTTCATTTTTATGGATGAATTTGTGAAGCACCTGGGGGTTCAAAGTACTCACTATGCATCTAGATATGTTCCCTGGGGGGTCTAGTTTCCAAAATGGGGTCACTTGTGGGGGAGCTCCAATATTTAGGCACACAGGGGCTCACCAAACGCAACATGGTGTCCGCTAACAATTTGAGCTCATTTTGCATTCAAATTGTTAGCGGACACCATGTCGTGTTTGGAGAGCCCCTGTGCGTCTCCACATTGGAGCTCCCCCACAAGTGACCCCATTTTGGAAACTAGACCCCCCAGGGAACATATCTAGCTGCATAGTGAGCACTTTGAACCCCCAGGTGCTTCACAAATTGGTCCGTAATAATGAAAAAAGAAATTTTTGTGGAAAAAAAAGTGCTTTTTCATTTTTATGGATGAATTTGTAAAGCACCTGGGGGTTCAAAGTGCTCACTATGCATCTAGATACGTTCCCTGGGGGGGTCTAGTTTCCAAAATGGGGTCACTTGTTGCGGAGCCCCAATGTTTAGGCACACAGGGGCTCACCAAACGCAACATGGTGACAGCTAACAATTTGAGCTGATTTTTATTCAAATTGTTAGCGGACACCATGTCGCTTTTGGAGAGCCCCTGTGTGCCTAAACATTGGAGCTCCCCCACAAGTGACCCCATTTTGGAAACTAGACCCCCCAGGGAACATATCTAGATGGGTAGTGAGCATATTGAACCCCCAGGTGCTTCACAAATTATTGGAAAAAAAAAGATTTTTGCGGAAAAAAAAAGTACTTTTTCATTTTTACAGATTAATTTGTGAAGCACCTGGGGGTTCAAAGTGCTCACTATGCATCTAGATACGTTCCCTTGGGGGTCTAGTTTCCAAAATGGGGTCACTTGTGGATGAGCTCCTATGTGGAGACGCACAGGGGCTCTCCAAACGCAACATGGTGTCCGCTAACAATTTGAGCTCATTTTGCATTCAAATTGTTAGCGGACACCATGTCGCGTTTGGAGAGCCCCTGTGCGTCTCCACATTGGAGCTCCCCCACAAGTGACCCCATTTTGGAAACTAGACCCCCAAAGGAACGTATCTAGTTGCATAGTGAGCACTTTCAACCCCCAGGTGCTTCACAAATTGATCCATAATAATGAAAAAAGAATTTTTTTGTGGAAAAAAAAGTGCTTTTTCATTTTTATGGATGAATTTGTGAAGCACCTGGGGGTTCAAAGTGCTCACTATGCATCTAGATACGTTCCTTGGGGGGTCTAGTTTCCAAAATGGGGTCACTTGTGGGGGAGCCCCAATGTTTAGGCACACAGGGGCTCACTAAACACAACATGGTTACAGCTAACAATTTGAGCTGATTTTTATTCAAATTGTTAGCCGACACCATGTCGCGTTTGGAGAGCCCCTGCGTGCCTAAACATTGGAGCTCCCCCACAAGTGACCCCATTTTGGAAACTAGACCCCCCAGGGAACATATCTAGATGGGTAGTGAGCATATTGAACCCCCAGGTGCTTTACAAATTGATCTGTGAAAATGAAATAGTACTTTTTTTTTCACAAAAATTTTCTTTTAGCCTAAATTTTTTCGTTTTCACATGGCAACAGCATAAAATTCATCCTAAAATTTGTTGGGCAATTTCTCCTGAGTACACCGATACCTCATATGTGGTCATAAACCACTGTTTGGGCGCACGGCAGGGGTCAGAAGGGAAGGAGCGCAATTTCACTTTTTGAATGTAAAATTAGCTCCAAAAGTCAAATTGCGCTCCTTCACTTCTGAGCCCTGCCGTGCGCCCAAACAGTGGTTTATGACCACATATGAGGTATCGATGTACTCGGGAGAATTTGCACAACACATTTTAAGATCCATTTTATCCTGTTGCCCATGTGAAAATGAAAGAATTGAGGCTAAAAGAACATTTTTGATAAAAAAATTAAAATATCCATTTTTTGTTTCCACTTTGCTTTAGTTCCTGTGAAGCACCTGAAGGGTTAATAATCTTCTCGAATGTAGTTTTGAGTAGCTTGAGGGGTGCAGTTTTTGGAATGGTGTCACTTTTGGGTGTTTTCTGTCATGTACACCCCTCAAAAGGACTTCAAATGTGATGTGGTCACTAAAAAAAATGGTTTTGTAAATTTTGGTTGAAAAATGAAAAATTGCTCATGAACTTTGAACTCTTATAACGTCCTAACAAAAAATTTTTTTTTTTCCAAAATTGTGCTGATGTGAAGTAGACATGTGGGAAATATTATTTAATAACTTTTTTCTGTCACATATCTCTCTTGTTTATCAGAAAAAAAAATTAAAAATGTGAAAATTGTGAAATTTTCAAAATTTTTGCCATATTTTTGATTTTTTCACAAATAAACGCAAAAATTATCGACTTAAATTTAACACTAGCATGAAGCCCAATATGTCACGAAAAAACAATCTCAGAATCGCTAGGATCGGTTGAAGCGTTCCTGAGTTATAACCTCATAAAGGGACACTGGTCAGAATTGCAAAAAAGGCCAAGGTCTTTAGGGTCAAAATAGGCTGGGTCATGAAGGGGTTAAATCTCATATGCTATATATATATATATATATATATATATACATGCATATGTTTTGGCGCTTACAGTGTGCTGTATTTCTTTGTGATTATTTGCAGTCAGACTGCTATACACGCCCCTGGCTATGTGAACAAAAGGAATATTCACCCATTCCTCTGCCCACCCTCTGTGCCGATATCTGTGATCAGTTGCAGTTTGTCAGCTGTGTTAGTGTAAAAATAAATAATTTAAAAAAATTACATGGGCTCCAAATTATTTTTGATAAGCACAGGTAAAACAGACAACTGAGGGCTGCAACCCTCAGCTCTCTGCTTTGCCTTGGCTGGTTATCAAAAATAAAGGGGATTCCACACCTTATTTAAACAAATAATTAAAAAAACAGTGTGGTCTCTCGTCTATTTTTGATAACCAGCGAAGGCAAAGCAGAGAGCTGGGGGCTGGTATTATCAGGGTGCTTAAGGCCATAGTTACTGGACCCTTCTTAGCCTAACAATAGCAGCCCACAGCCACCCCTGAATTGGCTCATCCATTGGAAGCGCCAATTCTTGCGCTTTGCCCAGCTCTTCCAGATAGCTCTGGCGTATTGGCAGTAGTTGCTATATTTGATTTCTTTAATATATCATTTTTGAGGTGCGTTCACAGGGCTGGATATGGGATAAATGTGTGGGAAAAACCCAATTAATAAATTAACATTATTTTTAGGAAAACATCACTTAGGCTAATAACTGGTATATGTGTTCTGATTGACCTAGGCTGTTGTGAACATATAAGGCTGCCTTCACACTTGCGTTTGTGTCTGCATGCAGAGGGCATGCAGACGCAAACACAGGCAAAAGCAGCTCATAATAATGTGAACGCAGCGGAGAATCTCCGCATGCATTCACATTACTATCCTGTCCCGGCAGCCAATCAGCTGTCTCTGGGGGCGGCCGGGAGGAGGAGATCAGCGGCAGAGATCTCCTCCTCCCGGCACAGCTGATCTTCCGCCGGTGTCAGCGGGGAGATACAGCTGATCTGACAGCTGTTTAAATCTCCCGCGCTGACACCGAATAGGGTGATATCAGTGCGGGAGATATGAAACAGCTGATCGCTGCTTCAAATCTCCCGCGCTGACATCACCTATTCAGTGTCAGCGCGGGAGATTTAAACAGCTGTCAGATCAGCTGTATCTCCCCGCTGTCACCGGTGGGAGATCAGCTGTGGCTCTGCATGATCTCCCTGAGGCTGCCGGTGATCATCGGTGGCCACCGGGAGAAAATTCAATGAGATCCGCAGCGTTCTCCTGCGGTGTCATGTGGAGGACACTGCAGATCCATTGAGATCTATGCATTGTTTGTGCGCTTGCGGGCGCTTGCAGATAAAACAAGCGCCCGCGACCGCACAAAAAATGCAACAAGCTGCGTTTGGAGGGCACACAATGCATCCGAATGCAAACGCAACCGAACGCAGCCAAACGCAGGCACATGCGTTCCCATGTTAAACATAGGAACGCAGTGCGCAAACGTTTGGCTGCGTTCTGTACGCAGCGTTCACAAACACTAGTGTGAAGGCAGCCTAACATACTTTATGGTCACCTTGCCCACTGTACTGTAAATCAGTGATCACAAAATAACCATGCTGCTGTTGATTTATCTTCTCTCTTAGGAACCTTAACCAAATATATTTGTACTCAAATTTTTCCGGCTCTCAATTATTGCATTACCTTGTGTTCACTGTAGAAATGTCTGTATCTCTGATATTGTTTTAATCTCTTTTAGGGAAATCATCTGACAAAATATTTCACCATATAAAAGTCTTCCTTGAAGAAACTGTATAAAGCCTGAAATTCAAAAGCCTCTAAAAACTTTGTTTTACATATGCAAATAGGTGTCTGTCATTTTCAGACTGCCGCAAAGCCTCCATATTGGTGAATGAGTGGAGCCAGGATTTACTTCATCTATAGTGCGGTGCAAACATTTTAAGCAGATGAGGGAAAATGCTGCAAACTAAGAATTCTTTAAAAAATAGCAGGGTTAATATTTTATTTTAATAAGGTAAAGAAAGTTTATGCTGTGTTAGCCAGTAGATAGAAAAATATTAGAATCTGAGTGTCCTCAGTGGTTGATACCTTTTAATTGCTAACTGAAAAGATGGTAAGCATAGCAAGCTTTCGGGACACTTAGGCCCAAGCGGGACACTTAGGCCCCTTCGGCCTGACGAAGGGGCCACAGTGTCCCGAAAGCTTGCTTAACTTACCATCTTTTCAGTTAGCCATTAAAAGGTATCAACACTGAGGAGTCTCAGATTCTAATATTTTTCAAGCAATTATCAAAATGCAAAGTTAATAGACAAAAGACAAATTCTAGTCAAATCAATATTTGGTGTGACTACCATCTACCTTCAAAACTGTATCAATTCTTCCATATACATTTGCATACAGTTTTTAAAGGAACTTGGCACGGAGGTTGTTCCAAACATCTTGGAAGACAAACCAAAGATCTTCTGTATATATTGGCTTCCATAAATCCTTCTTTTTCTACTTGTAATCCTATACAGACTTGATGAGATCAAGGCTCTGTGGAGGCCATATCATCACTTTTAGGAGTCATTGTTCTTATTCATGCTGAAGACAGTTCTTGATGACATTGGCTGTATGTGTGGGCTCATTGTCCTGCTGCAAAATACATTTGGAGCCAATCAGACAGTCCTGATAATATTGTGTGATAGATGAGTATCTGCCTGTATTTTTCAAAATTGAGGAAACTGTTAAGCCTGACCAATTCAGAGCAAACTCTGTTTGCTGAATGCCACCCCAATCTTGCAAAGGATCTTCATTATGTTTTACTTTTTCCTGCAGACACTTATTATTGTACTTCTCTCCAGCCCTTTGGCAAACAAACTGCCTTTTATTAGAGTTAGATATTTCAGATTTTAATTCACACGTCCAGAGTACCTGCAGCCAGTTTTCTATACACCACGTTTTAAGTTTTTTGTTTATTGTTGATCCTTTTCCATTTCAAAGGTATGCCTTTTTTCCTGCATTTCTTCAATGATGACCAGTGATGAGCGAGTATACTTATTACTATTCGTTACTCACATGGATAATACAATATTCGCGATACTCATTATTGGGCGAGTATCGCTGGTGCTCTTGAGTGATGTGGTTATCGTGAACGAGCTGACACAAATTGCCAGCTCCCTTCAGTAAACAAAGGAAGTTGGCACGCCAGTGAGGGCAGCTTGAATGTTGGGCTCTCTCTGGGGGACACAGCAAGGTTTTTTATGCAGTGAAAACGTAAAAAAGCCCACCCTCCCTTCCGTCCCAGAAATGCTTGTTTTATGGCCGGATGTGTGTGGGTGGAGCCTATCACTAATTGAATAACATTGGACTCATCATTCGGATGAATACATGAGTATTACAAAGTAGTCGTTAGGAGTGTAGCGATTATGAACATTTAGGTACTCGCTCATTCCTAGTAATGACCACTTCTGGATGGCCACGCTTCTTCAAATAGTAATTAGTTTTGCTAGGTCTCACCAGTTGCTGCAAGTTCTGAGCTGATGGCACTTCTTGACAACTTCTGATTTAGAATGAAAGGAAGGAAGATTTGTCTTTTATCTGCTTCTTTTTATGTACTTGGGTGATCACTGTGTCTATGTTCCTCAACGTTGCCCATTTCTTGGTGCTTCTTCTCAAGAGCATATTGTCACTTCAGTGAGGAAGTAGAGGAATTCTAGTGCCACCTAATAAAGGTAGCAATCCTAAAAGTCATAATTGACTCTTTAACAAGCCTTTTAATATGACTTAGGATTTGTGCCAAATCAGAACCCGAAACTGCAGACACTGCGTTTCTGGGTGATTTCCCCCATCGCACTAGATTTCATTTACTTCCTCACTAAAGTGACAATTTGCATATTTCCCAGAGGAGCATTGTGGCTATAAGGCTGCTTTCACATTGCTATTTTTTAGGATCCGTGGCTGTCCGTTGTAAAACAGACAGCTACGGATCTGATTTGGCCCCCATGTATCCTTATGGGCATCTGATCACATCGGATTTACCCTTAATGGCATCCGATTTGTGTCAGATCCGATTGTGTCCGATTTTTGCTGTGCTCAAAATAGGAGACTGCTCCGATTTTCGGCACAGCGGACCAAATCGGACACAATCGGATCCGACATGGGGGCCTATGGAGCACGGGTGCGAGAAAATAGCTAATCGTTTCACGGACCCGATTTTAGTGTACTGAGCATGCTCAGTACATTAAAACTGCTCCTAATCGTCTAATTTCACTTCCGCAATGTATATATATACATTGCAGAAGTGAAATTAAGTAAAGCAAGGGTTAAAAATAAAAAAATATGTATGCTCACCTGTCCAGCTAGTCCCCCGATGCCTCCATCTAGCTCCCAGGACAGGACCTGGCGTTGCGTGGCAACCCGATCAGCTGATCGGGTCACATGACTGGTTACTGCGGTAACTGCAGTCATGTGAACCGATCAGCTGATCAGGTAGCCCCGCTTCCCCAGGTCCTTTAACCCTTGGGAGCTAGATGGAGGCATCAGGGGACTCGCTGGACAGGTGAGCATACATATTTTTTATTTTTAACCCTTGCTTTACTTAATTTCACTTTCGCAATGTATATATATACAATGTGGAAGTGAAAGTGCCCCGAACAGCTCTTTCTGTGTCCAGACCTGTGAAAATCACGGCCCAGGACACAGAAATAGCATCTGGAGGTCACCTCCGATGCTGTCCATTCCTGACCGTGGGATCCTGCAAAAACTAGGATCCAACGGACTGGAAAAAAACTGTATGTGAAAGCACCCTAAGGGTACCATCACACCTGGCGACGGCACCGCCGATTTCTTAGGTGACGTAGAGGCGTGGCCTATTGGCGCCGATATCGCCCCTGCATCACCTAATGTAAAGGGGTGATGTCGGCGCCTCTGAGTGCTTGCCTGGTTTCACATCAGTGATGTGAAACCAGGTGGCCGATCTGGGACGATGTGTACACATCGCCCCATGTAAACGGCCGACTGCGACCTGACAGGCGATGGGAGCCATAGGCTCTCACTGTACTGCATCGCTGCTTGGGTTTTGAAACACCCCGGCGGCGATGCCGCCTGTCAGATTGACGGTGCTCCGCCGGAGGTCTCGCCCCATGTAAATGGGGGACGGCGACGCTGGGGGGGGCGCCAAAAACGTGTGCGCTCCCGCCAGTCGCTGCCGATATCTCCGGTGCCGTCGCCAGGTGTGACGGTACCCTAAGTCTTCTCAGCCGGTAGGCAGAATGCTCTTCTGAAGAGCATGAACGGCATATATTTAAACTCTATCTGCTTTAAAATCTTTGACTGGGAGAGACCTTGCTGTCTTGCCACATCGTCCCAGATCGGCCACCTCGTTTCACATCACTGATGTGAAACCAGGCAAGCACTCAGAGGCGCCGACATCGCCCCTTTACATTAGGTGATGCAGGGGCGATATCGGCGCCAATAGGCCACGCCTCTACGTCACCTAAGAAATCAGCGGTGCCGTCTCCAGGTGTGATGGTACCCTTAGGGTGCTTTCACATACAGTTTTTTTCCAGTCCGTGGGATCCTAGTTTTTGTATGATCTGTGAATGAAACGGTTTTCCACATCCCGCAGAATTCGGCCATTCTTCACCAAGTTTTAACGATCCTACACAGATGCTTATGTTCAGTTAATTGTTTCAACCTATATATCAAAATGATGATTATTATCACATATTTTGTATAAGTAGTTACTCATACACATATTATCCTACAAAATTCCTACAACCTGGAAAAATTGATTCTGTTTTGAGGGTAAAGTGTCATCATTTTATTTTTACTTAGATTTCTCTTTAGATAATTCACCTTCATCTTGTTAATTTGTAAAACTAATATAGTTTCATACTTCGTTTTTTGAAAGCATTCTTACTTTGCAGCATGTCTCCACATCTGCCTAAAACTGTACCACACTGTACTGTAACTAGGCTATGGTTTACATCATTTTATACAATCTTGAATTATATTATAAGCGTATTTAATTTTTATTTTTTATTGTATCTGTTTCTTTAGAAATAAAAACAAATGCATTAATGTGTTTGTTAATGTCAGTTATACTGTTATGGATGTTGAGTTATACATGTACCTTTAGTAAAGTTTTCTTTGTTTTTTTTTGTGTTTTTTCTTAAGAACACGTGCAAGGCTTTTCTACTTTTTTATATGGAAAGATTAAGATCTCGCAATTTTTAGGATGACTATGGCCATATCTCTAATGGTACCTTCACACGCCGCAATAACGTCTGGCGATATGAGGCAATCTAACGTGCGCGTGCACGTTTTTCATGCTCGCCTCAGATCGCCGAAGGCGGCATCACACACCACAATTGCGCCCTGAAAGTAAGGCGATGTGTCGCCCCGGAAATAGCCTCACGTACAGCGGAAGCAGTCCTGCCTAATCCCATCCCCGGTTCACACGCCGCAATCTCAAAGGCAATGTGGGCGTAAATGTTCAGCTCGGCGAAGAGATAGGCGTGCCGCAGTGGTTTACACCGTGCCCCATACGAGCTCATTGGACAACGCAACAGCGTTACAATTGGTCCGCCTGCTTTGGTAGACTGGTTAATGCATGACGCCATTGCCATTATGTGGCGCTGGACGGACAACTCTTCAAATATGGTGCGGTGTCAATTGATAGCCAATGGGAACACAGTAGCCCACACCAATCAGTTCACACGGGGAGCGAACTCCAGCACGCTGTGGCACGCCTACGGGAAATCATAGGCGACGCCGATTCCATCACTATCGCCCTATCACACGCCACAACACGGAAATATTGCCTTCATGATTGAGGCTGATTTCAGAGCAGTGCTCAGGAATCAGGCGACAGGCGATTTATCGCCGCGAAATTCCCCAATCACATGCCGCAACTGTGAGGCAATTTCACGGCGATTGCTCCGGGGCGACATATCACGGCGATTGCTCTGGGGTGACATATCGCCTTTAGGATTGCCAGCCGATATTGTGGCGTGTGAAGGTACCATTATAGTTGCACAGATCTGTAATGCTGAACATCACATACATTTGTATTACACACATTTATACAAACGTATGTACATTACATATATCTAATATATAAAGCTGAGTGTATGAGTTTATATATCAAAGCCCTGCCCACTCCACATAACCCCACCCAGTCCATATAGCCACGCTTACTGCACATAACCATGCCCACTCAGTAGCTACACCCATCCAGATAGCTCCACCTCTCCAGATAGCCCCACCAACTTCATAGTCCCGCCCTTCCAAATAGCTCTGCGCCCCTCCAGATAGCCCCACTTAGTTCATAGCTCCACCCCTCCAGCTATTCCCACCCACTTTATAGCCCAAACAGTTAGTTACTATGCCCGGGTAACGCCAGGCTCTGCAGCTAGTCTTTTATATAAGAACATCAATAAAACACACCATTAAGGGTGCTTTCACATTAGCGTTCCCCTCCGCAGCGTTCTGCGGAGGGGATCCGCAATGTGAACGCAGCACCGCAAGCCCCTATGTTTAGAATGGGAGTGCACGGTGCTGCGCTTGACTGCGCATGACCGTGTGCACCCATCCACTGCCATATGTGATCTGTGCGCAGGCGGACGCCTGCGCACAAATCACACACTCTCGCCCGCACCAGGGATGCAACAGATCACATATGGCAGTGAATGGGTGCGCACGGTCATGCGCAGTCTAGCGCAGCACCATGCGCTCCCATTCTAAACATAGGGGCTTGCGGTGCTGCGTTCACATTGCGGATCCCCTCCGCAGAACGCTGCGGAGGGGAACGCTAATGTGAAGGCACCCTAAAATCACTGATTGGTGAGCGGTGCAGGGCTGCTGACCTAATTCACTACTCCTCAAAACTGGCCTATCTTTTGGTTTATGTGTTGCCAACATGAAAAAAGGGGTATATATATCTTTTTAAATGGACTTCAAAAAGAGCGCGCAGACTAACCAACACAATCAGGTGGTTTGATTCAAATGTAAAGCTGAAAAAAACGATGCCAATGTTCATATATTATAAATGACCTCTGTATATTGGAAATGCAGTGATTTACTTGAAAAAGGAAAAATATAAAGATAAAATTTGTAGATGATGTCATCTACAAATTTTCTTTTCATAAATTTTATCTTTATATTTTTCTTTTTCAAGTAAATCACTGCATTTCCAACATACAGAGGTTATGTACAATAAATGAGCAGTGCCTAGGGCAGCATGAATTCCAAATACGGCCTGAATATTGGATCAAGAAAAATCATAACCTTTACTTAAAAGTTCTCAAGATAGCTTTGGAGGATACTTTCTTTATATTTTTTAAGCAAATTAAGTGATTGGACCTCCATGGAGGGCAGGCAGCCCAATCTAGAGCACCTTTTCCATCCTAGATTTACTAGATTTTCCCCTGTTTGTCTAATTCCTCATTCAATTATATTTTACAGCACATTTTGTTCATTTTTATCAGTATTAACTTTTGTAATCTTGGGTGTCTGACTTTGTGGGGTGGACTTATTTAGTGCTGGGCAGTCATCCACAATGCCGATATGGTTGAAATTGTGATGACAGGTTTTTCTGATGAGGCAAAGTAAATTTTTGTGTTTTAAAAAATTTTTATGTCTAATTTTACAATTACATAATAAGAAAAGCCAGTCCAATTGAAATTTAACAACTTGAGTTCAATGAGATCAGAGGTAAAGTAAAGAAATGACAAACATATACAAGATATTACAGGAGTATATAACCTACAGGGGTTAGACAAAATAATGGAAACATCTAATGTTTTGGCATCATAACCTTCGAACATGTTATAAACATGCAAAGCGTGACATAAGTTAATGTTTTGTAGTTGATTATTTGTGTTAAGTGATATGTGTATGTAAATTAACTGTTTGTTTTGCCGAATTGTAAGAAAATTGATGAGAACGTGATACCAATGGCAGATCTTTCGTATTTTCAAAAAGGCCAAATTGTTGGTGCTCGTATGGCAGGCGCTAGTGTAACAGAAAGTGCCCGAATGCTTAGTGTGTCAAGAGGTACTGCCTCCAAAGTAATGACTGCGTTTGAAAGAGAAGGGAAAACATCCGCAGCAAAGCACAGGCCCGGCAAAAAGTTGAAGTTGACTGAGACCGTCAGACTCTAAAGCGAATTGTGAGGGAGGATCGCAAGACCACAGCTCCGAAAATCACTGCTGAGCTCAATGAACACCTACAGAACCCAGTTTCCACGAAAACTGTTCATCGGGAGCTGCACAAATCTGGATTCCACAGAAGAGCTGCAATTAGAAAACCGCTGCTCTCAATGACAAATGTTTCCAAGCATTTAGAGTGGTGTAGAAACCTCCAGAATTGGTCCCTCGAGTAGTGGAAACATGTGATATTTTCAGATCAGTTCTGGAGGGGTGGATCGGCAAGGGTCCTCCCCCTCCACAGCCCTCTCCAGCACCAGGACTTACCGGGCCCCCCACCATCCCCCCCAACCGCCTGCTCCCCTCTATTATTATGTATACACCAGCGGGCTGCACCCGCGTGTGCGCCCGCCAGTCAGATAACGTGGTCCCCTCCTGGCTGTGCCCCCTCAGGCAGCCCCACCTCCGGGCCCTGTGTCCTGGCCCCCCCCTCACCTCATCCGGCGGGCTGCACACGCCGGTGCACCCGCCGCTGTGCCCGCCACTGCTCCTCTCCGGTCAGTGGGCCCCGCTTCCTCTCCCAGCCTCCTCCTCGTCATTGGTGGATCGAGAGGGAGGTAAGTATGTATGTATGTATGTATGTATGTATGCATGAATTTATGGATGGATGATGGATGGATGATGAATGGATAGATGAATGGGAGGTGCATGCATGGACGTGTGCGTGCATGGACGTGAGCGTACATGAGCATGCGTGGACATGAGTGTGCGGACGTGTGCGTGCGTAGACGTGTGCGTGCATAGACGTGTGCGTGCATAGACGTGTGTTTGCGTGGATGTCAGCATGCGTGGATGCGTATGTGGATGTGTGTGCGTGGATGTACGTGCGTGGATGTGTACATGCGTGGATGCATATGTGGATGTGCGTGCGTGGATATGTGTGTGCGTGGATGTGCGTGTGTGGATGTCAGCGTGCGTGGATACATATGTGGAGGTGCGTGGATATGTGCGTGCGTGGATGTCAGCGTACGTGGATGTCAGCATGCGTGGATGTGCGTGCGTGAATGTCACCATGCACTGATGTCACCGTGCGCGGATGTGTGTGGATGTGCGTGCGTGGATGTATGTGCGTGGATGTGTTTGCATGGATGCGTATGTGGATGTGCGTGCATGGATATGTGCATGCGTGGATGTGCGTGAGTGGATGTCAGCGTGCGTGAATGTGTGCAAGTGCGTGCGTGGATATGTGCATGCGTGGATGTCAGTGTGCGTGGATGCGTATGTGGATGTGCGTGCGTGGATGTCAGCATGCGTGGATGTGCGTGCGTGAATGTCAGCATGCGTGGATGTGCGTACGTGGATGTCAGCATGCATGGATGTGCGTGCGTGAATGTCACCATGCGCAGATGTCACCGTGCGCGGATGTGTGTGGATCTGGATGTACTTGCATGGATGTGCGTGCATGGATGTGTGCGTGCGTGGATGCGTATGTGGATGTGCGTGTGTGGATGTCAGCGTGCGTGAATGTGTGCGTGCGTGGATGTGCGTCCGTGGATATGTGCGTGCATGGATGTCAGCGTGCGTGGATGTCAGCGTGCGTGGATGTGCATGCGTGGATGTGCGTATGTGGATGTCAGCATGGGTGGATGTGCGTGCGTGAATATCAACATACGCAGATGTCACCGTTTGCGGATGTGTGTGGATGTGCGTGCGTGGATGTCAGAATGTGTGGATGTGCGTGCGTGGATGTGTGCGTGCGTGGATGTCAGCATGCGTGGATGTCAGATTGCATGGATGGATGTCAGCGTGCGTGGATGTGGATGTGCATGCGTGAATGTGTCCGTGCGTGGATGATGGGTGCATGGTTGGATGGATGGGTGCAACAAGGGATCAAGTGTCCTCTTGTTGTAGTCTCTGGGATCATAGTCATGGTGCACTGTATGACAGATCATTGTCATATAGTGCACCATATCTGTGACCCCAGAGACTGTAGGAAGAGGACACTTGATCCCTTGCTGTAGTCTCTGGATTGAGCAGAGGCGATCGAGCGTCGTGGGACCTTCGTTGTGGACTATGTCAGAGGCGATCGAGCGTCATGGGACCTTCGTTATGGACTACGTTGGATCTTTTTATAATAAAGAATATTAAACAATTTATTTGACAAGATATACAAGGAGGGACATACACAGAAAGAATAGACAACCCATATGAGGTGTCTCCTGTTGTGAGTGTTAATACATAAGTACAGGATATATAGTCAAAAAGTGAATCAATGATGGTATAGTAGAAACTGACATGCAGGTAGAACTTTACAGACCAAAATAGTCGCTACAAATATTTAAATAATATAATGTAGGAATCATATTATCTACAGAATTATAGCTAGTGGATAATAAAGTGCAAGTGCTTATAGCTATCTTTTATAACCATTTGTAATTAAGACCATTCTGGTTCAGTAGAGCTACCAGTGCTTCCAGAGAATTAATTTGTATCACATTTAGTAATGCTTATTTATAGTACAATATTGCCCATAATAAGTTCTGACCCATAATTTGAATCAGAGGTATCAGATGCAGCACATCAGAAAAAACAGCCAGCATAAAAAAGCATCACATAATTGCAATGGTATAACAATCTCACCAAGAAGTATTCACAGCCAGGAGACACACACCCCGATGGCCATTTCGTGTCCTTCGTCAGGGGACATTAGTTTCAGGGAAAGTGGAGCTTTAAAAAGGCCGGCCGGCATTGAAATTATCATGATCAGCTGTTACGCTGACGCGCGGCCTCGGCAGTGGAGGCAGGAAGCGGAAGCGTCAGCACGCAATCGCTAGGCGCGGGCGCGTGTGGACCACGCGACCGCAGCCAGCGATTCAGAAGCCGACACGTAGCACCACTTCACCGTTCCCCAGCAACCAGGCCGCGCGTCATAACTGGTCACATGACAAGTTTGTTTATGCGATCTGGGGAAGTGTTTTAATCAGAGCATTGCGCTCCCAACACAGAGTGATACTCTGCAACCATGTGGAACACGAAAAATGCACACTTAAGGAGCAAGCATTATAGCATTTATATATACTGAGTCTATGCAAATGCCATAACCACAGGAATAGGGCTATAATCCAAAAAACATTTTTACAGTATACATGACATAATTATCATGCAATGTACACAACTATTTATTACAAAGTGTATACATATGTATTACATTAAGAAGCCTATCATCTCAATATAAACATGACATAAGCACAGACATTCAGCTCCATAGTCTGCAGAATAATGGATGAAGTTCGAGTCCACAATAATATAACAATAGTCCGGCATGCCTGTATAAAAAGAGTAATTAAAAAGACATAATCAGTCTATAATTAAATAATATCGAAACAGAACAATACAGATCAAAGATATGGAGCATAACTGATATTCTCATTCAGCCCATTGGGTCTCAGTGTTCCGAGCAACCAAATCCACTTTGTCTCCAACATAGCAACTCGTTTGGCTAGTGGTCCGCCACGGATCCCCAAGTCTACAGAATCAATCCCCCTCACTTTTAAGAGGTCACCACGAGATTGGTGACACTCAAAAAAGTGCCTTGGTAGAGTCTTTAGAGTCCTCGGATCATCACAACCCTTTGCCGCCTCTATGGCCAAAACATGCTCGCGCACACGAACCTTAAAGGCTCGTGTGGTTAGACCCACATATATTTTTGGACAAGGACAAGTGGCATAATATATAACCCCTGTGGTAACACATGAGATCTTCTTCCAAATGTGGTAGGTTTTGGTGCCCGCCGCATTTGAGAATGTGTCTATTCTCTCTATGTTTGGGCATGATACACATCTACCACAGGGGCTGCAGCCAGATGTCCGAGGAATGTTGTCCAAAAATGTAGTACGGGTATTTTTTGTATAGTGACTGGGCACCAAATGGTCACGTAGATTACGAGATCTTCTAACTGCCACCATAGGTCTCAGTGGCAGTATTTTAGATAGAATATTATCGCTCAGCAATATTGGCCAGGCTTTTTCTAGACATTTTCTCATCTGGTCAAATTGACCATGGTATGTTGTTATGAATCTAACGTGACCATCTCGTGCCCTAGGTCTTGTGTTATAAAGAAGGTCGTTTCGTTTAGCATGTTTGGCCCGATTAGCAGCAAACTTGACAGCACAGTGACTATAGCCTCGTGCAAGGAATCGTGATTTCAACTCCTCAGCACGGAGGACATAGTCAGTCTCGGTTGAGCAGATCCTCCTAAGTCGGAGGAACTGACCCACGGGGACTGCACGTATCATATGTGCAGGATGGGACGAGGAGGCATGGAGAAGGGCATTGGAAGAAGTAGGTTTCCTGAAGATGTCGGTGTGCAGACGGCCGCCCTCCCCCCTCGCCACGGAAACATCGAGGAAATCAGCCCTATTTTTATCCATATGATAAGTGATCTTAATATTGACATCATTGATATTCAATGAGTCGATCAGAGCATGTAGTTCAAATTCTGAACCATGCCAGATCAAAAAGATGTCGTCGATGTACCGTGCCCACAAATTGACACGGCACATCGACGGCAGCCGATCCGACATGAAGAGGTCCCTTTCCCACAGCCCCAGGAACAGGTTGGCATATGAGGGCGCGAAAGACGCCCCCATCGCTGTTCCCTGGAGCTGTAGGAAAAAAGACCCCTTAAACACAAAAAAATTGTGGGTAAGGCTGAATTCCAGGAGCTCCATGACAAGAGAGGCAATATCAGCCGGCAACACCGACATCTCCAGGAAATATTTGGTGGCTCTCAGGCCATCTGCATGTCTGATACTTGTGTATAGAGATTCTACATCACACGTAGTCAGAATCGCATCATCTTCAATCTGGAGGGAGTCCACCTTTTTTAAGAATTCATTGGTGTCCTTAATAAAGGATGGAAGATTGGCCACTAACGGCTGTAGTTTGGAATCAATCCACTTGCCAACGTTTTCCAAATAGTTTCCCGATCCGGACACAATTGGTCTACCCGGTGGTGTCACCGGATCTTTATGAACCTTCGGCAAGAAGTACAAAGTGGGAACCACGGGATCGGCCACGATCAGGGCCGACATTAGTTTACCAGTAATGATGCCACTGTCATTGGCTGCTTTTAATATAACAGATAGTTGTTCCGAGAAGGAGGTAGATGGATTATAAGTTAATTTTTTATAACAGGTTTTATTGTTTAAGTGTTTATATGCCTCCCTCTCGTACTTATCTACTGGCCAAATGACAACACTACCACCTTTGTCGGCTGGTTTTATTACTATGTCGGGCAGATCCCGTAGTTCCCCCAATCTTGCTCGTTCTTTACTGTTCAAATTATCCTGCCGAATATGTTCGGGGATTTTTTTCAAAAAGTTGACTCGCCACCTGCACAAATACCTCAATATTCGGGCAGGTGGAGAGCAAAGGGAAACACTTAGAACGCTGACGGATGTTGGGAGGGATCTTACCTCCTTCCGCCGTATTTTCAGTGGCCAAATCCTCCAAATCCTCCAGGGTCATTTCTTCTTTTTCTGTAGGAAAGAGAGAATTCTTAATAGGATCAAAAAAGTGCCTTTTGAACAGCAAAGACCTCGCAAAAAGGGGAACGGTGAAGCGGTGCTACGTGTCGGCTTCTGAATCGCTGGCTGCGGTCGCGTGGTCCACACGCGCCCGCGCCTAGCGATTGCGTGCTGACGCTTCCGCTTCCTGCCTCCACTGCCGAGGCCGCGCGTCAGCGTAACAGCTGATCATGATAATTTCAATGCCGGCCGGCCTTTTTAAAGCTCCACTTTCCCTGAAACTAATGCCCCCTGACGAAGGACACGAAATGGCCATCGGGGTGTGTGTCTCCTGGCTGTGAATACTTCTTGGTGAGATTGTTATACCATTGCAATTATGTGATGCTTTTTTATGCTGGCTGTTTTTTCTGATGTGCTGCATCTGATACCTCTGATTCAAATTATGGGTCAGAACTTATTATGGGCAATATTGTACTATAAATAAGCATTACTAAATGTGATACTAATTAATTCTCTGGAAGCACTGGTAGCTCTACTGAACCAGAATGGTCTTAATTACAAATGGTTATAAAAGATAGCTATAAGCACTTGCACTTTATTATCCACTAGCTATAATTCTGTAGATAATATGATTCCTACATTATATTATTTAAATATTTGTAGCGACTATTTTGGTCTGTAAAGTTCTACCTGCATGTCAGTTTCTACTATACCATCATTGATTCACTTTTTGACTATATATCCTGTACTTATGTATTAACACTCACAACAGGAGACACCTCATATGGGTTGTCTATTCTTTCTGTGTATGTCCCTCCTTGTATATCTTGTCAAATAAATTGTTTAATATTCAGATGTTGGTCGCTTGAATTTTTGGTATTCCAATTAAATTAGCGATGTATCTGCCTCCATGGTGTATACTCCTCTGCATATGGGAGGTTATTGTTTAGTATCTCGATGAAGTTGATAATTTCTTTTTATAATAAAGATGGAGTCTGAATTTTGTTTGCTTTTTTCTTCCAAATAAAAATATTTTTCTCTGTGTGTATTTATTGACTACTTACCAGAGATTCCTAATGGCGGGTCTAACATTGGCCCAATATTATGAATCTCGGGCTTAGTGCCAGCTGCCAATAAAAAGCTGGCATTAACCCCTTTATTACCCAGTTTGCCACCGGCACCAGGGCAACTGGAAGAGCATGGATACAGCGCCATAAAATGGCACTTCAATGAATGCGCCATTTTCTGGGGCGGCTACGGGCTGCAATTCGCAGCATGGGGGGCCCAGAATGCTTGGGCCTTTCCATGCTGAGGATTCCAGCCCCCAGCTGCCTAGTTGTACCTGGCTAGGCCAAAAATATGGCGGAGCCCTACGTCATTTTTTTTCTAGAATTAGTTCTATAAATTACGCTGTATTTTTGGTTGCAGCCAGGTACAACGAGGCAGCTGGGGGTTGCTGTCAGTCTGTAGCTGGCTAGTTGTACCTGGCTGGACCAAAAATATGGCGGAGCCCCACGTCATTTTTTTTTTCTAGAATTAGATATAGAAATAAAAAAAAGGCCTTCGCTGTATTTTTGGTAGCCAGCCAGGTACAACTTGACAGCTGGCTGACTGGAATCCTCAGTGTGGAGAGATCCAAATGTTGTGTGTCCCCCACGCTGCAAACTGCAACCCACAGCCACCCAAGAAAATAGCGCATTCATTAGAGGCGGCATTTTCTGGTGCTGTACCCCGACTCTTCCAGTTGCCCTTGTGGTGGTGGCACACGGGTTCTCCATATGCGACATGGTGTCCGCTAACAATTTCAATGGAAAATTAGCTCCAATTGTTAGCGGAAACCATGACCTCCCAGGGAACTTATCTAGATGCATAGTGAGCACTTTGAATAAGTACTTTTTTCTTTTCACAAAAATTTCTTTTTTCATTTTTACAGATCAATTTGTGAAGCACCTGGGGGTTCAAAGTACTCACTATGCATCTAGATATGTTCCTTTGGGGGTCTAGTTTCCGAAATGGGATCACTTATGGGGGAGCTCCAATGTGGAGACACACGGGGACCCTCCAAACGCGACATGGTGTCCGCTAACAATTTGAATGGAAAATGAGCTCAAATTGTTAGCGGACACCATGTCGCGTTGGGAGGGTCCCTGTGTGTCTCCACTTTGGAGCTCCCCCACAAGTGACCCCATTTTGGAAACTAGATCCCCAAAGGAACATATCTAGATGCATAGTGAGCACTTTGAACCCCCAGATGCTTCACAAATTGATCCGTAATAATGAAAAAATAATTTTTTGTGGAAAAAGAAGTGCTTTTTGATTTTTACGGATGAATTTCTGAAGCATCTGGGGGTTCAAAGTGCTCACTATGCATCTATATACGTTCCTTTGGGGGTCTAGTTTCCAAAATGGGGTCACTTGTGGGGGAGCTCCAATGTGGAGACAAACAGGGACCCTCCAAACGCGACATGGTGTCCGCTAACAATTTGAGCTAATTTTCCATTCAAATTGTTAGCGGACACCATGTCGCGTTTGGAGAGTCCCCGTGGGTCTCCACATTGGAGTTCCCTTATAAGTGACCGTATTTTGGAAACTAGACCCCCAAAGGAACATATCTAGATGCATAGTGAGCACTTTGAACCCCCAGATGCTTCACAAATTCATCCATAAAAATGAAAAAACATTTTTTTTTCACAAAAAAAAATCTTTTTGCCTACATTTTTTCAGTTTCACATGGGCAAAGGGATAAAATACATCCCAAAATTTGTTGGGCAATTTCTCCTGAGTACACCGATACCTTATATGTGGTCATAAACCACTGTTTGGGCGCACGGCAGGGCTCAGGAGGGAAGGAGCTCCATTTCACTTTTTGAACGGAAAATTGGCTCCAAAATTCAAATTGCGCTCCATCCCTTCCGAGCCCTGCCGTGCACCCAAACAGTGGTTTATGACCACATATGAAGTATCTGTGTACTCAGGAGAAATTGCCCAACAAATTTTAGGATGCCTTTTAACCTGTTGCCCATGTGAAAATGAAAAAATTGAGGCTAAAAGAACATTTTTGTTACAAAAATTAAAATGTACATTTTTTCCTTCAACTTTATTTTAGTTCCTTTGAAGCACCTGAAGGGTTAATAATCTTCTTGAATATATTTTGAGTAGCTTGAAGGGTGCAGTTTTTTGAATGGTGTTGTAATGGATTAATATTTCATAATATTAAAGAGTTGCCTGCCCCTGACCAAATCAATATAGACCAAGCGCCGGCATTGAAAAAGTAGACACCAGACACAGAGTCAGATGTGCACCCTTCCTTGGTCAGACCCAAGCTCCAAGTGCCTGTTTATTATAAGACATGAGGTTTTTGTTCAATAAGGGGCTCGGTCAACCCTACTCAGATGTATTCATTGGTCAGTGGGTTAGTCCATGGGCAATAAGGGGCTCGGTCAGCCCTACTCAGATGTATTCATTGGTCAGTGGGTTAGTCCATGTGCGGATCCATCAGGTCATCAGGGGGTGTGGTCTTGATCGAGTATGTTATTCTGTGATTGGTCAGTCTTCCCTGACCTCCAGCTTCGGTGATTGGTCAGTCTTCTTTGGACTCCATCTTGCTCTCAGCACATGGTGTGATGTGGCAGGAAATGGCAGCCATGTTTAAATCACAACTTATACAATGTAAAATAATACACTCTATATATCATTTCTCCCATGCCCTTATGTCTTAAGGTTAATTAAGTATTT